>JADLZL010005472.1:40000-128212 GCA_015844335.1 Chrysopogon serrulatus | reverse complement strand
TTGTATATCTTGCTTCACGAGGGTAAAATATCCTTCAAGTATCATTTACATTCATATCTCGAAGGGTGAAATAACCTTAAAGATCATTTAACATTCATATCAATAGATATAGGTAATGGAGCAAAATTTAATAATAGCTTTATTTAGAGATAAAAATATTGATATTTATTTATTTATTATTATATACTTGGTTAAAACTTAGAAAGATATGATATCTTCATAGGTTTATTTATTTTAGGACGAGAAAACACATGTGTAAAACTATCACAGTTCTTTATTTGCTTATATATAAAATATCTTAAATGCATAATTTGAGTTTACGGATTTCATCAAGGTCGATCTCTCATATAATTGGAACTTGGCGAACTGGCATAGAAACAAGGAGAGGCGAACTGGCATAATTGAGTTTAGAGAAGCTTTTCCCTCATTTTCTCTCACACCTATATATATAAAGTTGTTGGTGAAGCTTATTTTGCCAAACACTTTTTACAAAACAGCTTAGTTTCACTTAGAAAGTTGTTTGTGAAGCTATTTTCTAAAAAACAACTTCAATAGTAAAGGAGCTCAGAACAAACGGGATCTAATTGTACTCCCAAAACAGATTACTTCAGTTGCAGAGGCGGAACCAGAAGGGCTGGCAGGGCTATGCCCCCCCTCAAAAACAATCAATTTTGACTACGAAAAAATTCATAAAAAATTCAATAGGAATTTGTCGGTGCTAAACCGGGCGTCCTAACACCAACGAGTAAATTTGTGTGCGTGTTCCCCAACCCCGAAGGTGTGCAAGAAGGGCACAAGGAAGGCTTTGTATTATCTTGCACCTAAGTGCTTGTAGGTAGGGTGTACAAGCGAGTGGAGAGAGGGAGCTGGTCCCAAGTCTCGCGGAGTGATCGAGGGCGAGTGCCGTTGTGCTTGTGTGCAAATGCCTTGGTTGCTTGTGTGTCCCCGCTCAAGAAGGGGCCCTGGCCCTCCCTTTTATAGCCGCAAGGAGGGTAGGGCCGATGAGAGAGTGCTCGTGTACATGAAAGAGGGGCCGCGAGCTCCCTTCCTTGATCCGAGGCCCTGAGCCCGCCCACCTTCCTATGCCGAGGTCCCCAAGTCGGCGCCAGATCAGAGCATAGTCAAATCCGTCACTGGGAGTCGTGGCCCTTGTCCCGACAACGAGAGGACGGGCCGCCCTCAGAAGGATGGAGAAGCTGTGGAGATGTATCTCGACTTCTCGCGACGCGCCGTAGCTTTGACTCCTCGTCGTTCCGAGGCTTGAGGGGTTTTGAGCCCGGGCCGCCCACGCTGGACTGCTGGCACAGAGGAGCCGCCATCTGGCAATCGCGCCCATCCCCGGCTCGAAAACCCGGAGGATCGCGGTTTGACAAGCCGCCCCGCCGACCGTGGCAAAACCTTTCTAAATTATATGGCCCACAAGCACTTGACATTGTCCCTAAGATCTCGTCACCCGCATTTGAACACCACATAACCTAGAATGTCCCGTCCGGGTGAACCCCGATAAACCACAATTCCTCCAGATCGATACTTACAGAGACATCACAAGATTACAACAGTTTTTCATACAAAATATCGAGTAGCGAAGACTTACAATAACTTAATTTACAAAACTTTTGTCAAACTTATACAAAGCGTAGTAGCATTATTACAAAGCAAATGAAGTATCATTACGTAACTTTATTACAATCACTCAACAAAAGTGCCCCGCCCCGAGACCACTCAATTTATTCCTCATCGATCACTTCTTCGACAAATCGTCATGCAACAAGGGTCGTAGCACTCTTGTCCATGCGGTTCACCTCGCAACGAGGTTGAACAAACCCCGAGTACAAAAAGTACTCATAAAGACTTACCCACCAAAAAATTGGGGAGAAGACTCGGAATGCTTGGCTAATGGGAATCAAGGTGAGGCTTTAGCTAGATCAAAAGATACCTTTTTGCAAAAGAGACTAAGTCGGGTCCTTATTATAACAATCACTTGTCAAACATATGCCGAATTCAAAACCTTTCTTTCTCACTTTCATCATTACTACGATCATAGGGACTCGGATCAAGTCTCCCATATCGTGGAGCACCGACGATTCGAATAAGCTTTATATACCCAACCGGGGCTTTCTAGCCACCACGATGTATGCAGGACCGAACATCTCACATACATCAACTCACGCTTGCATTTCTCCGCACTTAACGGGTCCTAGCCACGCGAGTACGACACCATCTTCCTACGCCGTCGGTCGCAACCGCCGACGGGCAGACTGCGTTAGTATGGGTACACGCTACTTCCGTTCGGTTGTCCGTTCTCGCATGGATCATACAAGGGAGCTTACCGCCATTAGCATGCGACTAGTACTATCCAATAACCTCATGATCCCAGGGCCAAACAGCGGGCCGGTCCTTAACCGACATAAGTGGGCGACACTACACCGAGGGCACTAGCCCTTCACGATGCAAGTCACTCCACCGACGTCTCGACTTTCTCATCATCATGTTCTTGTTGTATATCATTGACCCGTCGAACAAGGATAAACAACAAGCAACATCGAGTTTTAAATAAATTCCCTTCGGGGAGTATCGTTATCACACTTTTTGAAAACAGTTTATCAAAACCCTACACTAGTGGCAAGGCTAAGCGTATACTAAGCATTTCGAAATCAAAACGGGTATACAGGGTAATGTAGCAAGGTACGGTAAATGCATCAAAGTAGGATATCACACAACTCCTCGCACCTAATGCATTATATCATCACATGAAATCACAAAAACTTTTCAGCAAATTCAAGGGCGGGTTTGAATGCATCCGGGGCTTGCCTTGGGGCTCGATGAAGTTAGGAAGCAGTGATGACCTTTGTTGAGATCGGGACCAACTTCCTCACACCGATAACCTTCCTCGGCCGACGGAGTCGGATCAACTACACGATTGAGATGCATGATTACAATGCAATAGTAAAAGAGCATGCGATAATGATGCAACGATTGTCAACCTATCTTGAGTACAACTTTCCTTCCACGGTAACCTCGCACTAAGAAGGTATAACTAGCATCGACGACGGCCGGACTAGCGTCATACGCAATCAACATGAAATGCCGAAGGTCATTAGGGTTAATGACCTAGGGTCATCACTTAATCTCAAAATCAAGCAGTCCCTAATAGTGATTAAGGATGATTACTAATTTATTAACCCTTTTACAGTCGTTGAAAGCCACTAATTAACTTGCTAGCTGGGATTAACTAAACCCTAATTAATTAAAAGAATTATCTAATTAAACATTACTTAATTAAGGGATTAATTAAGCATAATACAAAACTTAATCAAAACAGGATCAAACTTCATAATTAAGATCATTATCATCTAATGAGCACACAAAATAAATTTCATGATTTTTGGAGTTATATTTTTTAATTATTAAAAATCATTGAAGTGGCACTTATTAATTAAAAGAGCAATTTATTGCATAGATAAAAGTTACTCAAAAATCAAAGTTAGCATTTTTCCTAGGTAGAGCACAGCACAAAAGAGCACAGAGCATATTTTTTTTGCATATTTTTACTTGCCCAAATAAAATTTTAACAAAAAGATGAAAAATCGTTTTTGGAAAATCAATTTGGAAAAAGAAAAGTATTTTCCATCTTCTCGGGGCACTGTGCGGCCCATCCGCACAACCCGGCCTGCTCACCCAGCCTTGTGCAAAGACGCGGCCCAGCCCATGAGCGTGGCCCGCGTAGCCCTCCCTTTCCCCCTCTACGGCTCCAGCGGCGACAAAGGGGGAAGGTCAGCCCCGCCCCTTCCTCCCCTCTTCCTCGGCCGAACAGAAGGCGGTAGCGGACGATCGACGGCTAGCTCATCGACGATGGACTCTCCGGCAACACCGAGCACTCCACTACACCCCCTCTCTCGATCACGGCAAGGTCAGGACATCGACTAACGGTGCTCGGTTGAGCTCTCCCAAGGTCATGGCGGCTCTAGACGGGCACAAGACTGCACTCCGGCCACCAAGAGCCATGAAGGGCCTAACTAAGATCCACTACACGTTCAAGAGGCTCACCTGACTTGATTGGCTTACAAGGCGAGGGAGGGACACCGGCGGGACAGAGGAGTCCACGGGGCGAGGGCAAGAACGGGTGGGAGATCCAAGGAGAACGACGGGGGATCCTGGCCCCCGACCTGGCCGGGAAAGCAAGGAGCCGATCACGATCAGCGAACAAAGGGGAAGCTAAGACGAGTGGAAGGTCGACTTGCGAGGCACGGCACCGCCTCCGACCGCGACGAAGGCTCTCTCGGCGGCTCGGCGGCCGGCCGCGAGGAAGATGACGGCGCAAACACGATTCCGGCGAACAGGGGCTTCAACTGGTGGCTTACTGGGTTCGCAAGGAAGCAGTGGAGCTGGTGGCAAGCGATTGGAGATGGCAGCGGTGCGTGGTGCGTGAATTTTGCAAGGCAAGAAGGATCGGCCGACGGCGAGCAGGGAAGGGAAACGAAGGCGGCGGCCACGGCGGTGATAGCTTTTATAGGGCGGAGGTGAACCAAGGAGATAGCCAGCGTCTTCGCGACTTCATCCAGGTGTGCGACCACGCGTGAAACCCGGGAAAACGCCGGAGAGGCCACGGCGGCAGCCGGCCGGCATGGGCGAAGGAGAAGCCCAAGTTCTCCCCTGCAGTCAGTAGCACGAGATCTTTTCCTCCCCTTTCTCAAATTACTCCAAACTTTTGAATAAAAGTTGAAAAATTCCAAAACTACAGATTGCTCAAAATTTAATTCTCTACAACTTTCATTTAAAAAGTTTTGTCAGATTTCAAATAGATTTTGAACTTACATTTCAAATTCAAAAAGAGGGCAAAACCTTAATTTTAAGGATTCCAAAATTACCTTTAATTTTTGAATAAAAGATGAAAATCTCCAAAAATAAAAGTTGTTCCATTTTTCAATATCTACAACTTTCATTTAGAAAGTTTTTCATGAAACCAAAAATTTTTGAATTGGAGTTTAAAAGTCAAAAAGGGGAATTTCAATTTAAAGAACTTTTGAAATTACTCCAAATTTTATTCAAAAATTTGAAAAACTTTATATACCAAAGTTGTAGAGCTCAAAGAGATGCACAAACTTTATTTTTGGAGTTTCCCAAATTTTGAATATTTTGAGATGAAATTGTAAAAGGGTAAAAGGCCTTTGAATTCCACACTTTTTGAAAAGGATTTTCAAATTGAATCTTTGGGCAATTAAATAATGATGATGTGGCACTCTTCAAACCCAACCAATAGTACACTTTCAAAGTACAAAGTTCATACTTTGAAATAGGGCCAATGGTTAGCAACTTTTATTTAGAAAATTAATTATGGTTAGCTCCTCAAAATTGAAAATGATATTCAAACCCCAACACTTAGCCATTTCTAGCTAGGGTTAGAATTTGAATTCCCATTTCAAATTTTGATTCTTTCTTTTGCACCATTGACTTGTAAAACATATTTGAGACGTGAGTTAGGGTTAGCCAAGCACTTGCAAGCAACAAGGTTGGTTTTAATTGATTGCTTTTATAATTAAAAGTAAACACGTGAGTGAAGTTTAAATTATCAACACATACACATATGATATAAAAGAGCTCAAACAAAAAACCCTAGAATTGTAAACTCCTTTTAGATATTTAAATTAGGGTTCTCTAATCACAAATGCTCATGCAATGATGATGATGACATGGCAGGTTTAGGTTAACGTAACACCGGGGGTGTTACACCGACCTGACTCTGTCGGAGGATGACATTGGATGACGGTCCCTGGCGTGGCGACCACTGCCTTGAAGCTTCGGCGACTTGACCCAGCGTAAAGGTTAGGCAAAGACAGTTCCCACGGTGGTGCATGGCCTCCATTGGGGAGGATAACGTAATCATGAGTGCGGGTGAGGGTTGTGACGGGACGGCTCGTATCCCCCCCGCCAAGGGATAACGTTAGTCCGACGGGCACTGTGGCAAGGCGGGCGGTAGATATACGCCAAGTCGAGGCCTGGTCCCGTCTCGGGAGTGCGGGGCCGCCTGCCTGAGGCCCTAGGCACGGGGGCTCTAGCGGGACGGGAAAGTGGGCGCCATCCGAGGCGCCTCGCGTGAGGAATCGGGTGAGACAGAGCGTTGCAGGGCTCGTCCGAGGCCTCGGGCGGGGGAGGGCTCGGGAGATGAGGCGGAAAAGTTAGCACCCGTCCGAGGCCTCGGCGGGGAGGGCTCGACTGGGTCGGAATATCGGGTGCCCGTCCGAGGGCCCCCGGCGGGGAGGCTCGGACGGGATGGTGAGCAGTGTCTTTGGGCCTTGGCAGCCGTGTTTTGCTAAACAGTGTGGCCTTGCTTTTTGTGTTCAAGTTGGCCTCGATTGTTTGAGGGCCCTTATTTTGGTACCCGACAAGAGGCCCCCTCGAACCTTCAAGGAGTGAGTTCACTCGTTTGGAGGTTGTGGCCTTAAGCTAGGTTCCCGCAAGGTACATTGTTAGGCGTTTGGGCTTTCTTACGTCGGGTCTGCGCGCAAAAGCATCCGGCCGGTGTAGCCCCCGAGGCCTCGGGGGAGTGCGAGCGCTCCTCCGAGGGCTTATATGTGTTTGGTGAGGGTGCTTGCTTGTCTCCGAGGCTATGTTCTCCGGGGGGGCTTGGCGCACCCCACCGGTGTAGCCCGAGGGCCTTGGAGGAGTGTGGGTACTCCTCCGGAGGGCTTGCACGCCGTATTGGTTGGTGTGTACTCCTAGAGTTTTCGAATCACTATGATTGCCCAATGCCATAAAATGGGATCTCTGGAGGAGTGTGGGTATTCCTCCAAGGGCTTGTGCGTTTTGGATGGAGTGTTCCTATCGTTTGCCGAGCCCCCAGGCCCGTCGGCTCGTCCGGGGGTTCGGTGAGCGGGTTAATTGACGTTTCCCAACCTCAGCCTCTACGCCGGGGAGCCCCCGAGCCCCGCTCGATGGGGGTCGGCCGGCGGTACTTGGTCATTAGTTTTTCCGCACCTCTCAGATCCCTTCCGCGAGGGAGGAGGGTGGATTCGCCACGGCCGTAAGTCGATGAGCGTCGAACATGGTTAGATCCGGGGAGCTGTTAACGGGTTAGTCCAAGTGGAATGCCCGTGCCCCTGTTCGCTAGGGGTTGGTCGGGCCGGGGCGCATTCCATTAGAGCCTGCGAGGTGTGTCTGCGAGGCGGGGCCGGATCCCGTCCGCCCGAGGTTCCGAGGGCTTTCGGTGCACTCCCACGCGGGATCCCCTAACTCCCAATCGCCTCGTTGGCCTCGGACACGACATGGGGCGGTCTTTGCTTGCGCAGGCCGGTATGTGTATGAGACCGTCCGAGCCATCCCCGACTCGGTGGCCTCGAGGCGGCCGTCGAACCCACTAGTGGGCCAGCCTCCGAACCCCTGGACCATAAATGGGCCGTCGCCCGAGCTCCTTCCGCGGGGAAGGGAGCCTATGGTTCATCCCGACGTGGGGGCGTGGTGCGCCTTTTGAGGCACCCTTCTCGGAAGCGCCCCGCGTCGCGCGCCGCTTTCTTTGCCGGGGAGAAGTGGCGGGCCCCCACGCCCAAGGCGGTTGGCGCCGCTGCGTGCTCGTGGGTCCCACGCGGGGCGTGACGGTGGCGTCTTGGCCGCTACGGCCGCCACGCCACCCGCGCTGCGGGCGTCGGGGCCCCGGCCCGCGAGGCGGGGATCTTCGTGGGGGATTAACCTGCGGCGTGCGTGTATTTTCCTAACCCCGTGTGGTCGTGGTCGCTGCGTGCGGGCGCAATACATCCCGGTTTCTCCAAACACCAAAAATTTGAACTTTTTTAAAACTTTTCTTAGAAAGTGTGGTGCATGTAGTCGCTAGACCAAACCTAGATCAAACATGGAAGAAGATCGATAGTGAAACGCCGCATACTTATAGATTGATTGCGGGAGAGTGGTCGTGCTTTTTATGTGGATGTCGGTGTTCTCGAAGCCTCTTTGGTATCGTGTTTGTTCGAGTTTGGAGTGCACAATTCCATAGCAACTTTTCCTTAATCCTCTTCTTAAACCCCTCTCAAATCCAAGCCATCGAAGGAGAGACAAACTCCTTTCCATCATTTTTGGTTTTCTCCCAAATCCTACCCAAGCCCCCTCTCCTTTTATCTTGGCAAATTAGGAGCACCCTATCTAAATGGATGAGAGATAAGCAAAAACCTATTTTTTTCCTTTTTTCCCCAAACCGGATAGCCCGGTCCTTTCCAAGCCGGGGGGCTGCCTCCAGCGGGCCGCGGGGCCCGGCCACCCCCCAACCCCTCCTAACCTGCTCCTCTTGGGCCTCAACGCCCCCCTGGCCCACTGCCTGGGCGTGGCGCCTCTACGCCCCAACCCTAGGAGCAAAACGCCCCAGATGGGGCCGCCCCGCCTGGGCTCCAGTGCGCCCTGCTCCCCTCGCTCCTCCACGCGATGGCCGCCACGCGCGCCCTCGGACGCCACCCGGGATCGCCGTCGCCCATCGAGGTCGCAACGCCCGAACCCTAGCGTGCCGTCTTCGTATAAAAGCTCCCGGCCGCCACTGCCGCTTCTCCGCTTTCCTCCGAGCCGCCACCGCTTTCTTCTTCCCTCGCCTTTCTCCTCCTCGGCCAAGCGCAGCCGTCGTGCTAAGCACCACGCGCCTCGCCGGGCCGCGCCGCCACGCTGCTCGCCGTGGTCACCACGCTGCAGCACGGCCGGGAACGCGGCAGCGCCGCGGCCGTTCCTCTCGCAGCCAGGGCAGCTTCGCGATTCGCCAACGCCAGCACGCGCGCCGCACCACGACGCTTAGCCGCCTCGCTGGCTGCCCGTGCCGCTACTGGGCGACGGGCGTCGCTGGCGCGCCTCGGGCCCGGCAGCGCCAAGGCCGCTCGCCGTCCCGCTGTCAGCCGCACCTCTCCTTCTTCACCGCGCCCGCACGCCGCGCTAAGCCGCCGCAGCCAGCGCCAACCACCTCGCCGATGACGGCCGTGCTCGCCGAGTGTACCGCCAGCGCTCGCTCGGCGCAGCGCGAAGCCGTGCCTCGCCACGCCAAGACACAGCAGCGAAGCCGCGTGCCGCGCAGCGTCGTGGCGTCGGTCGGTCGAGCACGCCTGATTGATTACGCCCGCCGTCGCCGATCTTCCCCGGCCACGCCACCGTGGGGACTTCTGCCAGGCCAGCGCGCGACGCCGAACGCCGGACGCCAGGTGGGCCTAGCCGCCGCGGCCGCGGCCCGTGGCCGCCGCTTCGCCTTGCCCCGCCACGACGACGCCGGCCGATCGACACACCACGACGACGCCTCGAGCCGAGCACCACGCCACCACCGCTACCGGCGCCGCCCTCGGAACACCGGGAAGGCTGTCGCGCGCGCCGAGCACCTCCGGCCGCTCCACCACGCTCACGGCGTCTGCCCCGCCCCGTCGCCGCGCTACTCATGATGCCGGTCAGCCCTCCATCCACGGCCAGCGCCTCCTTCCCTTATCTCGGCGCGGCGATCATCACCAATGCCGTCTTGGCGTCGGTGAGCCTCACAGACCCAAAGCCCCCTCTTTTCTCCTCCTTGCCAACACCAAAAGGCTGAAACGCCTTTACGTGCGTGTTCTTCACGTCGCGGGGAAGCCGAGTCCTCTCGGACCTCCGTTGGAGCCCGCGCCTCACGCCCCTTGCCGGCGCCCCTCGGCCTTCTCCGGCTTCTTTGCCGCCCGGCCCACGGCCGGCCCGCGGCCACCGGCAGCCGGCCCGAGGCGCTACGGATAACTTCCGCCCGGCGGCCGCGGCCAAGGGCCACCACGGCTAGCCACCCCTAGCTTCGAACGCGCCCGGCTCGCCCGGGGCATGTCCGACACTCCATGCCGGCCCTCACTTGCTTTCCCCGCCAAGGTCGAATCCGAAACCCGCCCGGCGCCGCCCTCGGCGTCGGCAATGCTCTTGCTTTTCGTTCATATTCACACATGTTGCATTGTTATCCTTATCTATATCTATGCACGTACGTGCCTTCGCTACCGGATTATCCCTCGTGATGATATGGATGCGTGCTACCCGTGTGGTCGATATCTTGTGTTCGTTGTGTTGGTATGTGTATATGCTTGTCCGTGGACCGAGCCTTCGAGCCTTGAGAGAGGCGGCGATGTCCGAACGTCTTGGATCCTGCTATGGTCGCGGACGCCCGAACGTGATCCCTCCCTCTTTTCGTATTTGGGTTGACCCGTGGAACCACGTAGCGATCCTCTGTTTTGACCCTAGGACTTGGTCATCATGGACTCAATACGATACGGATATTACCCCGCACCCGTGAGCCCCGGACGACCGGACTTGTGGGAGCCGAATTAGAGATGACTCTCGTGGAACGGCCGGGTGCCAACTTGTGGGGTGTAGCTTGTGGCCATGCGAGATGTCTCGCCATGGCCATCGAGCGCTACCTCTTTTTCCTTTCTTTCTTTTGCTTCCTCCTATCTAGCTCGTGACGCTTGTGCCACTTAGACCATAGTGATTCCCTTAGGGTTTGCGCGGTGACAATCGCACCGCTAGGAGCCCAAGGGATCACGTTGTGCCGCTTAGTCGCACGGGAGGTCGTGGTGCCCTACGAGATAGTGTGGATCGGGGAACCATATGAAACTCGTATCTCTTCTCGTCCAACCTCCGTCCACTCCATGACGAGTAGGTTGGAAAAGAGTGGAACCCCTTCTATCTTCTTTCGTCTTTCATAGATCCTCGCCATTCCAGTAAGGCGTGGACCGAGTCCCTTGCCCCAGCTCCTTCTGGCCGCTGACCATTGCCATGTCATGTGGATCGTAAGTGCTGTGGGACCAAGAATCTCCTTTTTCTCGCTTACTCGCACTTGTTGGTAATCGTTTACTATTTCTTGATTCCATTCCTTCGATTCCCCGCCGACTACCATGGCGAGTGGATCAAAGGAAGGTGAATCCCGCCTCTCCTTCTTTTTGGTTCTTTTGTACTTAAGCCCCTAGTATGCTTGTATCCCTAGAGACCAAAGCATTCCTTAGGTTCTCGCGGTGACAACTGCATCGCTAAGACCCTAGGGAATGTCTTAAGTGCATTTAGTGCACCTTGGTCGAGGTACCCTACTAGCGGGTTAGGCACTCGTTCCCATTGTGCGTCACTCTCTTCCGATGCCTCGTCTCTCGCCATGGCGTGGGCAATGGAAGGGGTGGATCACCCCGCCTTTCTTTTCTCTCGCATTCCTTCCTCCCCGTTAGCCGCTCTGCTCGATCCCGCCCTTAACCATGACGATCGGATCAAAGACCGGGCCGACACTTTTAGTTAGCGAAGCCATGATCTATGTTCTGTTCTCGGACCCATGCGAAGTCGACCCAATCGACCGTTGGAAAACCATCCTCGTAGAGGATGTGACCGAGACCGTGACATGGATGTGCCTAGCTAACTCTCTTTGTCTCTTCCCCTTTTTGCTACTCGCTTCTCGGCCTCGACGTTGTTGTGTCGTGTGGGTCGAGAGGGCATGTAGTCACTCCTTTGATGTTCGTGTTCCAATCACTTTTGCTACCGCCGGCTATCATGGCGGGTAAGTCGACGTACCTTGGAACCAAGTCACAACCCTTTAGTTTTACATTACTTGTTCTTTCCCTCGATTCGTATCTAGTGGTTATGGCTTATGGGTTAGAGGCTACAAGGGCCAAACCCACTTGTTCCTATTTCCTTTTTCCTCTTGCTTGTGATCCTCCGGTCCCCGCCAATCTCCATGACGCTCGGATTGTGAGGCCACAAGCCGTGGTGTTTGTTTAAGTTAAGTTAGGATCAAGGCCTCTTCTTTTGAAGCCGCATGTGCCGACACGATCGACCCAGAAGTATCGGCTATACCATGGTCTCGATCCAAGCCTATGCTTGACAAACAACCACTTCGCTTTGTTTGGAGCCCAAGGATTGGACACTCTCCACGAGGGCTAAGTCTTTTCGGTGTTTATTCGGAGTTATCTAGTTCCTTTTGTATCTTGTTGCCTTTTGGGGAGTATTGTATTTTGGTTAGGGGTTGATTGCTCTTTTGCCTTGCTTGTTGCTTTTTATCGAGGTAGTCGCATCGCGTTGTCGATGGACGGTCCGAGAACCGTTGGAGGAAGGAGACACGAAGAGCAACCGGATATGGATGACTATGGATTGCTATAAACAGGTGCCACGTCCCCACCCAACCTCGTAGAATCCTATTAGGCATGCAATATGTAGCTGCTAGCGCTCTACTTATGCAAATAATCGTGATAGGGTGCATGGTAGATTGTTTGGTAAGCCATTACCTTGACGCAACCTTTCCCTTGCACACCCATTTGTTAGGCTAGATGCACGCTTATCATGATACTATACCAGCTACTCACTCTACATATTGATGATATGAACTTGCTTGTGAGTGGCTAAGGCACGCGGTGTGCCGATAAATTGTGGATAACCGGGATGACATGGGAGAGATCTTGGCGTGTGTCTTGGGTGTGTGGTGAGGGTTGTGTCGACCGGACGGGATCTACGACGACGAGTCGGGGGGACGAGTCTTGCCGGGGAGTGTGATCTCGGCACTCCCTATGTGAGAGAGTGCCCGTGGCGGGTACATGTGATATGAGTAGATTTCGGGAGGAGTGTCTTCGTGGGACGAATCCCCGGAATGGAGGTGCCGTCGAGGCACGGGGCGTCGAGCCCCTTGTGAAGATATCCTGTCCGGTTCTCCTAAGGACTGATTGGGCGAGCCTAGGGTTCATGGGACCTTTTCGTACACACCACTCGTTCCTGATGGGCGGGAAACGACTTGACGGCTAGCTGGGCCCCTACCATTACTACTAGGTTGGTAGGTGATAGTGTAGGGAGGTACAGTGTGAGACCCACACCCTCCCGAGACAACGTGGAACCCTTAGGGATCCGGTACCACGCCTCACGCCTTAGCGCGTGCGGTGGATCTCTCGGGGTGCCCCAGAGCCGAGTGGTAGGGTGGCATCGGGCCGCTTAGGCGGCGGCTTGGTATCGGCCTAGACGAGGCATCGTCGATGATGGTGATCTTGTGGTTCCAGCGCACAAGCTCTGCAGAGTTACTAAATCTATACGTATAGCCGTGTCCCCGGTACGGACATTCCCGTGAGTACCATACGTTCGTTATAGTGAGAGGAGTCCTTCTTTTCTCCCCCTGGGTGTTGTTGGATTCCGGCTTAGGCCGTTGAGGCAAGGAGGAGCGGGAGTCTTCCTTGCCGACTAGAGAGTGAGAGTGTGGTGAGATGTGTGGACGTGAATGTGGATGTTGATGGGATGGATGGATGTGTGGATGAGATGGGTTAAAACTTGATGAACTATATTATATTTACATTATGAACTGGCATAGGAAAACTACAGCCAAATGTAGGCCTTTTTCTCTATCCTTGCATTCCACTTACCACATAGCAAAGCAAAGCATAGGGTGGGAGCCGCTGGCCGCACAAATCGTACTGATTGAGTTGAGCAGGTTTGATACCCGAGGAGAACTACGACAACAATGGGGCTGAAAGGATTAGGTGGTCTCGTTCCTACACTCGAGTTTGGTTAAGAAGATCAAGTCTACACCCGCCGATATTCTACCCCACTCGATGGTCGCCTGCGTGAAAGGAGGAGCCTTCACCCACTATGGCGCTTACGCCTACTCGATGAAGACCCTTGTGCGTATATCGCGAGGATACGATGTACCTAGGTGTGTCTCCAAGTGTTGTAAAACCTTGTAATTTGTATCTTTCGCGATGTATGAACTGTGGTATCAACTGTATTCGATGTACTCGTGGATTTCCCTTCGTGGAAATCGCGGGTCGCTTTCGACACAGGGGCTCGTGTGGAACGCAATCGAGTAAGGAGATACACATTTAATGCTGGTAGGTGAATGGGCAAGGGTTTTACCGGGTATAAATACCTAGGCGGTGGCGGCCGCTGGTCCCCTTCTTGTTTTTCCTGCCATTGCCTCTGCTCTTGCCGTCGTTGCTGCCGGGAGTCTGCTCGAGCGCCGCCGAGAGAGGAGGAAGAAGAAAAGGGGAGAGTTAACCTTGCCGCACAGCCGTCCATTTCAGCCTGCCTTCCTGATGGCGCCGAGGGTCGAGATCGTCGGCACGGAGGATCGGGAGTCGCGGCGCGGTCACGGAGGCCGAGCTGGCGGCGCTGGCGAAGAAGGGTCTTCTCCGTGTCCGTTCCGACATTCGGACGCCGGAGTGGATCGTGCCGCCGCCCGAGCACCAATTCCCGATGCCGCCGGAGGGATACGTCGTGAGCTTCACGGCGTTCCACGAGCGCGGGTTCGGCATGCTGGCGGGTCGGTTCCTCCGGGCGCTCCTGGAGTATTACGGCCTGGAGCTGCACAACCTCGCCCCCAATTCGATCACGCAGGCGGCGGTGTTCGTCGCCCTGTGTGAGGGTTTTCTTGGAGTCAAGGCCCGCGGGGACCTCTGGCTCTACTTTTTCGAGGCTGCCCTCTTCTTGAAGGCTCCCAAGGGGTGGAGAAGGGGAAGAGGCTAGCCGTCCGAGCTGGGAGCTGCACGTTGCAGCTGCGGGCCCGCACTCGGGATTCCTACATCCCGGCAAAGCTCTCATCCTCCAATCGCGGGCCGGCACGCCGGTGGTTCTACCTCCGGAACGACCACGGCCACCTCCCGGCCTACACCGGGAAGTCGATCGACGCCAAGCCGCCGTCGTGGAAGAAGGAGCTGATCCCAGAGAAGGTGACGCCGTTGAGGAAGGTGTTCACTGCCTTGGCGCGTCTGACCTGGGCGGGATTGGATGCCTCGGGGGTGATCGCCCACTTCCACCAACGGCAGGTGCTGCCCCTCATGTCGAGGCGGTATTCCTTGTATGACATGAAGGCTGGCACCGAGTGGAGGGGCACCCGGATGGCGCCCGAGGATCTTGGCCATGACGAGATCCTCGAGCGGACGAGGAAGGCGGCGGCGGCGGACCAAGCCGTGATGTACAAAGTGACGATGCGGCCCGATAAGGGGTATATTTCCTTGGTAAGTGTCGTGTCTCAGTTCGGCTTGCCCTCTATTTCCTTCTTCGCCTTATCCTCGCCTTTCGTTCGCAGGCTCTGAAGCCGACGGCGTCCAAGCGCCATCGGGCGCCAGAAAGGAGGCGAACCGGGCCCACTTGAGGCGAGGAGGAAGGAGAAGGAGAGCCTGAGGGAGCGGAACATCCGCAAGCAAAGCAGGAGAAGGATGAATCGGTGAAGCGCCGGGCGCCGCCAGAGGGAGGGCCTCCCGCTGGAGGAAACGCCGCCGGACACCACCGACGGTGGCGACGACGATGACGACGCGGGAGGAGGCGTGGTACGACGACGACTTGAGCCGCTTTTGGGGGCTGGATCCCCGGAGGAGGCATCGCGCCCCATCCTTCCCAGTGGTGCGCAACACGCACAGTGGCGGAGGATCCGGGCCGCAGGTCCTCGGCCTCGGCTTCATCAGAGCCGAGGCTGCCCGCCGAGGCCGAAACCGTGATGCCCCCAAGGAGGAAGCGGGACACCGCGGGGAAGAAAGCTGTCGAGGCCACCCTTAGCTCGGCGAGGGGGGCTCGGGGTCGGCCGAGGACGTGGTTCCCCGTGGAGGCAAATTGCGCCCCTTAAGGCCGACCAAGGGGCGTAAGTCCGAAGGCAGGACCAGCCCCACCCCCGGTCAACCCGAGGCGGTAAAAGGAGGCCCGAGGGCGAGGGTCGGACGCCTGATGAAGGGGCGAGACCGGGCGGAGCGCCCGAGACCCTTGTACTCGCCGACGGGCATCAAGATCAAGGTGCAGGCTGCCGAGTAAGTGTTGCTCGGCCTTGGGACTTGTCTCTGTAATTGTTTTTCTTTCTTCTTTTCTCCCGATGCTTCCTTTTTTCTCCTCGTAGCGCAAAAGCGCAAGGCCGTCCCCAGCTCCGCTTTCGTTACGAAAGAAGCTGAAGCCGGGGCGGGAAGCGCGAGCCTCGGGCCGCCTGCAGGCGTGGCGCGGCCCGCAGAGGAAGGAGGCGCGGCGTGGTGCCGCCGCCGGAGGCGCCTTTGGCCGGCGACGAGGATGCGGTGAGAACGCCCATCGCAGAGGCCACCGCGGATGTGGCCATGGCGGAACAAGCGCCGGGCTCCGCCCCCGCCTCGAGTCACGGCAGTAAGGTGGTGGAGATTGCCTCGTAGGAGGCCACCGAGGCGCGGGGCGCGTGAGGCGCTGCCGAGGACGCGACTTCTCCGGGCGGCGAGCCGGGAAGTTACTAGCCGAGGCGCCCCCGCCGCGGTCGAAGAGCAGCCTCGGCCGAGGCGCCTGTCGTGGCCGGAGGGCAGCCGGCCGAGGCGCCTGTCACGGCCGGAGAGCGCCGGGGCGCCCATCGCGGGTGTGAGGTCACTTAGCCAAGAGGCCGCCAGCTCCAGTGGATCTTCTCACAAAGCCGCTGCTGATCCGGGAGGCCGCCATGATCCGCAGAGGCGGCCGGCCTCGCGGCCGGACGATGCCGCGGAGGGGCAAATTGCTGGGAGCAGGCGGCAAAGTGCCAGGATCCGGAGTGAGAGGTCACTTAAGACTCTCTCGTCGGGCCCTGTCCACCCAGCCCTCCCCGCGCGCGCTGAAGGTAACCGCCTCCCGTAATTTTTTTTTTCCATTTCTAAGAGCTCTCTGTGATGGCCGGGTCAATTGGACCTGGTTTCTCGCAGAGCCGGGCGCTGGTGTCCCGGGAGAAATCGGAGTTCATCCGATCGCCGGCCGGCCTCACCAATGAGCTTAACCGCCGTAAGGATCTTGCGGGCAAGCTGAAGCGCCGACTTGCCGGCCGTGGACGACGAGGTCAAGAACCTCCGCCTCCTTGTCTCGAAGCCGAGGCCGAGGCCTCAAGGGCGCGTGAGGAGGCCACTCTCAAAGGGGATTGTGGCGAAACACGCGGCAGACCTCGACCAACTCCGGGCCGAGAGGGAGGTGATGAGGGCCCCTAGTTACCTGCTTCGGGTGACTCGCTCGTGCCCCGTCCGAGAGGATTGTGTCCTCGAGATCACCAAAGCCAGCTCCTTGCCGACGACGCCCGATGAGGGTCGAGCTTCTGCAGGGGGCGTCCGAGGCCGAGGCCCTTCTCAACCAGCAGGAAGGTAAGCATCATACCCGCCTGTCGTACCTTTCCCACCTTGCCTCGTAATTTGACTTCTTGGACTATGGCAGGCCGGGAGAGAAGGGTGTCGAGCCGAGGCGAGCCTCGCCGCGTCGCGCAGCGGCTTACAACTCGGCGCAGGTGAGCTCGACGCTATATCGCAGAGGGTCCGAGCCGCCTCGCGATGAGGTTGAGGCCGGGCGACGCCGCCGAGTAGTCTATCTGGGCGGCCGGCCGCGCTTACCTGTGTGGATGGAGGCGCGCGCCTTGGACGCCCTCCGGATCGGCGTGTCACACAGGCTCGCATTGGCCACGTCCCACTACGAGCTCGACCTTCCTCGAATTTCTGAGGGAGTCGTTGTCTCGGAGGAAGAGGAAGGCCGCGAGAGCGAGGTGTTCGCGGAGCTGGTTCAGAAGGTTGAGGAAACCGGGGCCCCCTCGCGCTGGTCCAGATCTTTACGCCGGCCGCCGTCCCCCGCCCCCGTAGGTGAGGCTAACGCCGCCGAGGCCGCGGTCATTGACGCCAAGACGGGCGGGGGGCCGATGCCCCTCGAGGTTTCTACAAACGGGCGGTGTGCCCGTGTAAAGAATTATGTTAGTTGTTTGAAGCATCGTGCTTACGCCCCATCGTGGCCTCGCTTTTGTGATGGTATTTCCGCCATTTTTTGCACTCTTTTTTTTTGATCTCAATGCACACTTAGGTTGGAGTCTTGCGAGACTATTTCAAATTTAGAGGCCGTTCCTTAGTCGAGAGAGGCGAGTAGAAGTACCGTAGCGCACGGGCGTAGGTGACCTCACGGCTCTGCCGGATCTGACATTTGGAACAACCCTCTCGCAATGCCTAAGGTTTTCCCTTGGCCGAGGGTGGCGAGTAGAGGTACCGCAGCGCACGGGCGTAAGCGCTGACCTTACAGCTCAGCCGGTCCTAGCCTCAGGATAACTACCCTTAGGTATTCTTTTCTAAGTGCTCGAGACCTTGGGTACGAAAAATTTGCGAAAAAACGACCGATGAAAATGAGAAGTGTTTTGGGGTGCCTTTCAGGAGGGGGTTCCTCCCCTTTCTAGCCCCTGAGGGAGGCTCGGTTTTGGTAGATTAAAACTGAGTCTCACTGACCCCTAGCGGGAATGTTGTTGTGACTGAAGTCCTGAGCCCCTGAGGGCCTCGGATGTGCGTTACGTTTACGAAAAAATGAACAAGTGCTAGCGGCTTTTCATTTCTCCGAAAAAAGTGCACGGTACAAATGCATGTACAAAACTTGAAAATTTTAAGGGTAGAAGTGATGTAGCTGTTGTATGTTCCAAGCGTTGTTGAGGATTTGGCCGTCCTCTGCACGGCTGGCGGTCGCGTCCGGCCCGTGTTCCGGCTCCTCTCGCAGCGTTGTTGATGATGATGCGTGCGTCGCCGTTGTCGAGGCTGCCGCGATTGTCCTGGATGCGCTCACGGACCGGCCTTCGTGACGGATCCTGATGGACCGAGGCCTCCCGTTCACGACGAGGGGGTTCATCGTCCTCCTCGTCTCTCTGTGCCTGATGCCGGGAGGCCGAGCTCTCGGCCTGCTAGACGGCAGCGGTCTCGATGTAGCCCCGCATCTCGTCTCGAATCCGTCGTCCCTTCGGGGTGGATGGCTCCGGCTTCGCTCGAAGGAGAAGGGCCGCCGCCGCAACGTTCTGGCTCGCACGCTGGAAGATGGGGGGACGTTCCCCTCCTTCGTCGTTGACGATCCTCCGGTTGACGTCGCGGGCGCGCTGTCGTGCAGCGGGGCTCGGGTTACGCACCGTGCGGTGCTCACGCTCGTACGCTTCTATCTTCTGCCGTAGCAGAAGACGGTCGTGCTCGAGCTTGTCCCCAAGCTCCCGGATCTGCTCGATAGTGGGCGCGCCAGCTCCCAGGGGTAACCGTTGGATCGCCAGTCCTCGGGGTCCCATGCGCTGCTGAGTCTGCTGCGCCTGGCCCGTGGGCTGGGACGCGCTCGGGTCCTGAGGCGCTGCTCCTGCTGGAGCCGGCCTTGCGGCGTGCCTGGGTTTGCGATCCCGTCGCTGTCACCGTTGCCGTCGCCGCCGAGACGATCGCCCGATCTCCACGTGGAAGCACTCGCGGGTCGGGTCGCATATGTCGTCCGGGAGTCCGAGTCGGGGGTACTGAAGGCGTACGCATGCGCCGGCATAAACCCACGGGGCTCCGTGGCCTCCGTGTGGCGCCGTGACAGTGTGGACGAAGGGACCCGGAGTAGTCTACTCCGCCCACCTAGCCCGGTGCTCCTCAAGGTCGTGGGGTAGGACGCTGCCGGAGCAGGAGGCGTGTGTCCGGATCCTGGGCGAAGGCGCAGCTGGTGGCCAGGAGCTCACCGTAGGCCCCCAAGTTGGTGGAGACCAACGTCGCATACGTGGAGGCGGCGTTGGTGAGGCCGAACGGCGGTGGTGGTAGAGCTGGTCGCGAGGCGTTAGGACGGTCCCCGCCGCCCTAATCGCAACGCGCCAGATCCTCCTCCGATCCCTCGGCGACGCGACGCTACCGCCGAGTACGGGCGGGCATGTGCGCTTATGGCGCCTCTGCGCCCGGGCCCGCAACGGGGCTGCGGAGCCTCATCGGGAAACTCCCGGCCCCGGGCGAAGGAGCTCCATGTCGTACTGGGTGCCCAGCGACACGAACTTGAGATCTCCGAACCGGATCACGGTGCCCAGCTCCAGGGGCTGCGCTGGAGGAAAGTTGGGGCCGGAAACGTCCCGGGACGTCTGGTCACGGTTGTCGGCCATTCCGGAGTTTTGGCGGGAAGAGAAGCGAAAACACGCACAGCCCCTACCTGGCGCGCCAACTGTCGGTGCTAAAACTGACGGTCCTAACACCAACGAGTAAATTTGTGTGCGTGTTTCCAACCCCAGAAGGTGTGCAAGAAGGGCACAAGGAAGGCTTGTATTATCTTGCACCTAAGTGCTTGTAGGTAGGGTGTACAAGCGAGTGGAGAGAGGGAGCTGGTCCCAAGTCTCGTGAGTGATCGAAAAGCCGAATTGTGCTTGTGTGCAAATGCTCTTGGTTGCTTGTGTGTCTCTGCCCAAGAAGGGGCCCGGTCCTCCCCTTTTATAGCCGCAAGGGGAGGGTAGAACTGACAGAGAGTGCTCGTGTACATGGAAGGGGCCGCGAGCTCCTCCCTTCCTTGATCCGAGGCCTCCTGAGCCCGCCACCTTCCTATGCCGAGGTCCCAAGTCGGCGGCCGGTATCTGTAGAGCATGGTCACGCCGTGGGGGAGTCGTGCCCCCTTGTCCCGACAACGGAGAGGACGGGCTGTCCCCCGTAGAAGTTGATGGAGAAGCCGGGGAGATGTATCCGACCCCGCGACGCCCGAAGCTTTGACTCTGCTTCGGTTCCGAGGCTCTGAGGGCCTCGGAGCCTCGCCGCCGAACGCGGGAAGGTTGGCACAGGAGGGAGCCGTCATCGGGCAATCGCTGCCCATCCCGGGCTCGGAAACCCGGGAGGGACTGTTTTTGACAAGCGCCCCGCCGACCGACTCTGTCGGAGGATGACATTGGATGACGGTCCCCGGGCGTGGGCGACCACCGCCTTGAAGCTTCGGGCGACTTGACCTGGCGTAAAGGTTAGGCAAAGATATTCTCCACAAAGGCGAGGCATGGCCTCCACCGGGGAGGATAACGTAATCATGAGCGCGGTGAGGGTTGTGACGGACGGCTCTTATCCCCGCCAAGGGATAACGCCGGGCCCGACGGGCACTGTGGGAAGGCGGGCGGCAGATATACGCCGCCGAGGCCCGGTCTGTCCGGGAAGTGCGGCGCCCCCGCCTCGAGGCCTAGGCACGGGGCTCGGGCGGACGGAAAGTGGGCGCCATCCGGTAGGCGCTCGCGTGAGGAATCGGGCGAGACGGAAGGCGTTAAGGCCGTCCGAGGCCTCAGGCGGGGAGGGCTCTGACGAGGCGGAAAAGTTAGCGCCCGTCCCGAGGCCTCGGCGGGGGGGCCTCGGTCGGGTCGGAATGTCGGTGCCCGTCCGAGGCCCCGCGGGGAGGCTCGGACGGGATGGTGAGTAGTGTGTCTTTGGGCCTTGGCAGCCGTGTTTTGATACTTGTGTGGCCTGGTTTTGCGTTAGTTGGGCCCGATTGTTTGGAGGGCCCTTATTTTGGTACCCGACGTAATTCAATTTTTTCTAAACATTCAATAGAAATTCAATTTTTATTTAAAAATTCAATAGAAATCTTACTTTTAATCAACAATTCAATGATATATCATAAAAAAAATTCCTTTCACCTATTTATGACTAGTATAATACCCGTAGTAACGCTACGGTTTAATTATATAATACAAATTAAACAACCAAGAGTCAATTAACAGATAACCTAAAATTCATGTGTCACTATTCTCTGTCACAAATACAATTCCAATGGCTAGTACACTACACCTCAATTGAATGTCCTATGCAGCGCAGAGCTTATATAAAATTGTCTTTCTTACGTAAACACATAATTTATAAACAATAAATATATTGTAACATTCTGATGTGGTTATGTAAACAAATTTAGTGCAGTCAATGTAGCTTTCAGTCAGTCCTATACTCAATAAAGAGTATACAAGGAGCTCAATTACGGTGTCCATGTTTATTACTGGCCAATCATTTCTTCAGCAATACACTATCTCGAAGCTTGTAGTCCAATAAGATTTATCCAAGGCATCTTACCTATACAGCAATAAAAAACGGGTCTTAGAATAATATGTCGATGGAGCAGCAAGTGGTGCATCAAGCTATCAAACATGTGGAGCATCTATATGTTCTGTAAACATGTATGTGCTTTTTATAAGTTTTGCAAACTTTCCAGGCAGTTGGTTTTCAGTATTTTATTGATCTTGAAGATTTGATCACTAATTTTTTTTTACCCAAGCAGAAGTTAGCCTCCTTTTATTTAAGAGGGCTGATTCCGGCATTATTTGGTTGGTGATTTTTTTTTTCTTGTTCTTCTTCGAAATCCAAAATATATAGCTCAACATACACGTCGGATTCCCTGACAACATGTACACGGTGGAACGGATGGAGTTGGGCACCATGCATATTCTACGATTCCGGTAGTGATGCATGCGTGGGTACGTGTCAGCTCACCTCACACGCGGCGCGCAGCGCGGCGCCCGCCTGCTTCAGCGCCGGCCGCGTCACCCTCTGATGTCCGTCCTTTTATTGTCGGCCTCTCGCTGCCGTGCTCCGGCATCTCACCGACCGAAGCAACCAGAAGCTTGTGCAGCAACCGCCTCCCTGGTCGACAGCTAGCTAGATCACCAACGAGAGTCCGGTCCGGTGTGACGGCCATGGCGTCCATGCAGAAGAGCCGCGAGGAGCGCGCGCGCGGTCCGCGGCGCAGAAGGCGGCGGACGAGCTCGCCGCGTCACGGCGAGACCAGCAGCAGGTCCAGGACCGCGAGGCCACGGCGCCCGTGAGCCCCGCGGCGGCGGCGGAGGTGGTGGCATCCTGAGCCGCGTGCAGGAGAGCGCGCGCTCCGTCATGGGCGCCGTCCGCGGCACCTTCTCTGGCAGCGGCGGCGGCGGCGGCCGGGACAACGACGGCGGCACCGCGGCGGCGGACAAGGCGACTGCGGCGATGGAGCGCGCCAAGGAGTACGCGGTGGAGGCGAAGGAGGGCGCGCGGCGGGCGGTCGCGGGCGACGCCGTGGCGCGGAAGGGCGAGACGGACGAGTCGGCGTGGCAGCAGGGGCAGGACGTGCGGCGGCGCGCGGCCGAGAAGGCGCGGGGAGGAGGCGCGGCGCGTGCACGAGCCGCCGTCCGAGGAGGAGAAGTACGTATATCCTTTCTGCTGCGTGAGTCCTGCGTGATGACTCTTGTGAATTTTTGGGCGGCATGCATGCAGGGGTCGGGCGGCGACGGAGAACATCTACGGAAGGCCAAGGGCGCGATGGGCGCGTTCGGGGAGAAGATGGTGATGCCGACGGACGTGGTGGAGAGGAAACGGGCTGAGGCGGCAGCGGCCGGTGGCGGCAGGGAGAAGGGGAGGCATCACCGGCGGCGCCGGGGATCGGGGACGAGGACGACGACGTGATGCTGCGGGTGAAGGCGGCGGACCATATGACGGGGCAGGCGTTCAACGACGTCGGGAAAATGGGGGAGGAAGGCACTGGCATGCCACCACGGCGCTAGGCCGCCGACGACCTGCAGACAGACATCCGATGGGGCTACTGGCCGGGTGTTTCTATTCCGGACTGATGAGAAGGTAGCAAAGTAGTAGTAGTCCAGCAGGAGTACGTCGACCGGCGTCGTGCAGCCCGTATCATTGTCTACGGACATGAGGCAGCGAGCGAATTCCAATAGCGTTAAGCTACCAGTGTTGTCATTAGTCAGGCAGCGAATTCGACTACGCTGAGCCGTACCAAACAGACTTACATAAGTACAGTGGCGGAGCAGGATCTTTGTGGAGCCTTGGTGAGTATAATATCATACTAGGTGTGTTTAGAAGGGCTTTTCCCTAAAATAAAGGCTCTTTCAAAGGAGCCGAATTCGTTTAATAGGAGCAAAATGACTTTAGCTCTTTGGTTTTTCACCGAAAAAGAACTCGAAATAGCTCCTCTTCTTCTCTAAAGAAGCCAGAGCAGACTCTAATATTAAATAAGATAGGAAAAAATAGCACACAAAACATAGACTACAGAATTAGACAGGAGAAGCCAGAGCCGAGCCGAAACCAGTAAGGAACTCTACGATGTCTAATATTAAATAAGACAGGAAAAAATAGCTCTAATATTAAATAAGACAGGAAAAAATAGCACACAAAACATAGACTACAGAATTAGACAGTCGCCACAGTATTTTTAAATTTTAAATTAAAATAATCTTTTAGAACACAAAGTTTATTTTAAATTAAAATAATCTTTTAGAACACAAAGTTTACAATGACTTGGAAAAGCAGGAAAATTAAAGATAAATTTAGTTTCTATTGGTAACAGTAAAACTATAGTAGTAGAATATCTATTTAATTTAACTCCTATATTAGTGAATGGAAATTTACATGCATGGCTAAGCCTCTGCATCACCTATGCTATTTGCAATTTTTTTAGTATGTAAGAACCCAGAAGACTAGAGTGGTGGTATGAGGCCTACCGCAGTGTGCGAGCGGTGTCAAAAAAAAAAAAAAAAATGGGCCTTACGCACAGTATTGAACACCACCGCTCAACTAGCTGTAGTGTGGGAAATATTTGGCACCGATGTCATCGTGATATCGCCAGGACCCACGTCGAATAAAATATCTCTCGCTGCCTGGTTCATTAGCGCGAGGAAAAATCCCCGTTCTCTTCCTCCTTGGGACCTCCATGCTCTAGCAAATCCTGCCATTGATCTCTATCGTCTAATTTCACGTACGACGGGCGTCTTTTTCCCGTCTGTGTGATGGCTCTTTTTCAGAAACCAACACAGCCGAGAGACGGCCACATCGTCGCCTCGCGAGGCGACGGCCATGTCCCGTGCTCCGATGCGGAACAGACGGCCGCGGCTCCGTTGTACGGGTTGTCTCCCGGAAGCGACGGGGCGCTCGGATCCCGTCCGGGAAGCAGCCGCGCATGCAGCAGCAATCGATTTGGCGCGCAGGGATTTTTTTGCGCAAAATCCATCTCCACCGACATCCTCCCTTCCTATCTCTCTTACACAAGGCAGCCGTGAGGCCGTGACTTCACCGGCGCCCCTTCTTCCATCGGCGTGGCGCCGCGGCGGCAGTGGTTGCAGACGGACCATCTCGGCCGAGGGCACGTTCCCTGTGTCTGGCATCTTCTAGCCGCCCGGTCTTACTAGGAGTGGTGCCAGTTCATCGGTGAGGTCTGTTTCTTTCTTCCACACCTCCGTCCACAGTTGCTAAATGCTAACAAATTTCCTCTCCCTCTACTGCTTGGGATCCCAGGGATGATTTCCACAACTGCGGGCACTTGGATGGGTGCTTCTGCTACCTCGAGAATCAAATTACACTCAAGAAGAAAATGAATTCATGATGGACCTGCGTTTGCTAATTGTTATCTAAATGTAGACATGCGTTTGCTAGCTTGAGAATCAAATTGCTTCTGCAACCTTGAGAATCAAATTGCTAGCTGTTATCTGTTACATGAATGTTTTAGACTCTGTTTAGTGTCAGTTTAAGTTTTAGTTAAGTTTCCCAGTGTGTTGTGAACTGTGATAGGATGGATGTTGGTTATCTGTGAACTTTTCTTCAGTTAATATTGTGCTAAATTTCTGAATAGTTGGAAATGTCTATTGGCAATCTGCAGGTTACCCGATGACTCATATCCTTGCTATTAAATTTCTAATCGCAGGTGTCCAACATGGTCTCTCTGAAACTATATTTGTCTTCTATTTCTTTTGAAATTCCTAAAGGACTAATACAAACATGCAGAGTGTAGTTTTAGTTACTATCAACAAGTCCTCACTGGTGACTGGTGAGTTATCTGAACGCATACTGCAGTTTCGATTAGACTGCAATTTCAGTTAATACATTTTCTTTCAAATAGCCACATAATGGTATACAAAAAAATATTTATAGTTGATCTTAGCTATGTGCGAAGCATTAAACAGCTTAGAGACAGATTCATGTCTGTGGGTTGTATGACTTGTCTTTATACCTGTCTGTATGATAGATTCGAGGTTATTAGAGAAAGACCACCGTCTGTGGGTTGTACATGCTCTAATCCTTCTCTTCTAGATCCTGCTTATCCTGCCATATCCACAGGTCCTGTGAGGCAGCTGCCTCTAACATGACAGTTGGTCCACCTTGATCTCCACGAGTATACTGCCCCTTCCATGCCACCGGACAGTTCCTCCACCGCCAATGCATGCAATCTACACTACCCAACATGCCTGGAAATCCACGTGCTTCACCTATATGAAGTAACCTTTGGATGTCTTTTGTAGTTGGTTTTCTTAAATACGTAGGACCAAAACACTCAATGACGCCTCTATAGAAATTATTCATGCACTCAATAACTGTACTTTTAGCAATTCGCAGATTTTCATCCCCAACATTCTCATAGCAACGATACATTTGTGCAAAGGTGAAAAACCCACCTTTCCAAATGCATCACTCCGTTGGCAAAAATAAGGAGACCGTGAACTAAGGGTCTGCACAATGCGAAGAAATAGGTGTCGCTTCATCCTATACCTCCGTCGAAATTGGAAATCATTGTATACTGGATTTTCTGAGAAGTAATCAGACATGAAACGATCCCTTGCAGCTTCAAGCCCTCTTTCAATGTACCTTCTACGAAACCTTCGGTAATCAGTAAACGTACCTATATGTTGTGCCTCAATCTGAGCTCTGATTTTTGCCTCAATTTGAGCCTCCACTGGTCAACTCCAGCTTCACTATCAGACTCTTCATCAATTTCCATGGAAAAGTTTTGGTCCATAGGAACTTCTCTAGTGAGTTTGGTTTGCTGGTTGCAAGAGTAGAACTCTCTGGTGGATGTTATAGTCCCGTGGGTGGAATGCCGGGTCCTCCTTTTATACAAAGGAGCTCACAACGACTCCTTTGCCAACAGCTAGTTCATTGCAACGGCTATATTGGCAGATCAACTTTTCTTTTTACAACAGTTATATTGGCAGGCCTGCTTTTATTTTTACAACAACTATATAGTCAGACCAACTTTTTCTTTTTACAGCAGCTATATTGTTAGACCAACTTTTTCTTTTTACAGTAGCTATATTAATTTTTAGACCAGCTTTTTCTTTTTACAACAGCTATATTGGCAGGCTTGCTATTCTCATGGATAGCTGGTTTCTGTTCTAATGTATATTTTGATTTCTTTCAGGTCACTATGCACCATGGGTACTTAAATAAATAAGGAAAATTATGTTAGTAATGCATACAGAACCAATAAATTAAGACATTGATACATGGTTGTAAGTGCATCTAGCTCTTAGTGGGTTTTAGTGAATTGAATGACAACTCAATTAAAAGTCTAACAAGTTTGCTAAGTGTTGATCAGAAAACCAACTATGTTACATATACATGAACATTACACAACAAGATGTGTATCAAAGGTTTAACTAAGACAAACTTGATGGTATTCCACATAGTGTTGAATTGAAGGCCAAAGTTATATATTGTTGTATTGGAAGATCATGGAAATAATATAGTTCAAGCTAAGTACAACAAACCAAATGGAATCAATGAAATGGCTTCTATGTTGTGAGATATCATAGCATCATGTGAAAGCAAGCACATTTGGTAAATGGTAAATGAGACATAAAGTTGATGACTATGGATTGGTCTCGATGATGGCTTGCTTTGCATGAACAAGAAGAGTTTGATAATGAAGTGAATGATGGAAGTGTCAAGCCAAAATAAAGAGGATATGAGGAATCGTGAATTGGCTTGACCATATTGATGTTGATCCATATATATCTCTATGTGAGTCAAACTGAAGCTTGATTGATCTCAGCATTCTTATCTAGAAGATATTCAAGCAAGGATCATAATATTGAAGAAATGGTTTTCAATGGACACTTAATATGGTATGACTTGAGTGTGGCTTGATAAGGTGAAGATAGCAAGGAAAGGGCTTCGAGGGACTAAGCGAAGGTGAAGGTCAAGCGACGGCTTAAGGACCAAGGTACCATGGCTAAGGTGAAGAAGAGAGTACTTGCATTGAGTTGAGGAACTAATCAAGCTATGAGGAGTCATATTGAGAATCAAATCATTAGTGAAAGTGACTTGAAGCCATAAAGTTGAACTCAGATGTGTTGAAATGGTTCAAGTCACATGCTCAACGTAGTTTTGCTCAAAGAGAAGAGACAAAGATGATTGCAATCCCTTATAAAGTGATATTGAGAAGAAATGGCATATGGAGACATTGAAGACTCAAGTGGTTGAAATAGTTATATTCTCTTAATCTTGAGTATAGGTGTGCCATACTATCAAGAGGGATGCAATATGAATTATAGACAAGTCTCAAATGCTCAAACTAACCGAATCCGAGTACTAACATGAGAGAAAACACTTAGCACTGCACCTGCATGTGCTGATCTTGGGCTTGTTCTCTGATAGGCTGGATAGCCCATGAAACAAGCTTTCCAAAATGTCCAAGATCACTGAAATCGGAGTTCGAAGTAAAAAGTTATAGCTTCTTTTCTAAGCTGACCTGTGCTGATTGTGGGAGAGCGGCAGTGCCGCACCTGTACAGAATTAATGGCTAGTTCTCCAATTCAAACGGCTAGTTTGAGTGGGATGGCTATAAATACCCATCCCACGCCTCCTGGTCATGCTGCTGATACTCTAGACATTGCAAACCCATTCCAAAGCCTCTCCCAACCCTCTCTTTGTGAGAGTAATCCATTTAGTGTGTGATTAAGTGTTGGAGCTGTGTGATTAAGAGTTTGAGAGCGGATTTGAGCAATCCTAACCTTGAGTACTTGCTGGGCATCTTCATTGTGCATCTATTACTCTTGGAGGTGAAGCCTTCTAGACGGCTAGGCGTCGCCCGGCAAGCTCCTGTGCTTGTGGTGAGCTGCGGGACAGTTTGTATCACTCATTTGATTTAGTGGAAACCTCTCATCTCAAGAGTTAACTCACTTGACTTGAGACCGAGGGCAGGGCTAGCCTTTGTGGTGAGCCAATCCTTGTGTGGATACCTCAACAATGTGGAGTAGGCCAGCCTTGGTGGCGACACCGAACCACAAGATAAATCTTGTGTCTTGCCTCTTGTATTTTGAATTGTATTATTTGTGTTCCACTCGATCTACTTGGTTGTAAGTATTTGTGAGTGCAGGACTTAGTGGACTTGCTCCTGGACACTCCTAGAACATTTCCACTAAGTTTGGTCTACAATAGAGCTCTCCACAAGGTGTGGCAGTGCTGCACGCGAAGTGAGGTAGTGCTGTAGAGCGGCAGTGCCGCCCTCTAATCTGATCGAGTTTTGAGTTGAGATTTTGCAGTGTTGTGACTGAATATCTATAGTACCTCATCACCAAGTTTAGGCTGCATTGGACTCAAAATAGTAGGGAGGAAGCACTGTCTACAAAAGGGAACAACACCACCCTTTGTTTAATTTCTGTTTGAGCTGAAATTTTGTAGGCCTATTCACCCCCCTCTAGGCCTCCTTGGCGACATCAAGGTCCTATCAATGGTAGCACATACAAACAGACATGCCTTCTACATAGATAGTACATTCATGCATTTGAAATAATACATTAATGGTAGTCAACACGAAAACATACATGTCTTCTACATAGATAGCATATTCATGCATTTGAAAAAAAAGGAAAAACATTTCAACTAAAAAGCTCAGCAGAGATAAGTACGCCAACATTTGTTTGTGTCGTTTCTTGGCTTCTTCATCATAGCTTGAAATATCTATACCCAATAGGGTCATGTACATACCCATTTTCTGTAGCTTTGCCTTTTCCATCTCATTATCTGCCATCTTATTTTCAGTTTCAGCTTTTGCTTTTACAGCTTCAGCTTTAATAAGTGTTGCTTCAGCTAATTTTTTAGCGAAGAATAGTTTTTCTCAATCAAGTTCATTGAACAGTTCACATTTTCATTTGAGATGCTGTGTTCTTAAAAGTACTGACTTGCCTTTGCCTTTTTGTCTAGCTTTGGCTGCATTTCGTCTAGGTGGTCGACACCTAATTGCAGGATTTGCATCTTCACTATCTTGATTTGAAGAAGTATAAGCTCCAGATGCATTTACCTTGGTTCTCTTGTTCATCAGCTCTTCAATTGGGTAAGTTGATCCTTCACTGCTTTCCACCAATACTCTAGTGCAAAAGGCCTCTTTTTCTTGGCAGCTCCTTTGTAGTCAGCACGAGCTCTTTCCAAGACTTGATCATCGGATTCACCACTACCATGCTCTCTTTTTGCCTTATCATAACATGCATGGAACTTGGTCATTAAAGGTATAGTCTTGCTCCAATGGTTTTTCAATTGAGCAGCTGTTCTTCTTCGATCTTTGGGCGTGTGCAAGTTGTACTCTGCTGCAACATCCTTCCAGTACCTATCTCCTCTTCTATCAACTCCAACAATTGGATCAGTAGAATTTTTCAGCCAAGCACTAACTAACCGAAGATTTTCCTGCTCACTCCAAAATATTCGACCTTCTTTCTTTTTCACTTTCTTCTAGGCTGCTGTCATTTTCACTCCAAACTTGTGTGTTTATAGGATCAACACCAATCTGTTGTTGCTCTTGGGACACCAGAGAAGCTGAACCAATAGGGTTGCTCTCATCAACTCATGAATCGGTCCCTAGGCTACCTTGGAAGAAACCCATGGTTCCAACCGGTGATGCATCACCAACTCCTTGTGGGTATTGTACCATCCCTTGGTAAGTACATTGATAGCTTCCTTGTGGTGAGAATGGAAATTGTGGGTAGTTTGATTGAGATCCAAAGGGATTGAACATGTGTGAATACTGGGGGTGGAAAGTGACAGGAAATTGTGGTGGATAGTTCATGGGGTATTGGGGTGAAGGGAAATGATGTTGCCTACTTGGATCATCATATTTGTGAAAGATGGAGATGTGTTCTCCAGGCTATGGCGTGAGAGAAATAGAGATTTGTGTGTTCATGTATAGCTGATCACTTGTATATATAGGACCTTGGCCAACGGTCATGTGAAGGCCTGTGTGCCCAACGTCTATAATTCTGTATGAAATGGGATGAATTGTAACTGTTTTGAGCAACTTCCAGACCAATTGCCACCTTTTGCTACAGTAAATTAATATATTTTAAGATCTGAGCATCAGTGCATCTTGATTCACCGCTCCACCTTTTACTGGCATAACTCTAAATAGACACCACTATCTGTGGTGTTGGGAGTGATGCCCAAACACACACACTCTCTCTCTCTCTCTCTCTCTCTTATTTTGGGCATCACTCTTTGACCACACTGCAGAAGGTCTGAGTGATGTCCAGCACTGACGTTGCCTTGGCCTTTCCTACCCTCATTATTAGCCTCTACTGCTACTTTGTGTCTTAGACAACATGCTCTCTCTGGTCGTTGCCTTAGGCCTTGTTTAGTTCCATGCAAGTTTCACTGAAAGTTGCAAGTTTTTCCACTCTCTCTCCATCACATCAATTTCTACCCGTATATATGGAGCATTAAATGTTAGTGAAAAAAATAACTAATTACACAGTTTTGTTGTAAATCACGAGACGAATCTTTTAATCCTAGTTGGGCCACGATTGGACAATATTTGCCAAATATAAACGAAATGCTACAGTTGCAACTTTTTCCAACACTTTTCATCTAAACAAGGCCTTAGTAGTAGTAGTAGTAGTACTGGGAGTATCATTGGGTCTTGTGTTGTATGTAGGGTCAGCAGCAAGGAGCCCGGCCGCCTGCCCAGTGTGGCCGGGCCTTGGCTCCGCCGCTGAATAAGTACCACTCAGAAATACTGAAGCTCATACAAAGCTGAGTTGATCAAGCAGGCTCTTTATTAGTATTGCTTTACTATTTAATTTTGAATATGCAAAAGGTTTGCTTTATATATGTATTATGACGAGAAATAGTGAAAGGTACGAGAACATGTCACGGAGATGGCACTAGACAGGAAAGTTACTCAGGGAGTCAGGACATTTTTTTTCGGATATTAGTCTGATATAACAAATAATGGTTAAAATTTTATTTGTAATTGATTCCACAATAAATATTGTATTTGTATTTGATATCCAAAGAATATTATGAATATTCAAAAAAAATTGTACCGAAATAACTATCCAACCCTTTTACACTCTTAGGAGCAACTTTCATTAGTAAGGTTAGTAATAAAGCAAAGTTCTGGCATTAAGTATTGATTAATGATCACAAGGGAAGATGATGCCAACGATGATCGGGTTAGCTTATCACTGAACACTGACACACCTCGTACCAATGATGCCACTTGTCTGTGTTATCCCCACAAATTGCTATACGACCTAACCATGAAAACGTGGTGAACTGGTGATTATGCTTCAAAACTTGGGTACAGAACTTCGAGTCACAATTGCCCGAAAGGATAAAAACGCATGAGAGTCAGTCAAGCAAAGAAACTGAGAGCAATAGTCAGGGCAATTGTGACTCAGTGAACCAGAAAGATATGCAAATGAAAGGAGAGTTGAGCTATCAATCAATCATCCATTCACCCTATGGAAAAGTAGTTTATTCAATAGGACTTCTTTTAGTATACACCAAAGATTTCCATTACGAAATACAAGGGAACTATACTATTATTACAAACTCGGAGCACAAAGACGTGAGGGCAAAGGGCCAACAGAAGCGTATTAAACTAGCAAGATAATATCTCAGGCATTTCACAAATCACCTTATGTGCATACATCAAGACAGCTCTTTAGAAATATACTTCAAGTTGCTGTCCAAGGATCACTATAATCAACACTATACTAGTATCAACTCTGAAACAACAATACCTTATCATCAAATAGGCCACATATAAATAACACATACTCCGTATACTATATGACATTGAATTCAAATTGAGAAAATGATACATGTAGTAGCAAGGAAAATGCTGAAATAATAACACGTAAGGCAAGAGGTAAACAGCTTTAGTAATCTTCATCTTTGGTGCTTCTGATATCAGCTGCACCAACCTACCAGCGCTTCGGTTCAGTAACCTCATTTCTTGATTCTTGCTCCACAAAACACCCACATCAATAGCTTTGGATTACTCACAATTTCTTTTCCCATTAATTTTCTAGAACATCCTTACCTACCACAGTGCAGCAGCTTAAGTCAAACATTTTCCATAAATTAACTCTCCACTTAATAAAAGAGAGGATACCACATTCAACCAATCTCCAATTCAATTGGAATTAGAAACAGCTACCATGCAACTAAGCTGTTAGAACATATGATTGACTTGTAGCTATAATCATATTCTTGTAACATGTGGCTCTCTTGCATGATCTTATAACCCCCTTTTGTTGTTCACAGATGATTTGGGGCTGTTTATAAAAGCTAGCACAGGAGAGAGGGAATAATGATGTCAACAAAATGCATTGCACAATCTCTGCGACATATTTTACAACTGAATAACGATATACACACAGCATCCGTGTATACCAAAAAAGACACAGATTTTTCTGATAAGTTCACATAATCTGGATTACCGAAACTGGTGGGCATGGCAGATCAAAAGGAGAAACCTTAGCTTATATACATCCTTACAGAGGATATGTGCAACCCATGGATCAAAAGAGAAGCTCTTTTCAGAAATGGGCAATTAAAGAATGCTAATCAATACCATGGCTCAAGCCACTGAAATTTTTGTACTCCTTTCATTTTATTAAAAGCGTAGGCCACCAGTTAAGCACTATGGCTTGTAGAGTCATCCCAAAAAGATGAGGCTCAAGTTGTGTGCAAATTGAACTTGGCCAAAGATGGATTTAGTTTGCGAGATCAGATTCAGTTTTGCAATGTTACCTTGTCAGAGATAGTGCCAGGTTTCTATTTTACAAATGATCTACCAGAGCTTGAAGTACTGACATGCCCAAGGAAGAAAACACCAAACTGATAACAAGAGGGAGAGTGCAAAACAACGTTTCTAGCAGAATTTTCAGGCAATGTAAAAAGTGGCTGGAATTGACAAGGGTGTAAAAATGTTTTCCTTCCCAGTATATCATGTTGAATAGCCTAAGACATAAAAGAATTTGAACTAATGGTAATAATAAAAACTTCAGGAACAAATAGTTTAGATGCTTAGCCCCATCTACCATTGATGTATTGTCAATGTTAAAATCAGTTGAAACTTAAAGAAGAATTCAAGTTTATACTAATTCTTTCACAATCATTCAGTTACCACTGTTCAATTAATAAAACAGTACAAAGCATTAGCTACAGACTCCAAAATAGAACACTTGACTTACTGAATCTATCAAATATCGACAAAGCTGCTTCCTGTTAAAATATTTCTTCTATTGGTGGAAAATGAGTAGTTAATTGAGCATAGAGCATTAGCAACATAATGGATGATCAGTTACTTTATCGCTAATCGCTAATCTTAAGGTGACAACACCAACTTTGAAGAACACAATAAGCCAAAGAACACGGAATGTAGAATAGCTCTTCTCAAATATCATGTCAGGTTGATCGAACTACAACAAGACATGAGCTAAATCTATCTACGATGCTACCTCAGAGTCTATGGTCTTCAGCATTCCTAGCAATAAATACAATTGAAGTTTCCGATAAGTGACCAACAAAATATTAGTCACTCTCACATAGAATGCTGAGTTCCTGACCAACAACATTCTTTTGGTTGAGGGCTTCATCCGCATGTAAATGACAACAGCAGATCAGCGAAAAGTCAGAACATCACCAAGTTTGTCGACGCACCAACCACAAATGGCTCCATCAGCAACCGTGTCAAGAAGTAGAATGTCACTCCCAGCATAATAGAGATTGGGAGTGCAGGTAGCGCATGCCGGCATATGGAAAGCAAGATAAGGGTGCAACCAAGCCCAGCAATGATGGCGAGGTAGCATGCATACACAGTCATCAGATCATACATGGCAGCTCTCCCAACCAGCACACTGTAGAAAACAAAATCGCCAAGGCCCAACTTGATGCCCCTGGTAGACTCAAACATCTCAAAATCCAGAGGCTCTGATGATGAACTTTGTCTATGTTCCTCCTCATCCAAAGCTGCATTGGTGGTAGATGCTGCAGACACCAAAGGTGATGTCTCTTCTTCCCCATGCTGTTCAATTTGAATGACAGCATGCTGTGAACTCCCACCTTGGTTTGCTGCCAGCTCTGCTGAAGTCACTGGTACCTCCCTTTCAAGGTTCTCCATTTGAAGCACAGAACCTCTTGATCTGTTCATCTCACTAATGCCTGATCGGCCTCTTCCAAGATCCCTCATTTCCACGACAGCAGGGCTGGCATCTTCCTCCTGCTCCACCCTGTCATACCGACTGCCACCGATCTGACCAGAACCTGTCATGGTTTGCATCTCCAACCCCATGGCCGAAGCATAAGAGGAAGAACTTGTGGCTGGGCCGACTGTAGGCCGAGACTCATAGACGAGTGCCGGTAGTTCATCATCCCTGGAAGAGGCCAGCTCCACAAGCATCCTGAGCGGTCCCCGGGGAGCAAGCACGGCGACGAGGTCGTAAAGGGCGAGCGCGACGAGCATGATCCACGTGGTCCACTCGGGGAGCCTGGAGAGCCAGGCGGCGACGATGACGGCGAGCGCGACCATGTACCCCTGGCGGACGAGGATGGGGACAGCAGAGGCGAAGACAGAGAGAACCCCGACAGCGGCGCCGTTGAAGAGGAGCAGGAGCGCGGTGGGCGCGTCGAGCGGGGCCGCGAGGCGGCGGAGCACGGCGGCGACGATGGCGCCTCCCATGGAGAAGATGACGAAGAAGGCGGAGAACCGCATGTAGTTCTTGAGGAAGCCCGTGCAGCGGTAGTAGTAGAGCGCGACGAGGACGAAAGTGACGACGGCGACGAGGGCGACGAATACGGCGGCGTCGAGGAGCGCGCCGAGGAGCTTCTGGCCCGGGGAGTCGTTGGGTGACTCGAGGTAGACGAGCGTCGCAGCGGTGACCGGCGGGGGGCGAGGCCGCCGCAGACCCGGAGGACGGCGGCGAGAGGGAGGGAGATGAGGAGCACGACGAGGGCCATGCAGATGGAGACCGGGCACATGACCGCCAGCACCTCCGCGCCGAGGGTGTCGAGAACGGAGGTGGCGCTGACGGGCTCCTCCGCGGCGGTCGCCGGGGCCGGCGAGGCGGCGGCGGCGGGATCCATGCCGCGGAGAGGGAGGAGAGAGGAGACCGAGATCGATGGGGAATTTCTCTCGCTCCTCGCTCGGCGTGACACCGACCGCGGTCGGAGCTTTGTGGTTTTTCGATTTGGTCCACGCGTTTGTGCGAAATTGCGTCGAAAAAGTCAAATTTCTCTGTCGAAAGTTTAGCAATCAATTATTGAGAAAATTGATTTACTTTTTACTTTTATGTATACTTTTTTTTAGAATTACTGACGTCCACCACACACGTACACTCACCTCATCTTTTTAAAGGTCCAGATGCCGACGCGCAAACACAATTATACACAGTAAACAACACTCACATATGCACATTCGATGCACATTCTCTCCCACTTATAACGAACGTATACAGCCCAACACTGCCAACAACAGATGAAAAATCTTTAATTGTAAGCGTGTTGGTAGCTTACTATGAATAACTCACTCAAACTGAGCTATCCTCAATTCGCAACAGATGAATTATATCGATTACAAATAATTAGCAACACATAAAATGAATCCACTAAGCTAACAAGTCGAAGATGGATGGATATGTCCCGCACCAAAAGCTTATTCATCGACTGAGCTACACTCAAGTTTTGTCCTATGAGCAAATTGATTATAAATCAATGAATAACCAACCTGCTATTTGAGATAACTTTATTGACCCCTCTGGTGTCATCAAGGTTACCACAAATTTCATAGTTGTCTTGTCGGAGAAAGAAAAGAAAACATAGCCACAACTGATCACCAAACACAAAATTCTTCCATAGTTTACACTCAGCACCGATGCTGGAATCGATAAGAAATCAGACAAGTCATCGACCATTAAGGCATTAACCAATCACGCTAAGATTTATTGCGACTGGCCTTCTCCTCGATTCCAGACTGCGAAAATCTCTTCCTCAGGATCTCAAGGACTTCTTCCATCTTTACATCCTTGACTCTGAGCAGCACCATAGCATGGTACAGCAGATCAGCCATCTCCGAAGCTGCACGAGATTGATCCTCGTTCTCGAGCAGCGTTTGAATTAGTTCACCAGCTTCTTCACTGGATATATGCACAAAAAAAAGCAGCACTGACATTAAGAGAGAAATATATTGGCACTCCCATTAACAGAAAAGTAGGGAAAAGGAGAACAAAGCATGGCAGTAACAAAAGAAAAGCAGGTAAATTGGATTCTCTCCCACCCACTTGTTGATGCCAAGTCATAAACTCAATAGACAACCATGACACTGAGACGAACGAATTTTATCTGTTCTGGTCTCTTTAACCAATCAAATCTTGTTGTATCAGATTAATCCATCAGTTCTTCAGTCAAATGCAGTGCTATGAAAGCATAAATAAACACAACTGAGGCATCAAGCTAATTCAACATCGAATGAAGATGAAGGAAGATATAATACAATTTCAATATTGGACTCATTCAATATATATACTAAATGCAGAATTAAAAAAAAAAGAGAAAACAAAAAGGCAACCATACTAAGGTAATTCAGAAGCAGATTTCTCTAGAGGGATACGTACATCATGCCGTAAACATTTAAAGCTGTGGAAAATGTCCTGTTGAAGCTTTTTAATACTTGATGAGCAATATATTTCTGAACATTTAGACTTACCTCTAAAGCTTATAAGGACCTATTTATTTTTTTAACATATAAGGACCTATTTATTTTCCTTAAAAATAACTTCCATAATGTTGCCATTTTGAAACCCAAAAATATCATGAACAAAAATTCTGGTGGAACTACGTTTCCAAAACTATGAACAGTTACTTAGAATTGATGTGACCCTAGTGGTATAAAGGAGTGTGCGTGTAGCCTGCTCACTGCAACTAAAAACCCATAGGTTACAAAAAACGTGTGAAAAGTGTGTTAGCCGCTGAACCAGCAGCCAGGTGAGCAGGACCTGCTCACCTTCCCTCTCCTTCTCCCCTGACCCAAGGTAGAAGATGAGCTTGAGCTCACTGCACACACACACACAGCTGCTGCCCTGTTTCAGCGTTGGCTGAAACTGAACTGAATATGTTTTGAGCAAATGAACTACTGTTAGCCACTGAACCAGCAGCTAGGTGAGCAGGACCTGCTCACCTTCCCTCTTCTCCCTCCCTGACCCAAGGTGGAAGAAGAGCTTTGAGCTCTTCACACACACACACACACACACACATGCTGCACACCAGCTCTAGCAGTGGCTAGGGCTTGCAACCTTTAGTGAATGAGGCAAAGAGCTACTTTCATTGATGGCATATGGTTACATATATATAGCATGGCATGGTTTGCAATTGCAACCCAAACCAGCTTCCTAGCAGCTGTTATACAGCTGTAAACTCACCTAAACTAGCTGTTACACAGCTGTACCCTAGCAAAACTAAAATTGACTACTACAACTAGTTGTCTAACAGTTGTACTATACTTAGTACCTAAGAAAAATAGGCCTGCTGCAGCTGTCCATTAGAGAAAACAAACTTGACTACTTCCTGTCAGTTGCAGCAGCTACATAGTTCCATACTGTACTACTAATACTAGCATCTAAACACAAGGATTACTTCTAACATTCTTCCCCTAATCCTTGTTGTTAGCCTTTTACCTCCACCATGCCAATCAAACCTCGCCGTCGATCAGCGCGCAGTACTCCCCCATCAAAAGCGCGTGCTCGTAGTCGCTGTCGTCCCGAGCGAGGCGCGCCTCCTCTTTCTTCTCCGGACATTCCCGCAACGTCGGCAGGCGTTCGGGTCGGTGTAGCGCTTCTTCTTCTTGTCCGCCGGCGCCTTGCCGCCTTCGCCGCCGCGGTCACCACCGCCCCGGCTGGAGGAACCTTCCCCGGACCTGCGCTTCTCATTCATCCGCGCCGTCCACTCCTCCTCCGTCAGTAGCAGCTAGGGCTCCGCTTTCTCCGCCGGCGCACGGTCCTCCACCGCGCGCAGCCGCCCCGTCACATCCTCCAGAGACAGCGTGGACAAGTTCAGCAAGGTCTCGATGGACAGAGCGAGCTGAGCGTACTTGGGTGGCACGGCAGCGCAGCGGCAGCCCGCGGCGTCCTCGTCGTCGATCGGCTTGCCATAGGTGACCAGCTGACCCGCCAGCGATTGCAAAGCGCAGCGAAGTCCTCCACCGTCTCCCGGACTTGAACCGGAGATCGTCGAACTCTCCGCAGCTGCTGCGCCTTCGCCTTCTTGGCCCGATCCGAGCCGACGCGGAACGATGGACGACCAGGGACTACGGCCAAGAAGGCGAAGGCGCAGCAGCTGCGGAGAGAGTTCGACGATCTCCGGTTCAAGTCCGGGGAGACGGTGGAGGACTTCGCGCTGCGCTTGCAATCGCTGGCGGGTCAGCTGGCCACCTACGGCAAGCCGATCGACGACGAGGACGTCGTGGCCAAGCTACTGCGCGTCGTGCCACCCAAGTACGCTCAGCTCGCTCTGTCCATCGAGACCATGCTGGACTTGTCCACGCCGTCTCTGGAGGATGTGACGGGGCGGCTGCGCGCGGTGGAGGACCGTGCGCCGGCGGAGAAAGCGGAGCCCCAGCTGCTGCTGACGGAGGAGGAGTGGACGGCGCGGATGAATGAGAAGCGCAGGTCCGGGGAAGGTTCCTCCAGCCGGGGCGGTGGTGACCGCGGCGGCGAAGGCGGCAAGCAGCGCGGCAAGGTGCCGGCGGACAAGAAGAAGAAGAAGCGCTACACCGACCCGAACGCCTGCCGACGTTGCAGGAAGGTGGGGCACTGGGCGCGGGAATGTCCGGAGAAGAAGCCGGAGAAGAAAGAGGAGGCGCGCCTCGCTCGGGACGACAGCGACTATGAGCACGCGCTTTTGATGGGGGAGTACTGCGCGCTGATGGACGGCGAGGTTTGATTGGCATGGTGGAGGTAAAAGGCTAACAACAAGGATTAGGGGAAGAATGTTAGAAGTAATCCTTGTGTTTAGATGCTAGTATTAGTAGTACAGTATGAAACTATCTAGCTACTGCAACTGACAGGAAGTAGTCAAGTTTGTTTTCTCTAATGGACAGCTGCAGCAGGCCTGTTTTTCTTAGGTACTAAGTATAGTACAGCTGTTAGACAGCTAGTTGTAGTAGTCAATTTTAGTTTTGCTAGGGTACAGCTGTGTAACAGCTAGTTTAGGTGAGTTTACAGCTGTATAACCGCTGCTAGGAAGCTGGTTTGGGTTGCAAACCATGCCATGCTATATATATGTAACCATATGCCATCAATGAAAGTAGCTCTTTGCCTCATTCACTAAAGGTTGCAAGCCCTAGCCACTGCTAGAGCTGGTGTGCAGCGTGTGTGTGTGTGTGTGTGTGTGTGTGTGTGTGTGTGTGAAGAGCTCAAAGCTCTTCTTCCACCTTGGGTCAGGGAGGAAGAAGAGGGAAGGTGAGCAGGTCCTGCTCACCTAGCTGCTGGTTCAGCAGCTAACAGTAGTTCATTTGCTCAAAACATATTCAGTTCAGTTTCAGCCAACGCTGAAACAGGGCAGCAGCTGTGTGTGTGTGTGTGTGCAGTGAGCTCAAGTTCATCTTCTACCTTGGGTCAGGGGAGAAAGAGAGGGAAGGTGAGCAGGTCCTGCTCACCTGGCTGCTGATTCAGTGGCTAACAAGTGGTATCGTCGCTGCGCTTAACCGCCGGCGATGGATACGAGCGCTGGGAGTAAGCCGGGCACCGGTGACGGCAAGGAGAAGCCGTCGGAGTCCCTGGTCGTCCAGCCGCAGGTGGAGATACGCACGGTGCGGGAGTTCGGCGGAGCCAACTCCTGGCTGATGCTCACCCGCACCAACTACGGCGAGTGGGCTGTCCACATGAAGTGGAAGCTGCGCGCGCGGAGATGGTGGGCGGCCGTGGAGACGGGCGATGCCGGTGAGGAGGCGGAGGTGGGCGTCATGGAGGCGCTCATGGCATCCACCCCGGCCGAGTACCATGAAGCAATTGGCCGGAAGAACACGGCCAAGGAGGCGTGGGAGATGATGCTAGTATTAGTAGTACAGTATGAAACTATCTAGCTGCTGCAACTGACAGGAAGTAGTCAAGTTTGTTTTCTCTAATGGACAGCTGCAGCAGGCCTGTTTTTCTTAGGTACTAAGTATAGTACAGCTGTTAGACAGCTAGTTGTAGTAGTCAATTTTAGTTTTGCTAGGGTACAGCTGTGTAACAGCTAGTTTAGGTGAGTTTACAGCTGTATAACCGCTGCTAGGAAGCTGGTTTGGGTTGCAAACCACGCCATGCTATATATATGTAACCATATGCCATCAATGAAAGTAGCTCTTTGCCTCATTCACTAAAGGTTGCAAGCCCTAGCCACTGCTAGAGCTGGTGTGCAGCGTGTGTGTGTGTGTGTGTGTGTGTGTGTGTGTGTGTGTGTGTGAAGAGCTCAAAGCTCTTCTTCCACCTTGGGTCAGGGAGGAAGAAGAGGGAAGGTGAGCAGGTCTTGCTCACCTAGCTGCTGGTTCAGCGGCTAACAGTAGTTCATTTGCTCAAAACATATTCAGTTCAGTTTCAGCCAACGCTGAAACAGGGCAGCAGCTGTGTGTGTGTGTGTGTGCAGTGAGCTCAAGTTCATCTTCTACCTTGGGTCAGGGGGAGAAAGAGAGGGAAGGTGAGCAGGTCCTGCTCACCTGGCTGCTGATTCAGCGGCTAACAAGTGGTATCGTCGCTGCGCTTAACCGCCGGCGATGGATGGATCTGGCGCTGGGAGTAAGCCGGGCACCGGTGACGGCAAGGAGAAGCCGTCGGAGTCCCTGGTCGCCCAGCCGCAGGTGGAGTTACGCACGGTGCGGGAGTTCGGGCGGAGCCAACTCCTGGCTGATGCTCACCCGCACCAACTACGGCGAGTGGGCTGTCCACATGAAGTGGAAGCTGCGGAGATGGTGGGCGGCCGTGGAGACGGGCGTGCCGGTGAGGAGGCGGAGGTGGGCGTCATGGAGGCGCTCATGGCATCCACCCCGGCCGAGTACCATGAAGCAATTGGCCGGAAGAACACGGCCAAGGAGGCGTGGGAGATGATGCTAGTATTAGTAGTACAGTATGGAACTATCTAGCTGCTGCAACTGACAGGAAGTAGTCAAGTTTGTTTTCTCTAATGGACAGCTGCAGCAGGCCTGTTTTTCTTAGGTACTAAGTATAGTACAGCTGTTAGACAGCTAGTTGTAGTAGTCAATTTTAGTTTTGCTAGGGTACAGCTGGGTAACAGCTAGTTTAGGTGAGTTTACAGCTGTATAACCGCTGCTAGGAAGCTGGTTTGGGTTGCAAACCATGCCATGCTATATATATGTAACCATATGCCATCAATGAAAGTAGCTCTTTGCCTCATTCACTAAAGGTTGCAAGCCCCAGCCACTGCTAGAGCTGGTGTGCAGCGTGTGTGTGTGTGTGTGTGAAGAGCTCAAAGCTCTTCTTCCACCTTGGGTCAGGGAGGGAGAAGAGGGAAGGTGAGCAGGTCCTGCTCACCTAGCTGCTGGTTCAGCGGCTAACAGTAGTTCATTTGCTTCTTCCCCTAATCCTTGCTGTCAGCCCTTGACCTCCACCATGCCAATCAAACCTCGGAGCTCCATGAACCTGAGGCGTCCGAGCGACTTGGTGAGGATGTCAGCGAGTTGTCGCCCGGTCTCAACGAACTCGATGACAAGCTGTCCTCCATCGACACAATCCCGAAGGAAATGGAACTTCACGTCGATGTGCTTGCTCCTGTCGTGGAGGACTAGATTCTTTGCCAGCGCAATGGCCGGCTGGTTGTCCACCTTGAGCGCCGGTGGGCGAGCCTTAACACCGGTGAGCTCACCCAACAACCGGCGCAGCCACACCACCTGGCAAGCCGCGGTGGCCGCTGCGACATACTCTGCCTTGCAGGTCGATAGCGCCACCACCTTCTGCTTCAGGGATTGCCACGCAATCAGCGACGATCCGAGGAATACGAGCACGCCTGAGGTGCTCCGCCGCCCATCAACGTCCCCAGCCATATCCGCGTCGCTGTATGCCGTGATCCCTGGCTCGCCATCCTTGGTCTTGGGCGGAGCCTCGCTGAACGCCGTCAGCTGAAAGCCGCCGCGCTTGGGGAAGACGATCCCCATCTCCACCGTGCCCTGGACGTAGCGAAGAAGTCGCTTGACCGCCGTCGAGTGATCCTCCCTTGGATCCTCCATGAATCGGCTCACGTAGCCCACCGCGAAAGCGATGTCCGATCGCGTGTGCATGAGCCAGCGCAGCCCGCCGACGATACTCCGGTAGAGCGTCGCGTCCACCTTCGCCGCCGTGCTATCCTTGGAGAGCTTGATGCGCTCCTCCATCGGCGTGGCCACAGCCTTGCAGCCTGCCATGCCCGCCCGCTCCAGCAGCTTCTGCGCGTAGGCGCGCTGCCCGAGCTTGATGGCGTCCGCGCTCTGCTTCACCTCGATGCCGAGGTAATAGGACAGCGCGCCCGGGTCACTCATCCTCCGAACACGGCGGCCATCTCCCCTCGAAGTCGGCGATGTCCTAGCGCCGCACGCGCCCGGTGACGATAAGGTCGTCCCACGTACACCCCGACGATGAGATGCTCCTTCCCCCGGCGGGTGTACAGGGCATGCTCTGTGGCACACCGCGTGAACCCAAGCTCCGTCATGGCGACGTCGAGCTTGGCGTTCCACGCCCGCGGAGCCTGGCATAGCCCATAGAGCGCCTTCCTTAGGCGCAGCACCTTGTGCTCCGCTCCCTTGACGACAAAACCCGGCGCCTGCTTGACGAAGACTGTCTCTGCCAAGTCGCCGTTGAGGAAGGCAGACTTGACGTCGAGGTGATGGACCTGCCAGTCCTTGGCTGCTGCAAGCGCGAGTAGGAGCCGCACCGACTCCATGCGCGCCACCGGCGCGAAGACCTCCTCGAAGTCAATCCCTTCACGCTGCACAAACCCACGGGCGACGAGCCGTGCTTTGTGCTTCACCACGGTGCCGCGCTCGTCCCGCTTCACCTTGAAGACCCACTTGAGTCCGATCGGCCGGCAACCCGCCGGCGGATCGACCAGGTCCCAGGTCCCGTTGTCCTCGATCGCCTTCATCTCCTCCAGCATCGCCTTCCGCCACGCCGGGTCGCGCTCCGCAACAGCAAATGTGGCTGGCTCCTCTGCATTGTCAGCCGCTGAACCAGCAGCCAGGTGAGCAGGACCTGCTCACCTTCCCTCTCCTTCTTCCCTGACCCAAGGAAGAAGATGAGCTTGAGCTCACTGCACACACACACACGAACACAGCAGCTCTGCTGCTCCAGAATGTGGCAAACTGAACTAATTTTCATTGCATATAGTCATACATATTTATAGACATGTGAGGTCGGTTTACCCTCCTGGACTGCTGCTGTCCCAGCTGCTATTCAAATCAGATTTGGATACTACTAGACAGCTGCCATCTACTGTAAGAGAAGTCTAAATTGACTACCACCTATTGCAAGCCAAAACAATCTTATATACTTCTACTACTAGTAGAACTATCTAGACAAGACAAGGTTCTAACAAAGTGAACGATCTGAGAACCTGGCAGCAAACATACTAAAGAACAAACTGATGTTGCATCAACGACCCATAGGATAGCTGAAGATGGCAAAGATGACAGATATAGCACAAGAGAATAAGGATAGCAGCAAATAAAATAATCTATTTTAATATGCAGAACTTAATGAACTAGGCTAAGAAAAGAGAGAAAAGAATCCTTGCTTTTATATTTGTTGTCTCTCCCATTAATTTTATTAACAGTTTTCACAATGCAGTACCATGCTGGCTCAGAAAAATCATAACATTACATACCGTATTTTCGAGCAAAGTAGCTGGTTATCAAGCAGTAGTTTTTTCGTCCATGATGGCTTGCCACCTCCTTCAGTAACTATCTCCTCCTGTCGTCTACGAATTGTATCTTCAAGTGAGTACAGGGTTGTCATAACCTGCCTGCCTTCACTGGGCTGTGAAGGGAAATCGTATATTAATTTTAATCATCAATCGAAGTCTATTTCAGGAAAGGGTAACTTAAAGATGAGTACCTTGGAACTTTGTAGAGCATCATAAACTGAAGTATAATAACAAGTTTCTGCTCCTGTATGGCAGGTAGGTCCATCTGGCTTTCCAAGGTATATTATCTAAGTTGTACAAAGAAAAAAACAGAATATCTGTGCAGTTAGTACCCTCTGAAATCGAAGCGAAAGTATTTCTTTACAACACAGAACATGCTTACAGAATCACGGTCACAGTCCAGGAAAATGTCATGCACATTAATGAAGTTCATGGATGTCTCCCCTTTCGTCCACAAGGAAGACCGTGAGCGGCTAAAGAATGTAGCTTTCCTGGTTGATATAGTTTTTGAAAGGGCTTCTTTATTAGCAAAACCCTGCATAAGAATGGCTCCAGTATCCACATTTTGTGCAATAGCAACAGCCAGCCCTTTGCTGTCCCACTTCACACTGTCTAGTAATGTGTCAACCTGATGTTTTATCCAACACAATAATAAACTTATGTTAGGATTCAATGATAGTTGAACTCTACATTAGGGGAACAATAAAAAACATACACTCTCCTTCCATTTAAAACTGACGCAAAATTGTAGCAGAGCTAATGCAAAGACTCAATTAGCTGTAGTTCGTACTAATGCCAGAGTCTACACTGGAGTGATATTGATATTCAAACGGTTAGAAGAATATATCTGCATGTACACGGAAATACATAGATGAATCCTAAACCCTCCGAACAAGTACAAGATATAACTACCTAAAGCAATCACACACACTTCACCAGTACTCATATGTTCCAGAAACTGCATCTTCAAAAAGTATATTTTTTGCGCAAAATTATATCTCAGTTTTAATTAAGCAAAAAATGGTAGGTTATTCTGATATTTTTCTTATTTCCTCTAAACTTTGTGGAAAAATTAGCTCCACAGAACCAGCTATGGAGATATGTCCAAAAAATGGAAGCACTATACATGGTGAAAGAATGAAGTTAATTGCACTATTTTTAATGCATTATGAAGTACCAACTAGCATACCAACTTACTAAGCCTCCAACACTACCAGATTATAAGCAACGGCAACATATATAGGATAAATCAAGACTAAGTCTGCACTTCAACTTCTAACTGAGCATTCTAACTCTAAGGAATGAAAATGGGGGGAGACACACTCTGTTTTCTGGCTAACATGAAGTGCCTAAAATCCATATGTGAATGGAAATGTGAGATATCGAGTTGCAAAATCTGAAATGCCTCCACAATGAGCAACCCAAGAATGTCTCACTGAGATGCTTCACTATGCTAATTTTACCCGTGATGAGTAGCAGATATTGATTTTGAGTCTTTGATCGAAGAAATCCATCAAATAAAAGGCAATGCAAACCAAGAAACATTATCAATACATGTTTTCAATATATACAGGGATATTTAGAAATGATGCAGAAATAGGAGTGTCAGTCGCACAAATAAAGATATCAACTGATCACTGTCTTCTCTAATGGACCATACAACATTGATGCAACTAAATCATCCAATCATATTACAGGAACACTAGAAAGTGTCACCACTAGTGGTAATGGACAAGATAAACTACTAGCAACATAACAAGTCAAACAAGACCATTTGGTGTTTCATCCATATACGTTACTTATCTGCGTTCCATGATGAAGTCTGCACTTCATTGGCTTAATGCGTAACACTTGATAAAGCATACATCGACATAAATATGCATCTAACTACACAAGTTTCATGCTGCATCCAGAAAGTTGGCTGCAAGCAATGCATTAGCACCATAATTTCTTCAAACGCCATTATGGCATGGCATGCCATTTTATTAGCATATAAACGGAGCAAGGTATGAGCTATCCAAATCGGGGGGCAACAAGAAATGTCTTTGCTGCAACTCCCCTTGAGTGCCAATAAAACCTTGCAAAACACTAGTGGTGGATCCTCATCTAGGGCTTGTATCCATCAAGTGGCAGTGTGGCACTCCTCACCCTCACCACGGCACTTAAGGCTCGGAGCGGATTGCCGCCCCCGTGGCTTACAGGCCGTTCCAATCCTCCAACTAAGGTAACAAGAGCGGAATAGATTTCTCTAGAAGGAAACAAAACTCCAAACCTCGGTGTCGACGGCTACAGCTCCTGGCGCAGACTGCGCGGAGCCCGCCACCAGGGAGACTGCCGGGTGCGGCTCCCTGCGCCGCCACCCAGGGGCAGAAGCCACCGCGGAGCGAAGATTGGGGAAGGATGTACCGCTAGAGAAGATTCCCGCGCGGCACGCTGCGGAGGAGGAGGACACGGGTGCGTGAGTCGGTGCCGCCGCCGGGGCCGGGGCCGCCGCCATCGGAGTCGAAACCCCGAGTCGTCGTGAGTCGTGAGTGACGTGACCTGCTCTGCTCCCTCGTCACTTCACGAGTGCTCACTGCTCAGACAGGTGATGGGCCTCCTTGGGCCCGGTTGCTTGAGGCCCAGACATGGACAGATGATTGTACCAATGAACTTGGCCCGGACCATAAATCAGTTGCTCTCAGGCTCTCCGAAAGACAGATGGGTATATATATTATATATCTAAAATAAATTTGTCCCAACATGTCTACTTAGCTAGCCTGAATATAAAAAAATTGTAAATAGTCAAACCTTATTTAGGCTTTTGTTTGTGTTTGAACGTTGATAACCGAGATTAATTCTAGGCGGCCAATGACACCCGGTTTGATCTACTCAAGTCTACCAGCTCATTGGCCGCCTGGCTCTAATCATTCTCCTAAAATTTTTTATCATAAATTGTCATCTATCGGATACTCTGAATCAGCTTGCAAGGCATATTTCATGCTTTCTCCACCATCTCCCTAAAGGAGTCCTTCTATGACCACCATTTCTCAAACGTAAACCTTTTCTTTTACCAAAAGGAATATTATTCCAGTATTTAAAAACACAGGGTTGTGATCACTTGGGAGCCTCTCTAAAGCCTTCACACTAGCTAAAGGGAAAGCTGTATCCTAGGAAGCGGAAGAAAAAATCATGTCAATCTAGGCCAGGATAGGTTGTTCCTAGTTATTAGTCCAGGTAAATTCTTATTAGTAGCACTGTACTCAATCAAAGCCCATTTATTAATCCAACTATTGAAGCTGTGAGTCCATATGTGGTTAATAAAAACTCTTATTAGTAACAAATCTGACCAGGTCAAAATCACCCCCAATGAGTATAGGTCCTTGCCAGGAACCTATAAACAGATTATAACTCCTCTAAAAACTCCTACTTTGGTCCGCATAAGCAGGGCCATAAACAAATATTAACTTCCAAGAAAATCTAGTCTTCTTACTTGTTAACATGACACCAACAGACAAATCCAAAACTTCACATGTTAACATGTTAAACACATCTGAATTGGCACCAACTAGGATTCCTCTTGCTAATCCTTTTGCTTCTAGGTAACACGAATCAAAAGGAATGTTGTTGAAAAGGGACTTAAGGAAGCCTTAGACAAATCTTTCTTTTTAGTCTCCATAATCCTAAGAATTCTGCATGATTATCTCTAATTCTAATAACTAAAGCAGGAATTATACCAATTTTTTCCAAGTCTCTAATATTCCAAACATTCCTACTATCCTCTTTTCTTTCTGTTCTTTTTTGAACAGACTTTGTACCAACCTAATTCCTAGTCGGCCACCTCTGTCTCAGAATTTTCATTCTATGCAGGTTTGTGGGGGTCTTAAACAACCCATTTTGAGCTAAAAATACATCCGGGTCCTTGTGTTTACTATAATCTACATGTTCACAAGCTCTAATATTATATCTATAATAACTATAAGATTTCCATCCACTACTTTAGTGCCAACACTATAAAATAAATAATACTCCCTCTGTCTTATAAAGACCGTCGCTTTTATAAAGTTTAGGGTTTATATATAAAATATTAATATTTATGGTACATAATTAGTATTACCGATCTAGTTTTGTAATAAATTTATTTAGAGATATAAATGTTACATGTATTTTCTACAAATCTGAATCAAACTTTGAATTAAACTTGTGGCTCGAAAAATCTAAAACAACGGTTTTTAGCTCAAAACGGTATTTTTTTTTTTAGGGCGGAGCGTATGTGAAGTTAGCTCACAAATATCCGTGGACAGAATGAATCAGTAGTGCTACTGTGCTAGTGCCAGTCTGTTTCCATCGCTTCATGTAAGAATCGTACCGTAATTTTGAACAGGACAGTTTTGGATGTATGCACAAGGATCAGTCCGCTCTGTTCGAAAGGTCCTCCATTTTTGCCGGCCCACGCCAGCAAGGCGGCTAATCAACCAGCTGACATCAAATGGCAACACAGTCAGTGCAGCATAAGTAAGGGCTGACATCAGAATCCTTATATTGTCTAGTATATCATATTATACCACCCCATTTCCGGAGAAAAGAAAAGAACATATTTTTTTTAAGAAAAAACTTTAGCTGAGGTGGCACCCATCACCACACCACACCACGTCGTGATGGCCGGCACATGCTGTGATGATCAGCGAGGAAGCAAGCAAGCGCGGAAGCGCCCTCCTTTTTCCCTGTGTATTTTTCTTCTTTTCCGGAATCCTGCATCTACTATTTCTGGGCTGTCCGGAAAGCGAAATGCCACCACCGCTGGACTTTTTTTAGCCGCGCGAGCGAGCGATCGCTGCTGGAGGGCCAAGGGGGGAAAATCAGGTGGGGAAAGCTTAAAATTAGAAGTCCAGCGCGATCAATAATTGAGCAGGCAGGCCCCTCCTAATCACTGCCCTAAACATGTGTGCCGGGGCCGAGGTGATAATAATCGATGCACGGAGGAGGATGCCGCCGCGGAGATTGATACTCTAATATAAAGCAGGCGGAGACCGCCGGCCCCTCTGGCCTCGGTTCCCCTTCCTCCCCACCACATGCCCTGCCCCCGCCCTGCCCTGCTGCGCCCAAGGTGATTGATTGGTTGCTTTGCTTGCTTGCTTCGTTTCATGATTGCTTGCTTGCTTGCTCCCATCTACCGATCCAAAGCTGAGGGAGATTCAGCTTGTGGATCCGTCTGTTCTGTTCATCTACTGGTGGTATCTTAGCGCCAGATTGGGGGTCTGTGTGCCTGCTACCTGTGGATCCATCTGGGTGGTGAAGGATGATTGAGGCTTCTTGTTTTTTTTTTCTTTCCCTTCATGGTACTTGATTGATGTGCATTTTGTTCTGTTTGTTTCTTCTTCTTCTTCTTCTTCACCTTTGTTTGGTGCAATCTTCTATCCCAGTAAGTTGCCCTGTCCATGCTGTTTTCCTGATCGAATCGTGTGTTGGTTGCTCTGCGTGGTGGTTGACCTGCTCCTGCGTAGATAATAATACTCCTATAGTTGAGTAACAGCGGGTTCTTGTCTTATTTACGAGCTTTCAAAGAAGCAGCATCTGATCTGTTCATCACAAGAGCACGCAGATGATTCGATCTGCCGTGCCATATGATTCCTGCATTCATTAGGACTGATTAGATCATCCACATCCACGACCACGATGGATTGCAGCGTCAAAACTCTGATCTTTCCTTCTCGATTTGTTTTGTTTGTGGCAGCTGAATCCCCCCACAAACAATTAGAGTAGCTGCATTGGCGGGGAAAGCGCTCTCAAGAAGCGCAGCAGCAGCAATGGCGGAGCAGGCGGGCACCGGGAGGTACTGGTGCTACATGTGCGCCGCGGTCGTGAGCCCCGCGGAGGGCGAGGCGGAGATGAAGTGCCCGCAATGCCACAGCGGCTTCCTCGAGGAGATGGAGACCGCCCGCGGCGCGGCCGTGGCCGCGGCCGCGACCGCGACCGACGACGGTGACGGTGGTGACGGCACGGTGGCTCAAGTGTACCCGGGGGCGCCGACCGCCCCAGCTCCATCTGGGCGCACGCGATCCTCAGCACGGTCGACAGCTCCGTCCGCCGCCGCCGCAACCGGCGGCAGCAGGAGGCCGCCGGCGACGTCTACGACTGGAACGACCCCGAGTTCTCGCTGCGCCGGCGGCGCGTCACCGCGTTCCTGCGGCTCCTTCACGAGCTCCGTGACCGCCAGCTGCAGCGGCTGGAGGCTGCTGCCGGCGTCGCCCTCGAGGGCGACCAGCTGACCCCTTTCGGCCGGAGCCTCTTCATCGGCGCAGCTGGCGGCGGCGCCGGCGGGGGCAGCATCGAGCATGGCATGGCGCTGGGCGACTACTTCCTCGGCCCCAGCCTCGACGCACTGGTGCAGCAGCTCGCCGAGAACGACGCGGGGCGGCACGGGACGCCGCCGGCCAAGAAGGAGGCCGTGGAGGCAATGCCGACCGTGGAGATCGCCGGTGGCAACGGTGACGACGACACGGCCAGCTGCCCGGTCTGCCTGGAGGACTATGCGGCCGGCGAGCGCGCCCGCGAGATGCCCTGCAGGCACAGGTTCCACGCCAATTGCATCGTGCCGTGGCTCGAGATGCACAGCTCCTGCCCCGTCTGCCGGTTCCAGCTGCCAGCCACCGACGACAAGAGCTCATGCAGCGGCGGGGGCGACGGTGGCTTTGTCAGTGTCGATGCGGATCGTGAAGGCAGTGACAACGGCGGTGGTGATGGTACTGGGAGGGCAAGCTCTCCTCCAGGCAATGCCGAGCCAGCTGAAGCTGAAGCCGAAGAGAGCGGCAGGCGGTTGCCGCCATCCTTGCAGTGGCTCAACAGCCTCTTCTCGCCGTCGGCGCAGTCCTCCGGTAGCGGCAGCAGCAGTTCCCATCATTGAGAGAATTGAGCAATAGTGCAATGTATAAGGATGGATGGTTGCTGCTGCTTGACAGCTTGAGCTGAGCCCATTGGTGCCAATGTACTGTACATAGGAAGGAGCAGGAGCATGCCGGGTTGCTGCCATGGAAATTTGGAGCCTTTTTTCAGTGTGTTAGTTTGGCTCATGTAATCTTCTCTCTGATACAGTTATCATGGTTGTAAAAAAAAAGAACAGAAATTGGCAAGTGTATGAACTTGCCTCTTGCGTGAACTGGGTGCTAATAGTTTTACTAGCCAAATCTGGTTTTCCGCAGGATGCTAATCAGAACCTTTTTACCAAAGAAAATACAACCTCTTGTCAAAAAAAAAAAGAAAAAAGAAAAGAAAATACAACCGATGCAAAACACTGCCCTTGAAAACTACTTTGCTTGCGTAAAGGTCTCACAGCTCCACTGCATAAAATAAAGGTCTCACAGCTCCTCATGTTATCTGTGATTTCGACAAAGAACCAGTTGGTTCAATAGCATTCTTCTACTCCAAAAACAGTCAAAATACACAAGGTAGGTAGTAATAAATTGGTTCCGCTGAAACCTGTAATAAACTAATTGTTCATACTTGATCATTGTTCGAACTCAAACAAGAGAATTTTCGCTGAAAGAAACAAAACCGACCAGCAACCATGTGAAACAACCATTAAGTTTTCAGTACGATTGCAGTTGCATCACAGCTGCAAATTAATTAGCTATAGCAGTTGATAACTGTTTAAATCGCTACCATCTAAATGATAAATTACCACAACCTCGTAAACCAAGGTGTACCAGAACCCAAAGTCTATCTTTGGCAACAAAAAAGACTGGATACGCTGATATGAGTAGACAGCCTCACAAAATTTCCCCCAAGCAAAATGGTATCGCTCCCCCCTAATTCACAGTCAGGAGCTTGATGACAGATGCAATCCCGATCCGGTGCAGGGCCACAACGGACTCGCCGGTGTTGCATAGCCCCATCACCTTCGCATTTTCAATGGCAAAATCAAGAGCTTCTTCAGTGGCTTCGCTGTCGAAGGCCTTGGCAGTGGCAGCACTCAGCATTGGGACGACACCCCTCACAATGAGGCTGTGCCTTGCTGGCCCCTCATCACTGCAGGTCCAGTCAAACGAATCTGTCTTCAGCTCAGGAACCACAACGGACAGAATAGGCATGGATGGCCTATACTTGGCCACAAGCCTAGCAGTTGTTCCTCCCCTGGTCAGGACCAAGATAAGGGCTGCCTTGGCAGAGTTTGCTGTGCGGACAGCTGATGACGCAAGGCTCTCCAGTGGGCTCATTGGAATTGGAGCAGAAGCCATGATCGATTTAAAAACAGAAGCATGGTCTACGCAAGACTCAGCTTGTAAGCAGATCTTGGCCATAGTCTGCACCGCCAGCTCTGGATAAGCCCCAGCAGCAGTCTCACCACTGAGCATGACACAGTCTGTGCCATCAAGTACTGCGTTTGCAACATCGGTTGCTTCTGCTCTCGAGTAGGGCGAGGAGACTTGATCATAGATTCCAACATCTGGGTTGCAGTCACAACAGGCTTGCCTTGAATATTGCACTTGAAAATCATCACCTTCTGTGCAAAGAAAATCTTCTCTATAGGAATTTCCATCCCTAAATCGCCTCTTGCCACCATAAAAGCGTCAGAGTTTGCCAGGATATCATCAAAGTTAGCTACTCCCTCTTGATTCTCAACCTGCATATTCAGATCAATTATTATAACCATGAATCCAGAAATCTCCTAGCTTGAAACCCAAAAGAAATGTCATAACCATACCTTTGACATCAGCATGATGGACTTGGCATGCTCACCAAGTACCTTCCTAACCTCCACAAGATCCGAACCCTTCCGAACAAATGACAAGGCAATCATGTCAATCTTGTTTGGAACACCCCATTTAAGGATGTCCTCCTTGTCCTTGTCCGTGAGTGTGGGGAGATCAACAATAACTCCTGGAAGATTAACATTCTTCCTCTCACCAAGCATTGAAGTGTTCTCACAGCGGCAGCGAACCAAGCCTTGTTCTTTATCGCAGTGAAGCACAGTAAGAGTGATGGTACCATCAGCACACAAAATGACACTGCCTGGCTTCAGATCCACTGCAAGCTTCTTGTAGCTCATCGATATCATCTTTTCATCACCCTTAATGCTATAATCTGTGGAAATTGTGATTTCTTGACCTTTTTTCAATTGAATAGGCTTCCCATCTTTCAAAAATCCAGTTCGAATCTCTGGACCCTGCAATATATATCAGTACATACAATGAATATGAGACCAGTATTACATTTGCATATCACAATTATGCAAACAAGAAGTGAAGGTTTCCAGTACTGTTTTTACACAGGAAATAATCAACAAATCATACAGCTAATTAAATTAAATATAAAAATGACAGTTTTGTTTCCATTTCATATTATGGAACTGTGTACGCATGGAAAATTACTACTGAACATACCATAATACAATATGCAGATTATTCCTAGGAAGTTGAGTTCAAGATGTGTATTCCCACTAAGAAAAGAAGATCACAAACTATATTTCAGACCATAAAGCCATGCATACTGCAACCTTCATTTCAGCTTCAAAATACAGGGTTTGCACAGATGTAATTTAGATTGATGTGGAGGCATATCATAGTGAACACAAGGATACATTTCAGCATGACTATATCACTATACTTTTAGTGGATGTTTGCTTGGAACCTGAGAGACCTGCCTGGTACAGGCAGAGCTCCCAGGCATACAATTTCATCGGCCTGGGTCACAATCGCTGCCTGGCAGGTCTCAACCAAACAGCCCATTAACTACACACATTTGCAGTACTATTCATGGCTCGAGTTTGATCATAGTCTTTACTTCACAAAGAAAACCAAGAACACATGATAACAGCCAGTAAGATGAGGCAAACAAATCCATGGATTAGCAGTAGAGGGTAATTATATAACATTCAAGTAACCACAAATGGTGCATCCAAAAAATTAATACTTTGGATCACCTTTGATAACCCAATCAGAGTTTTTTTTAAAAAAAGAAGTGCTGTGCAATCTTTTGAAAGTTGTACTATATAAGGTTTGCAATGTGTAATGACGTGATGCACATTTTGGGTTCAAAGCTACAGGCTAGCTAAGAGGGTTAATTGGTTGTCCATGGAATAAAATCCCATTTCGTTAGGCTGGTCATTCAAGGTAGTGTGCACTCAGTTCATATAATTCTAGCTACACAAATTTCTTCCATCTGAATTACTGCACTAATATTATGCCTAATTGAAATTGATATACATTGGGTGCTGTGGTTTGAGATCAGGGCTGAATAGACAAACAATATACCAATACTTGATGTTCTAAGATTATAATAATGCGAAGAATATGATAAGTGTTAGTCAGGATATCAAGCAAAGGCTCTCACTAGTTGACAGCTATTTAAATTGATCAAAGGGATATTTACAGTATGAATTTCAATGGATACACTGTATTTATTACCATTTTCCCTGCTTGAATAACAAATACGAAATAAGAAGTGCAGGTTGGATCTGTTCTGGATTTCATGTAGTAACCAGGCTATTAGCTGAAGTTGTCTTCCCTCAAGTCCCTCAAGTAACCTAAACAAAAAGGGAGCTAGACCTGACAAGACTCAACCAGAGCCAGGTTAGGCACTGATTGTGATTACTAATATGTTCCCCGCTGACCATGATTGATTGCTCATATAAATCCAGTTGGCTTAATTGTTGTGCTCATTGGTTAAAAATAGATTAGGGGAGTAAGTATGGATGGTGGATTGAGATGTTTTGGTTGACTTATGGATGCTACAAGGTTGAAAGCACAGGACAGCATAGGGTGTAAATGAAAATTAAAGATACCAACATGCCTTCATCAAGCTCAAGATAACTTAATAAACCACAACTAAAGATAGAAACAGGTTGTCTATTTTAATCACCCAAAGATGTCTCAATCACAAGGTTCAGTAGAAGTTCAATTTGAGTTTCTCAGAAGCTAGTCCAAAACCATCCTTTTGGGCTTCATGATAGCTTGATTAGCGTATACCAAAAAAACAACCAAATATGTGACTAATGTTATAAAAAAGATTCTGTTTTACAAAGCCTGAACTGATTTTACAAGCATGTTTCCATCTGAGATAAAAGATGGTGAACAATTATACAAGAATCGCTGGGTGGGTGCATGAGTTCGTTTATATATAAAAAACAGCCAAACTCATTATCTGTAGGTTTAGGCCCATCACTGAATTATATTGTTAAGGGCCTCGGCTATGATCCAGATTCCAAATCAATTAATGGCAAATTGAGACCTACAGATTGACTTAAATAATTTTTGTGACTCGGTATGGTTTTGTTTCATATGATGCTTACTTCATACAATTGTGTATGGTCAGATAATTAAATTAGCATAGAAAAATTTATAGAGCACAGATACATCACTGGTGCATCCACAATAACTAAATTGTGCCCCTTTATTAGATAACTAAAAAAAAAAACCACAAATGGCAGAAGAATATCAGGGGAAAAAACAAAGAAAGAAAAAGCAGAAAATGAAGACCGACAATGGAATAATTCTCCCCTTTCCTAGCATCATTTCATTTGGTCAATTTATCTCATTTACATTTTCTTCAACTCTTCTGAATTAAAGGATCGAAAATTCTCAAAACAATATTGTGATTGCTCATTTTCATTATCAGTTTCAGACAATCATAACACATTATCAGGCTCTAGCAACCCAAGTAAAAAACAGACCAGAACAGAACAAAATTCAGTTAAGACTTGAAACATAGATAGGACAAGTGGCCGTGAATGAGGACCACAGCTAGTGGTGAACGGACATGGACAACAAGCAGCCAAAGTACGAGTTACTCCTACTTGATAGCCGATACTATTGCAAAACTCGCATGTGAGCCAAGCTACATGCTGGTTGCTGGACATTAATGCCTAAATCTTCAGAGATTTGTGAAGTAACTGCCAATTGGCCGTCCACAGTTGGCAGCTGGACAACCAAATTAACCTGTACTACTGGTGCTGAAGCAAGTACTAGCAGGCACAAGCAGCCAGTTGTATTTCGGGTTCGGCCAACACGAATGGCGGGGAATTCCGCCGTCCGCAGGAATCAAGAACAGGCAACAGTAGGCAGAAACGTCCAAAAGAACGTCGGCGCCGACACAAGGGGGTAGAGATCACATCTAGTAACGTCAGATCCCTAAGAGTTGACCAGGGGAAATGAAATTTTGACCTAAAACGGTCACAGGAACCAAAATGGAAAACCCCCCTCCCTCCCCAAAAAAGAGAAACCTAAGTGGAGCAGGCGGCACAGCGAGGTAAGGAAGCAGCAGATCGCGAAGCGTAGAGGAAGGTATAGAGAGAGAGAACGCGAGGCGGGGAAGGAACCGGACCTTGGTGTCGAGCATGACGGCGCAGAGGATCCCGGTGAGCTCCATGGCGGCGCGGAGGTTGTCGAGCGTCTCCTGGTGGTACTCGTGGGAGCCGTGGGAGAAGTTGAAGCGCGCGACGCACATCCCGGCGCGCAGCAGGCGGCGGATCATGTCGACGGACCGCGACGCCGGGCCGAGCGTGCAGACGATCTTGGTCTTGGGCCGGCGCCGCGCCACGGGCTCCTTCCCCCACGCCGCCGCCGACTCGCCGCTCGACGCCATCGCTGCTAGATCTGCGCGTGCAAGGAAGGGGAGGCAGGTGCTGCTGCGCTGGAAGCGGATTCGTTTGGCTTGGCTGCCTCGCGCCCTTGTCTCGCTTTAAAGACTGCGCGTTGTTCTTGCTCTCCAAGAATGGGGGACTGCAACTGCTACAAGGATGGATGCTTCTTTTGTGGAGGAGAGGAGAGGGGAATGGAAAGCGGAACGGGAAGGGGCGAGTGGACGAGTGGGCCCGCCTGGCCGCGTGTCTGCTAGGGACGGTCAACCAAAACCTTTTGCGGTCAAAACCATGGGGGCAGTGCACGGTTCGGTTCCCACAGTAGCACTCTTTTTGCGCGAACTCTGTCAAAGGCATGTTAAAGGTTGAAGCAAATTATTTCCTTGGCCCCCCAAAAAAAGGTTGCTCTGATTATTTCCTTGGCCTCAAAACCTTCTGATTGCCTTTGCCTTGACGAGGCCAGTCTTGCCTCTTGACTTGATTGATGGTTGGTGCTAACTAAATTAAATTAAGGTAACCAAGTCTCAAAACAAGCTAGCCTCTTAGCCAAACAACTATCCTTTTCTATGTATTCTATATCCTAGCTAAGCAAGGTGATACTCTCCCAATCTCAAATCACTATCTCATATTTTAAAGAGTCAACCAAACTTAAAAAATTATGTCTCCAAATATATTATAAAAATACATGACACAAATAATCTAATGGTATTTATCTAATATTACTAATGTTAGTATATTCTTTATATATTCATTAAAAGTTGATATTATTTGTCTACATGAAATGTGAGATAAAAACAAAACTATAAACCTACTAGCTATGCATCCAGATATCCTTCACTAATAGATACCGTCGGTACTAAAACTAGTGGTCCTAGTACCAACGAGTGAATTTACGTGCGTGCTCCCAACCCCGGATGGTGTGCAAGAAGGACACAAGAAGGATTTGTATTATCCTCGCACCAAAGTGCCTCGTAGATAGGGTGTACAAGCGAAGCGGAGAGGGAACTGTCCCAAGTCTCGTTGTGAGATGAGTGTGTGTGTGTTTGTTTGTTTGTTTGCCAAGGAGATTGCTTGACTTGCTTCGCTCGATTCACCTCCCCTCGAAGGACCCCCGTCCCCCCTCTTTTTATAGCCTGGGAAGGGGAGGGGACGGGCTTTACAAGCTGATGTTTGTTTGAATAGGAAAGACGGTGGTGGGCCGCCTCATCCTCGCCGAGGCCTTGGGGCTCCCTCTCTCCTTGTGCCGAGGCCCCGGGTGAGGGCGGCGGTTTTGTCTTGCACGGCGCCCCGACTTGCCGATGGCGGGCGTCGTCCCGTGGAGTCGGCTCCTCGTTCTTGGCGAAGGAGGGGACGTCTGCCTCTGCCGGGGGTCGGCGTGGGCGTCATGATGAGCGTGCCCGTGTGCGTGGCTTTCTTTCAGAAGCTTTGACTCACTCCCCGGTCCCGGTTCCTGAGGGCCGCGGCATCGTTGTCGTATCTGGCGTGGCCGAGCGTAGAATCGGCGTACGGGGCCATCTTAAATCGCCCGCTCACGGAAGCCTAGGTGTACAATGGGCGGGGCACTGAAGACCCGGCCCGCCGTGCGGGGGTGGCGCCGTGCTCTGCCCCGGGATGCGGCATGCTCCGTATTTGGACTTCCCGTGATGGGACCTGTTCACGGGGTTAGTCATCATGTCGCCCTACTGGTGGCGTGGCATGGCCGCCACCGTAGGGACTGCGTGTCGTGGCCGCGGGCGCGAGGTGCGAGTGGTGACGGGGCGGCTCCCCATCCCACCCGGGCTAGCGTCGGCAGCCGATCCCACGTGGGAAGGCGCGTAGATATTCGCCGAGTCGCTGGTCGCCCCTGACCAGTGATGCGGCGCTGTGTCGCCCGAGGCCTTAGCGCTGGGGCTCGGCCTCGGGACGGAAGGCGGAACTCGTCCGAGGCCGCTGCAGGAGGCCTCGGGCGGCGGCGGGTAGTTAGTGCCCGGCCCGAGGCCTCAAAGGGGAGGGCTCTGGCCGGGACGGAAGGGCGGATGCCGCCCCCCGAGGCCTCTCGCCGAGAGGCTCGGGCGAGTCGGAAAGGGGACGCCGCCCGAGGCCTCTCGCAGGGCTCGGGCGAAGTCGGGAAAGGGACGCCCGTCCCGAGGCCTCTCCGGGAGGCTCTCAAGCGAGACGGAACAGAACTCGTCCCGAGGCCTTGGTAGGAGGCTCGGACGGGCGGAAAGTTAGCGTTTGCTTGAAGTCCCCGCAATGTGGGCTCGGGGGTGTTAGTGTGTAGTGCGAGGGCCTTGGCAGGCAGCTGCTTTGTTACCGTGGTGGCCTAGTTTTGCGTTTCTTGGGCCTAATTGTTGGGAGGGCCCTTATTTTGGTCCCCGACAGTAGCCCCCGAGCTTCCAAGGAGTGGGAACACTTGTTCGAGGCCGAGGTCGTGCTTCTTAGTCTAGTTCATGCCGGGGCTAGCCGTTAGATGCTCTAGGCGTTCCCTACGCCTGGTGCGCTTGGCGCACCAGCGGGTGTAGCCCCCGAGGCCTCGGAGGGGCGTGAGTGATCCTTCGAGGGCTTGTACGTGCTTGGTGAGGGTGTTCTGCTCACCTCGTAGATCGTTCTCCGGTGGGGGGCGCGAGCGCACCCGGGCCGGTAGCCCCCGAGGCCTCGGAGGAGTGTGGGTGCTTCTCCGAGGGGCTCACATGTTTCCGCCGAGTGTTTAAATGGTTTGCCGAGACCCCGGCCCGTCGGCTCGTCCGGGGGCATGACGCTGGGTTAGATGACGTTTCCCCTACTCCGGCCGGCCGTGTCGGATAGCCCGAGCCCCGTTCGGCGTGGGGCGATCGCGCGAGGTACTTGGTCGTTAACTTCGTGAACGCCTCGCATCCCTTTCGCAGGAGGAGGGTGGATTTTGTCACGCCCGGTGACGAGTGTCACACGCAACTAGATCCGTGAGTCGTTAACGGGGGATCCAAGTGAAACGCCTGTGCCCGCTCGTTAGGGGTTGGTCGGGCCCGGAGGCGCTTTCATAAGAGCCCGCACAAAGGTCCTGTCGAGGCGGGGCTCGGGTCCCGTCCGCCGGTCCCGAGGGCTCGGTGCTTCCCACGCTGGATCCCCTTTCTCGTGGTGCCGTGGCCGGGCTCGGATGCTACAAGGACGGCCAAGCCGCGAGGAGGCTATGTTGATGAGGCCGTCCGAGCTGCCCCCCGACTCGCTGCCCCCGAGGGAGCCGTCGAACCCTGAGATGGGCCAGCTGCATCTTCCGACCGTAATGGGCCGCCGCCCGCCTCCTTCCGGGGAAGGAAGCGCCAGGTGTGAACACCCCGCTTGTCGGACGTTGCGCCTTTTCAGATGTGGCCAAGGATGTGGAGTATGCATGCGAAGGTGGGTGGCCCTCCCGCTCGCCGTGGGGCAGCCGTCTTGCAGTGCTTCGCGGCCCCATGGGGATGTGATGTCTTGGCGCCAACGGGCCGCCAGCGAGCCGCCGCGCCGTCCCCGGGTTCCGCGTCTTGATTTATGTGGAGAAAAAATTCGCATCGCGGCGTGAGTCGCCGGGGCGGCCGATGTGGGCGGCGGGCCGTCTTGGCGCCGGCGCTGAGTCTCAAGTCTCGGCCGGTACTCAGTGGGGAAATCCGGTAGCGATCATGCATTAAATGCGGTAGGTTGAACCGACCGGGGTTTCGTATCAATACAGTGTGGGCGACGTGCCTGGTTCTTCTCGCTTCTCCCTTGCGCCCTTCGTTTCTCCGCCGCCGCCATTCCCATCTGGGGCCGGAGGGAACGGGAGCGAGAAGCGGAGAGAAACCACTCAGATTCCGGCTCTAGCCCATCGCCGCCATGGCGCCGAGGCCCGAGATCGCCGGGCGCGAGGAGTGGGAACGAGCCCGTGACGCCGCCGAGCCGACGACGCTCGTGGGGAAGGGGCTTCTCCGCCTCAAGCCCGACCAGGCCTCGCCGGAGTGGGATTGTTCCGCCTCGGCCGACCACTGCCCCTCGCACCCGCCTCCGGTACGCTGAGCTTCACGACGCTCCATGAGAACGGGTTCGGGATGCCGGGGCCGGTTCTTGAGGGCCATCCTCGAGTACTACGGCCCGGAGCTGCGAACCTCAACCCCAACTCCATCACGCAACCGGCGGTGTTCGTCCGCCTCAGGCGAGGGTACCTGAGTCGAGCCCCACCTGATCTCTCGGCTCTATTTCTTCGAGGGCGCCCTCTACTTCAAGGGCGCCCGTAAGGGGAAGAGGATGCCCGTCCACGCCGGGAGCTGCATACTGCAGCTGCGAATCGCCACCGGGATTCCTACATCCCGACGAGGCTCGCCTCCTCCAACCGCGGCCGGGCGCGCGGTGGTTCTATCTCCCGAACGACTTCCGTCACCTGCCCGCCACCGGGAAGGTGTTTGAGGCGAGAGCCCGCAAGGTGGAGGGGAGGAGATCATCGAGGAGAAGACCACTCCGCCGAAGAAGGTGTTCCGGCCTTGAAGATGCTGACCCGAAAAGGGTTGGATGCGTCGGTCGTCATCGCCGCCTTCCACCAACGGCGAGTCCCGCCCCTCATGTCGAGACGGCTTTTCCCCTGCTCGACATGCGGGGAAAGGAGCCCCCTGGCCGGGACAAGGATGTCGTCCGTCGACCTCGAAGTTCGACGAGGTTGTCGAGCGGGACGAAGGAGGCGGCGATGGTGACCGACCCTTCCCTCCTCTACAAGGTCGCGATGCGCCCCACCCGGATGCCATCTCCGTGGTGAGTTCCTTTGATTGTGCTTGTATCGTTGATGCCCGCATCTCCCCCTTTAACCTCACCTTGTTCTTTTCTTCGCAGGGACCGGCCGGGAAGTTGAGAGCGCCGAAGCCTCCCGCCTCCGCGGTGAAGGAGGCTAACAAGGCCATCGCGGGCGGAGCAGTAGGAAGGAGAAGGAGAAGAAGGAGAAGAAGAAGGACCGAACATCCGCAAGGAGGGTGAGAAGCGCCCTCGAGAAGCGGGAGGCGCCGGGGAGGACGAGGGACTCCCCGGAGCCGACGCCCTCCGACACCACCGGGCGCCGATGATGATGATGAGGATGACGAGGAGGAGGAGGAGGACTACGGCGCCTTCTTCGGCTTGGCCGCACGCCCCAGTGAAGAAAGGGAGTGGTCGCCGTGGCCGTTGAAGGACACCGCCCCGCCCTCACTCCGCCGAGGCTTCACCGGGCGGCCGGAGACGCGACCTCGTCGGGGAGGGGCGAGGCCCCCCCATCCCGCAGCGCCAGCCCCGGCCCGTCGGGGCGGCTCGGACCTGCCCTGAGCGGCCCGAGGCGGTGGGGGAGGACCGCCGAGGGTGAGGCGCAGCCTCGGCCGAAGAGGCGGCGGCGACGCCGGTGGGCCGTGTCCCGTGCCCGTGACCCCGAGTCGCGGGGCCGAGGACACCTCAGATCCGAGCCCCTGCCGAGCACGGCTTCAGGTGAGCCGGTCGTTTCAACCGCCCGTCGCCCGGGTAGGTGTTTGTCCTTTTAGTCTTCCGCCGCTCTTCTTTCTTTTCTTTTTTTCTTTTTGAAGACTCACTCTTCTTGCTACGCAAAAAAAAAAGCGCAAAAGCGGCCCGGCCCCCCGCTTGCTCAGCGCAAGCGGCCCGAGGCTACAGCCCCGTCTGGCGGCGCCACTGCTGCCCCCAGGGTGGTGAGCGCCCGGGCGCCGAGGAAGCGGTGATCGAGGCGCCCTCGGCCATGGAGCCACCCTCGCCCGTGACGGAGAGGGCGCAAGCGCCCGCCAGCGGAGAGGCCTTGGCGGCGCCTCTTTTGTGGAGGCCGTGGCGGCGCCCGTCGCGGAAGCCGTGATGGCGCTGCCCCGATGGCCACCGGCGACATGGTCATGGAGGAGCGAGCGCCCGTTCCGCCCCTAAGCCGCGCCTCGACGCAGAGGTGGTGGAGATCCCCTCCTCGGAGGAGACCGCCCCGCGGGAAAGAGGTGGTCGCCGCGATGCTACCTCCTCAGCGGCAACCGTATGGGGTCGTCGACCGCGGGGCGCCCGCCGAGGGGTCCTCCAGCCAAAAACGTGCCGCCAGCGTATTGTGCAGTCGGACCCGAGAGGACCGGAGGACCGGCCGGTCAGGCGTCTTTGGACGACGCCTTGGAGTCGACCCGGTGGGAGCAGGCGGATAAGTACATGAAGTCGGCCAAAAACCTGCTTGGTTCCGCTCGCCCGATCTTCTCCGAGGACCTCCCCGACTGTTGAAGGTAATACAAACATTTGTGGTCGAAACCTTACCTTGGCATGGGCGCCCAAAGGCGGCTAATCCGTTGGCCCCGATCGTTGTAGGACTTCGGCCGTGGCGTCCCGGAGAAATCGAAGTTTCTCCTGTTCAGTCCGGCCTCGACGAGGCGCTCCATCTCCAACGACGTGAGGCAAACCAGTCACAAGACCGAGCCGGGCCGCTCGAACGAGGAGCTCGACAAGCTCCGCGCCGAGAAGGAGGCGATGAGGACGGCGCTTGCCGAGGCCTCCGCACCATCGGGACCTTGACAGAAACCCGTGAATATGGACACCGATCACCAGCCTTTTTTTGTCGACGACGCCACCATGGTGCGGGCCGAGCTTGGGCAAGCGCTGAATGAGGCCATCCAGCTCCAAAGCACCGGGCGGAGGAGGTGGTGCGACGGAAGGTAAGTCTTTGTCGTTTTTGGGCGCCGCATCCTTGCATTCCAGCTCCAAGGCCGACCCTCGGGCGGATGCAGTAGCCGAGGAGGAAGTCGCCGGAGCAAGCGGCGGACCTCGGGCAAAGGCGTGACGGCCTACTCCTCGGCGCAAGGCGAGCTCGAGGCCCCTCAAGGAGAAGGTCGGAGCCGCTTGCAGCATTGTCGAGGCCGGGCGAGTCCGCCGGCAAAGCCGATCTCCACCGGGCCGCCCTCGAGGCGTTGCCTGAGACGGGTGGAAGCGGCCCACGCCGCCCCTTCAGTCCGGCCTTCGGACCGGTGTGTCGCACACCTTGGCGATGACCCTCTCCCACTACGACCTCGACCTCCCTAAAGTTTCCGAGGGGCTCGCCGTCGCCGAGGACGAGGAGGGTCGCGAGAGGGAGGTGTTCGACGAGCCGCCTTCAAGCGGGCTGAAGGGGGCCACGATCAAGGCTGGGTCGGGCACTTCTGCACGCGATCCTCCCTAACGCCGCCCGAAGGAGCCGACGCCACCGACGCCATGGATACCGCCACTAGGGGAGGAGGGGGGGCCTGACGCCCCCGATGAAGTTCGCATGTTGGGCCGAGCGTGCCCATGTAAAAAAAAAACTTGATTGGCTTTTTGTTATTCCATCAGGTCGACAAGTACCGTGGGGCCCGACGAGGCCTTATGATTTGTTTTCTCGTTTTCTCGTTTACTTTTCGTGCCTTTGATTCTCGCCTCGTACTTAGATTAGGGCCCTCGCAGGGACACAGAGTCCTTAGTCAAAGGTGGTTAAGCAGGCACCCCTAGCACCGGGGCGTGGGCGGCCTCGTGGCTTTCCCCGCCCTTGACGTTTGGAGCAGCCAGACCCTTCCTCAAAGCATGAGGTACCTCGTCCCTATGGCAATGAGTAGGAGTGTCGTAGCGCATGGGCGTAAGCAACTCCGTAGCTCAACCAAATTTTAGGTTTCGGAGTAATCCCTCCATTACCCTTCTTCCAAGCGTTCGAGATTTGTAACACGAAAAATGTTCGAAAACGACTAACAAAAAAGTGCGCCCTAGAGTGCCTTTCGGGAGGGAGTTCCCCTGCCTAGCCCCCGAGGGAGCCTCGGCTTTGATGGGTCAAAACCGAGTCTCGCTCGAGCTCGAGGCGGTATAAGTGTAGTTGAGGTCCTCAGCCCCCAGGGCCTCGGACATGTTTCTTATTTGCAGAAAATTGTAAAAGTGTTTTCTATTCTCCTTTTGAAAATCATGGAGTACAACTATAAGTGAGAGCTTGGAAACTTAAGGGTAGAAGCGACGTAGCTGTTGAATGTTCCAAGCGTTGTTGAGGACTTCTCTGTCCTCATTGGCGAGCCTGCACGTGCCGGCTTGAGGACTTCGGCGACGATGAAGGGTCCTTCCCAAGGCGGCGTGAGCTTGTGGCGTCCCCTGTTGTCTTGGCGGAGACGGAGCACCAGATCGCCTTCCTTGAGGTCTCTGGCTCGGACCCGCCGGTCGTGGTAGCGTCGGAGGGACTGCTGGTATCTTGCCGAGTGTAGGAGGGCAGCGTCCCCCGGCCTCGTCAAGCATATCCAGCCGAAGTTCTCGAGCCGACCCGGTTGCGCCACTCCTCATAGGACTTGAGCCTCGGGGAGCCAAATTTCAAGTCGGTGGGGGGGGGGGCCTCGGAGCCGTATACCGGGAAGAAAGGCGTGAACCCGTGGCTCGGCTCGTTGTCGTCCCCGAGGCTCCAGGAGGACCGAGGGGAGCTCCTCGAGCCACCTTTTGCCGAACTTGTCGAGCTTGTTGAAGATCCGAGGCTTGAGCCCTTGCGGTATCATCTCGTTGGCCCGTTCCACACCTCCGTTCGTCGCGTGGGTGCGCGACCGGGACCGCACAATGCGTATCGGTGGTTGTCGCGAGGTTTCTAAACTTCGCTCCCGTGAACTGGGTGCCGTGGTCGGTGATGATAGAGTTCGGGACTCCAAAGCGGTGGATGATGTCGGTGAAGAAGAGCACCGCCCGCTCGGATCGAATGTTGGTGACGGGCGCGCCTCGATCCACTTGGAGAACTTGTCGATGGCGACAAGCAAATGGGTGAAGCCCCCGGGCGCCTTCTTGAGAGGTCCTACTAAGTCCAAACCCCACACGGCGAAGGGCCATGTGATCGGGATGGTCCAGAGTGCTCCGAGCCGGTAGGGTGCGTCGACGAGCGTAATCGGGCACCCCTCGCAAAAGCGCACTACCTCGGTGGCGTCCGGCGACCGCGGTTGGCCAATAGAATCCCCTGCGGAAAAGCGCCGCCGACGAGGGAGCGGGGGAGCGGCGTGGTGGCCACACACCCCGGCGTGGATTTTGCGAACCGTGGCAAGGCCATCCTCGACCGTGACGCATCGCCGCAGGACCCCGAGGGGCTCCGCTTGTAGAGGTCGCCCTCGATGACGACGAAGGACTTTGCTCTTCTCGCGATGCGTCTGCCTGATTGAAGTCCTCGGGGAGGGTTCCCCGAACGATTCAATCGAGGTATGGCTTTCTCCAACCGGCTTGGGGTCGGCTTCCCGATCCTCCCCGTCGATCTCCATGACCTTGGGGTTTGACGCCGAGGACGCCTCGGAGTCCGAGGGGGCCTCGGTTCTTGTAGGAGACCTTGGACATCTCCCCCAGCCCCGAGGGGGTCGAGTGATTCTCCGTGGCCTCCTCCCGCTTGTTGAGTGTGATGGAGGGAGCCATGAGGTCCTTTGTGAAGACATCGGGGAACCGGGGGCTCTTCCAAATGGCGATCTTGGCGAGCTCGTCGGCAGCCTCGTTGTACCTGGGACGACGTGGTTGAGCTCAAGGCCCTCGAACTTGTCTTCCCAGGCGCGCACCGCCTTTGCAAGTATCGCCCATCTTGGGATCGTGGCAGCTTGAGTCCTTCATGACTCGGTCGATGACAAGTCTGCGAGTCCCCTCGGACATCAAGGCGCTTGATGCCGAAGTTCGATGGCGATCTTCAACCCGTTGAGTAGGCCCTCGTACTCTGCCATGTTGTTTGACGCCGGGAAGTGGAGGCGGATTACGTGTCGTATGTGCACCCCGAGGGGAGACAAAGAGAGGAGACCGGCGCCGGCTCCAGTCTTCATCGAGGGACCCGTCGAAGTACATCAACCAAAGACTCCACCTAGAGCCGGGGCGGCGGTAGGCGAGTATCGGTCCACTCGGCGATGAAGTCGGCCAAGACTTGAGACTTGATAGCCTTCCTTGGCGTAGGAGAGGGGTTTCCCCCATGAGCTCAACGGACCACTTGGCGACCCGCCTCGAGACTTCCCGATTTTGGAGGATCTCCCCAACGGGAAGGAGGAAACCACCGTCACGGGTGAGCGCCGGGTAGTGTCGGAGCTTGCGCCGAGGTCGGGACCACCGCGTAGAGCAGTTTTTGGATCTGCCGGGTAGCGGATCTTGGTCTCGGACAACACCTCGCCGATGAGGTAGATCGGTCTCTGGACCGGCAGGGTGTGGCCCTCCTCCCGCCTCTCGGCGACGATGGCCGCATCGACTACCTACGTTGTTGCGGCAACGCATGGAGGAGGGGCTCCCTTCGGCCAAGCGGGGCGAGGATCGGGCGCCGGTGAGGGCGGCTTTGAGCTTAAATGAGGGCCTCCCCGGGCCTCGGAGGTCCGTGAGAAGCGCTCGGACTTTCTTAGGAGGCGATAGAGGGCAGCCCTTCTCGCCGAGCCGTGAGATGAAGCGGCTTAGAGACGCCGCACAACCCATGACTCGCCGCACACCCTTCAGGTCCTTGATCCGCCCCATGCTCGTTACCGTAGTTACCTTCTCCGGGTTGGGCTCGATGCCGCGCTTGAGACGATGAACCCGAGGAGCATGCCTCGGGGACCCCCCGAAGACGCACTTCTGGGGTTGAGCTTGACACTCTTGGCCTTGAGACACCGAAATGCGACCTCAAGGTCGAGATGAGGTTGTCGGCCTCCTTGGTCTTGACCACGATGTCGCCGACGTAGGCCTCTACGGTTTCGCCGATGTGGTCTCCGAAAACGCCCGGCATGCACCGGGCCGATAGGTGGCCCCTCGTTCCTCGAGCCCGAAGGGCATTGTCACGTAGCACTACATACCGAAAAGGGGGGTGATGAAGGAAGTCGCGAGCCGGTCGGACTCCTTCATCTTGATTTGGTGGTAGCCGGAATAGGCATCAAGGAAGGATAAGAGCTCACACCCCGAAGTGGAGTCGACTATCGATCGATACGTGGTAAGGGAAAAGGGACTTTCAGACATGCTTTATTTAGACTAATATAATCCACACACATCCTCCATTTCCCACTCTTTTTCCCGACCAAGACAGGGGTTAGATAACCACTCGGGGGTGGAACACCTCCTTGATGAACCCGGCCGCCAAAAGTTTGTTCACCTCCTCGCCAATGGCCCCCTGCGCTTCTCTTCGTCAAATCGGCGCAGACGCCGCTTCACCGGCTTGGACCCGGCCTGGATGTCAAGGGGAGTGCTCGGCGACTTCCCTCGGAATGCCCTAAGCATGTCCGAGGGGCTCCACGCAAAGATGTCGGCGTTTGCGCGGAGGAAGTCGACGAGCACAACTTCCTATTTCGGGTCGAGGGAGGCGCAGATCTTCACCGCCTTGCTAGAAGGAGAGGCGGGGTCCCAGGGACCTCCTTCACTCCGTCGGACGGCTCGAATGCGCCCGGCGTGACGCTTTGGTGTCGAGGGCCTCGGAGATTGCCACAGCCTCGGCGTGCTCGACCGCCTCGGCGTCGCCCGCTTGAACGCGTGTTCGTAGGGAGGAGCCAACGGTGATGACGCCATTAGGGCCCGGCATCTTGAGGAGAAGGTAAGTGTAGTTTGGGGGGCGGCCATGAACCCGCATACGCGGGGCGTCCGAGGATTCCGTGATAGGTTCCTCGAAAGTCAACCACGTCGAAGGTGATGACCTCCTTGCGAAAGTTCGATGGCGTCCCAAAAGCGCATCAGGAGGTCGATCGGCCCCGAGGGGGAGCGCTGCGTCTGCCCGGCACTACGCCTCGAAAGGGAGAGCTACCGGGGCGGGCGTGGCGCTCTATCCCCAACAAGCCGAGGGTTTCGGGTAGAGGATGTTAAGGGCACTTCCGCCATCCATCGGCACCTTGGTGAGCCGCACGTTGCCGACAATGGGGTCGACCACGGCGGGTACCGCCCCGGCTTTGGCACGTAGGGCGGGTGGTCGTCGATGCTGAAGGTGATGGCGTCGGCGGACCACGGCAGGTACTGCGGAGTGGCGGGGTGCACCGAGAATATCTCTCGACGCTCGCGCTTGATCTGGCGCGGGGTGAGGTTCGCCGGCAGTCCCCCGATGACCATGAAAACGTCATGGACCTCAGGGAACTCCTCGCCTTTGTTTTCCCCCTCCTTCTTCTTGTCCTCAGGTGGGGGAAGCTTCTGATAGAAGCGACAAGCCAAATCGCACTCCCCGTAGTGTGCTTGACGGGAATTTGTGGAAAGGGCGGGGGCTTTTTGAGCATGTCGTCGAAGGCCCCGGGCCTCGGGGGGCCTCGGGGGGGTCTTGCGGTCGGCCGGGCAACGATATCGTCCTCGAGTCCACCTCTTTCTTGCCCTTTTTCCCTTTGTGCTTGTTCTTCTTGTTTTTTTCGAGGCCGCGGGTTGCCTCCCCCTCGGCATTGTCCTCCTTCCGCTTCCCTTTGCCGCCGACGTCGCGGAAAATCGCTCCCACCGCCTCCTCGCCGGGGCGAAGTTCGCCGCCACCTCGAAACGGCTTCGTTGGCGGTGGTCGGCATCTTCCGGCCCAACTTCGTGGGCGAGCTCCCTTGCGAGGTCGTGCCGTCAAGGACGCATAGCGATGATGGCGATGCCGGCCACGTTAAGGCGACTCCGTGCACTTCTTCGGCGCGTGAAGTCACGTAGCGTCTCGTCGGGCCTACCAGCGGCATTGCGGAGATCCCACGAATTCCGGGCGTGCGTATGTGCCTGAAATTTCCCAAAAAACCCGACTAGCTCGGACCCGATCACGGATTGTGCGGGCGGGAAGATGCTCCCGACCAAGCGCGTCTTAGAATCACCCAAGTGCGGCGGAAGGTTGCGGATGATAAGCCGGTCATCGTCCGCGCCGCCAAGCTGCATGCCAAAGGTGGTCGTTGAGCCAAACCTCGGGGTTCGTTCTCCCGAGTATTTGGCAAGATTACCGCTGTCGGAACCGGAAGGGGAACCGTCTTGCGGATCTCCCGTGGCACCGGGAGGATCGGCATCGTCGCCGGATCCTAAATCGCTAATCGGCGCCTTAGCCTCTGGCGGTGGCGGTGCTTCCGACCGGGCTCCGGCTTCCTTTGCCGGTTGTTGATGGCGTTACCGCAGCGTCACCATCGTCGATCTTTGCCGCGGTAGATCAGAAGGATGGATCGGCCTTAGCGATGGGTCTGATGGGCCAGAAACTTCTGCGCTCGCGTCGTGGGCGCTTCTTAGTCCTCCTCATCCCTCGATTGTCCGTCTGCCGGGAGGCCGAGCTTCCGGCCTGGCCCAGCCGGCCCGGCGGTCTCGAATGTCTCGCGAGATCATCTCGAATCCGCCCGTCCCTCCACGGAGTCGATGGTTACGGCATCGGCCAGGACGAAGAGGCAACCCCATGCAGCGGCGTTATGACTTTGCGGCGTCGTTGGCCCGATCCTTACGGTGGCGTCGTCTTGCGGCAAAAGCGGGGCTAGAGATTGCGTGCCGCCACGGTGGGCATGCTCGCGCTTCTATCTCACTGCCGTAACGGCGACGGTCGCGCGGGGAGCCTGTCCCCAAGCTCCCTCAATCCGCTCGATAGCGGGGCCGCGTGGCCTCTGAGGTTGTAGCCCGGTAGCTCGCCCCGGTCCCGGAGGGGCCCGCATGTCTTGGGAGTTTGTGGCCCCCGACCCGGAGGCCGGGATGTGTTAGGGTCCTCGGGGGTTGCGCCCGCCGGAGTCGCTCTGCGGCGGGCACAGGATCACGGCCCCGTCGCCGCCGTCGTTGCCGTTGCCGCCACGCCGAAGCTCACCGATCTCCACATGAAAGCATTCACGAAGTCGGATCGCACATGTCGCCCGGGGAGTCGAGCCGGGTAGCCGAGCGGCACTTCCCCGGAAGAACCCCCGGCTCCGTGTCCTCGAGGTAGCGCCGGATCGGGTGGATGTAGCGCTCGCCCGGTGGCGCCGCTGCTCCTCCCCCCCAAACAGGTACTCCTCATAGGCGTGGATGGATCCGTCGGGGATGTCCGTCGAGGCGCTCCGTGGAGCGCCCGGCGGCGTGGACGCCTCCTCCGGCTCCCATGACGGTGGAGACGTGCGTTGCGCACGTGGCAGCAGCGTTGACCGAGCCAAATGGCTGGCGTGGTGGCGATAAGCGTCGCCCGGCCATTAACGCCGCAAGGTCCTCCTCGAGCTAGCCGGGCGTCGTGGTGCGTCCGTCGCTTCGGCGGGGAACGCTGGCCACGGCGCCCTGCTGCGACGGGCTGGCAGGGTCCACCGGAGCCTGGTCGGGAGGTCCCCGACTCCGGCCGGGAGAAGTTCCATGTCGTCTTTGGACTCCGATTGACACGAACTTCGAGCTCACCAAACCGGATCGGGGTCCCCGCTCCGGCGGGCCGGAGTGGAGTGGAGTTAGGGCTGGGAATCCGCCCCGAAATGTCGTTGCTGGGCCATTCCAGAGTTTTGGCGGGAAGGAAAGCGAAAAGCACGCACAAGCCCCTACCGGCGCGCCAACTGTCGGTACTAAAACTAGTGGTCCTAGTACCAACGAGTGAATTTACGTGCGTGCTCCCAACCCCGGATGGTGTGCAAGAAGGACACAAGAAGGATTTGTATTATCCCCGCACCAAAGTGCTGTAGATAGGGTGTACAAGCAGGCGGAGAGAGGGAACTGTCCCAAGTCTCGTTGTGAGATGAGTGTGTGTGTGTTTGTTTGTTTGTTTGCCAAGGAGATTGCTTGACTTGCTTCGTTCGATTCACCTGTCCTTGGAAGGACCCCGTCCCCCCTTTTATAGCCGGAAGGGGAGGGACGGGCTTTTCAAAGACTGATGTTTGAATAGGAAAGACGGTGGTGGGCGCCGCCTCATCCTGCCGAGGCCTTGGGGCTCCCTCTCCCTTGTGCCGAGGCCCCGGGTGAGGGCGGCGGTTTTTTGTCTTGCACGGCGCGCCGCCTTGTCGATGGCGGGCGCCGTCCCGTGGAGTCGCCGTTCTTGGCGAAGGAGGGGACGCCTCGGCCGGGTCGGCGTGGGCGCCATGATGAGCGTGCCTGTGATCGAAGGTTCGCTGTAGCTTTGACTCACTCCGGTCTGGGTTCCCGAGGGCGGTATCGTTGTCGTATACGGGCGTGGCCGATGAGCGTCACGGGCCATCTTAAATCACCCGCCTGAAGCCTAGGTGTCTGAAGGCTGGTCGGCACCGAAGACCCGCCCCGGGTGGGGTGGCGCCGTGTTCTGCCCCGGATGCGGCATGCTCCGTATTTGACTTCCCGTGATGGGACCTGTTATTCATGGGTTTAGTCATCATGTCGCCCTACGGTGGCGTGCATGGCCGCTATGGGGATGCGTAATCGTGGAGAGCGCGAGGTGCGAGTGGTGGACGGACGGCTCCCATCCCACCCCAGGGGCTAGCCAGCCTGACAAATCCTTGTGGGAAGGCGGGCGGTAGATATTCGTCGAGTCGGTGGTCAGTCCTTGACCGAGTGATGCGGGCGCTGCGTCGCCCGAGGCCTTAGCGCTGGGGCTCGGCCTGGGACGGAAGGCGGAACTCGTCCGAGGCCGCCGGCAGGAGGCCTCGTGGAGGCGAGGTTAGTGCCCGGCCCCGAGGCCTCAGCAGGAGGGCTTGGCCGGGACGGAAGTGACGCCGCCTCGAGGCCCTCACGAGAGGCTCCGGGCGAAGCCGGGAGCGACGCCCGAGGCCTCGGGCAGAGAGGCTCGGGCGAAGTCGGAAAGGGACGCCCGTCCGAGGCCTCTCCGGGAGGCCTTGCGAGACGGAAAATGTGAACTCGCCCCGAGGCCTTGGCAGAGAGGCTTGACCAGCGGAAAGTTAGCGCTTGTGCTTGAAGTCCCCGCAATGTGGGCTCGGGGGGTGTTAGTGTGTAGTGTGCCGGCCTTGGCAGGCCGCTGCTTTGTTACCGTGGTGGCCTAGTTTCGCTTGGGCTTTCCACTGTTAGGAGGGCCCTTATTTTGGTCCCCGATGTATACTATAGTTATAAATTGAAACACCATTCAGCTACTAATAGGTAGCTAATAGTTAGCCAGCTAATAGATATGAGCTATTAGCTAGTTAATTATTAGCAGACAGTGAATCAAAGATTTCTAAACTTGTTTTATTAGAATTTAGTTTAAAAATGAACAACTATTTCTCTTTTGTCTTCTTGCTCGGCTTTTGGCGAGGCAAGCCTCGATGGAAGAGGCAAAGAGACTATCGTTTGTTAATTTCTCTATTTATAAATCGTTTGTTGATTTCTCTATTTATAAATTCCTGATCATCATCACGGCGGGTATATTTTAATGCTTGATCGTATCTGATTTTTCAACCAAGCGAAGGCGACCTAACGGTTTTGGAATTGAAAGAGAAGCCAAGCTTTCCTTTTTTTTTTCAGAAGAAAGAATTTTGTTTTCAAATAAGCTCTGCAGAAAGATTCAACCCTATGATCCGGCCAAGCGGACATTTGCGAATTTTACTAGCACGTGTCTTCCAGCTGTTCCACGCCGTCTCGCTTTTCACGTTACGACGATGCTGTCGCCTGTCGGACATCGGGTGCACCCACAGCATTCTCCCCTGGTCTCATTTTGAAAACTCTCCGCTGTATTTGACTTGACCAGACCCGTGTTTCCATGGAGGACGGCTGGTGGCCGCACTTTTATTCCAGAAGCCAGAGTTGTCTTTATTAAGGTTGTTCAGCTGGTCACAAGAGTCGGTTTATAAAATAAGTCGATTAGTTTAATATAAAAATACTATTTTAACGGCTGATAAACTTAGTTAATAAGACACTTATAAAAAACCTATATTTACGGACCTTCAAATCGTAGGTGCAAGCACAAACACTTTGTTTTAAACCACCAGGTGCAAGAAGAGATGGATTCAAAATTTGAGATCAGTAATTTGTACGGAGTACAAAATTAAATTCAAATAACACCATTTACCATATTCTAATTTGAATTTAAATATAGATACGGATACAGCTGGATACAAATACAAAATAAATATTTCAAAGTTGGATTTGTATTCAGATATCTACTTTATTTTGAATATAGGGGGTGTTTGGAACTGCTCCACAAACTCTACTCCACAAACTCCACCGTGGAGCAGCTCCACAAAAACCTAGAGTTTGTGGAGTACCTCTTTAGGTGCTCTCCCAACTCCACCTTTTTTTCCTGAGTTGCGTGCATGGAGCTGAAATCATTTGGCAAAAAAACGTGGAGCAAAACTAAAAAACGTGGAGCGGGGCAGTCCCAAACACCCCCATAGTGTACATAGCATGTAAAGTAAGTTGTTTTGGACAGCAATACGGTCCCAAAAATATAACTTTGTCTTCAAAAATACTTTGATAAAAATATTAATGTTTATGACATCAACAATAATACTACAAAAGTATGTTTCATGATGAATCTAATGGAACCTATTTTGTATGATAAATATTAGTGTATTTTATATAAATTTGATCAAACTCGGCATACTAACACAACGCTATAGTAGAATTATATATCCTTTATAGGACGGACGGAGGGAGGACTTTGTTCATTATGAATATGAATATGAATAATGTCAGATAGTTTATACTATTCTTAATACGAGTTTGGAATCGGATAGAGAATAATTGTATAAAAATTCTAATACATCAATTTAATATTCACACTAAATCAGACACTAATACAAACATCTACATTAATGCTAAAATAGATATGGATATTAGATCTTTCGAATATTTAGACATCCAGATCCATCCCTAGTACAGGCATGTCTGGACGATGGACGGTACACCAGTCACTTAAGCTATCCGCACTCATCGTCCTCTATTTTCATACTCTATACATCCTGGTCATCAAGATTCTCTCCTTTATAGTACGTTCTCCCGCACTCATTCATACTCTATATCATCCTCCATCTACGGTGGGACCCACGTGTCAGAATATTTTATTATAAACCCCCTCTCTTTCCATCCCTCCCTTCTTCTCTCTCCATTCTCCTTCTCTCTCCATCCCTCCCTCCGGCGAGGGGAAGCAGGGCAGCCGATACGAGGGGCCACCCAGCGGCCTTCTCCTCCGCGCCCAGAGCTCCAGCGAGTCCAGCGCGAGCAGCGACGCCACGGCGCCAGCGTCGCGGCCTTGCTCAAGCGAGAAGCGCCCGGCGCAGCGTCTTGCCATGAGCGGCGAAGCGTGGTAGCGCGGCGCTATCGTCAGCGGGCAGCCTTGGTAGCGTAGACAGCGTCCACGGGCGCGGTGACCTCGGCAGCTCCAGCGAAAGCGGGACCTCGGCAACGCGGCTGGCAGCGTGCGGCGCGGCGAGCGCGGCCGCCTTGTTTAACTTGGCCGAAAGCTAGCGCCACGACCGCAGTTCCTCCCGAAGCGGCGCTTCTTCAGCGGGCGGCAGGCGAGCTTCCGCGCGCGACGCCCTTCAGCGCCGGCCACCGAAGCGCGGCGGTAGCGGTAAGCGCGCCCACGCCGCCCAGGAACCCGGCCACCAGCGCCTTGGCGGGCCTGGCGAAGCGCCCCTCTCTCTTCCTCCTCTTCCCCCCGCCGGGCGATTCACGGCGGCGGCGGCCGCCCACTTCCCGGCCCCTGCCGCGCGGTCCCTCTCTCTCTCTCTCCTCGGCGGCGCCGCGTGGTAGGCCCGCGACCGATTCCCGGACGGCCGCTACGCCCGCCAGCGATACAGTGCGCCCGCCCGTCCGGAGCTTCTCCGGACGGCTTACCGCTTGCGCCGCTGCGCTTCTCCGTTCGAATCGGATGACGCGCGCGCGCTCCGGACGGAGGTTGGCGGGGCCAGCCATGGATAGCCTTAAGCCCTATATATATATTTTATGATCTAAAGTTTAATTGGTTAAAATTAAGTGCTAAACTTTGAACCATTTTAGCTTAATTGTATGATCTAATATTAATAGCTTTTTGTGAGATCAACTGAACTTTAGACAACATTTTAGACCACTTATTTGGATCTTTAAGAGATAAAAATGGTCTAAATTTTGATTATAGACCCAAATAGGATCTAAGAATTCTCATTCTTTGGTGGCGTAAAGAAGAAGAAGGAAGACACTAGAAAGAAGAAGTTTCTCAATTCTGCCTACTGGAATGTTGGTCGTCGTTTGTTGGGCATTTGTTCTCGGGCCGCTTGCCGAGTGTTTGCCATGCGGCCGTCCACACTACAAAGCATTTAAAGGTTAGGTTTTGAGTTGCGCTATTCAAAGCATGAGTATTATTTTGTAATCTAGTATGTTTGTAACGTGTTGATATACCCAGCTATCATAATATAATTCTTCTTTTTCGCAAAAAAAAAAAAAATTCAAAACACCAACAAACACCATTGAGTTATGCCAGCGCCTGGTGGAATATGGTGCCAAGTGTCCCTAAAATGGTACTTTGGAAATAAGGGCCTATTTGATACCTTAAATTCGAGTTTCTTTTTGGCAATTTAATTTTGGTAGATTTTTTTTCAACACCCAAAATGGACGCTATATAAGGGCGTACTTATATCTTACACCTATAAATCATACAGATTCTATCTCTATAGATGTGGCGAGCATTAATGATATGTATATGAGATAGACATTAATATCTGAATGATCCGTATCAGGTTCTAAGATCTGGAAAAAAATTGAAATATAATATGGGATCTGAAAAAATATAAAATATAATATGGGATACAGAACATAACGTATGATCACTGGTATCGCACTGCGTATGCGATTCGGTTCCTTCACTACTCGCGAGCATGAGCACCGGCACATCATCGGGTATGCAGCGTGTGCGGGCCCGTCGCCTTGGCCTCTTGGGCGCAAAGCCGTCGCCACCGTAAACCGGCAATGCACTTTCTATTTTTTCATCAGTCTAGCAGACGGGAGAATCGGCCTACAAAAAATTTCCAGGCGGAGTAGATGGGATTTCACTGGAATCATTTTGAATCGTTATTTCTAATTCTTGACGGACCAAACAGATTGCCGAAAGAACATAATTCCGATTCAGATATCCAAACATGCCCATTGCCCAAGGTAGGTATGCAGGCGATTCACCTTGTTCCAAATGGAATTCCTTCAGCTCCAAATGACCGTGCAGAACGGAGTTGCATCATGCAACAACCCGGGGTAACTGACATCTTTAAAATTGTGCTGGTTCAGGGTGTACTGTTCCTTACTATATTCCATCAAATGTGTAATGGCTGGCATGAAGCTGGAGACAAGAGTCTCTAGTGTCTTTCCCTAATTAAATAGAGCAATGTTAAATTACAAAGAAAAGCACGGTTGCAGTCGCCTCCACCAAACAACTAGGGATGAGGCTGGAAAATTGCAACATCCTATCAAATTCGGCTAGAAAAAGGTTCTATGAGAGCTAACACTGTATGGTAGGCGACCTGAACTCTGCATTCCCACTTCTTCCGCTTGGCCCTTTTCTGTCCACATATACCTCACTGTCCACCCTTACGGTTATGAGTGTAACTGTCAGAGCTATGCTTCCTGGTGACTTTATGTTCACGCTTCCGCCAGAATAGTTTAGAGTTCATCATGCTCAGGCTGCTTCAAGACATGGCGTCCAGTTTGTTTTGCAGCTCCTGCCAAATTAAAACAACTCTATAAGCCTCAAATCTCTTCAGAAAAGGGAAGACTATAATATTTGTGAAAGAAAAGAGAAAGAACCTTCAGCTTCTCCTCAACGCAAACTGCAGGAGTCGACAATACAGCCACATACCTGCAATGTAAATAGGTACATAAGAAGATGGCACACTATGGATTGTTTTAGGAAAGATGGAAACTGAATCTGTAGCATCCACATACTCGCATCTGCTAGGCTCATCGACATCATTAAGCTCATTGCTCAGACCACATCTAAGCCTAACCTGCACCAGAGTGACAACAGAAAGAGTTTGAATTTAGAACCTGCAAACAGAAAGGGCATTCAAATAGAGATAACCTACCTTTAGGCTTCGGTCAGGACCATTCCAGCATTTGTCTCCATTTGAAAAGTGCATTACTCTGTACGATTCTTCAAATTTGTCCCACCGCCTGATGATAGAAAATTTGTTTTATGGCATAAGGATGTGTGAAGAAAAAACATACCAAACATTCGAGCAGGTTATTCTAGCACTGAAATCTAGCTTCTAAATTTTCTAGACAGACCTTTAAAGTTTTGTAAAACAATAGAAGGGCCAACATTTTTTAAAGAATAGTATTTCTTAAACCAGCTAATATTCAAAGTTATGTAAAACAATAGAAACATATGCTTTAAAGATGGAATAAGTCCTGGATAGCTGATCCCCTGAACTTATTCCTCAAAAAACATTCCCTAAACAACATTCATAAATTAGACATTTGAATTCACAATCGTATATGACAGCAACATATGAAGCTGTAATCTGCAAAATTACCATCAACCATACATAGTAGGAAAATTACATATTGCAAAGTTACCATCACTGCCTAATGACTATGTTCAAACTCACCCATTTTTCTCAGTAAAGAAAGGACAGTTCATACCTTTGAGGTCATTCTTGTCCCTCAGGTAAGCTTACTAACAATGAACAAAAGTGCACGCTCTCTGAAACAATACTTGTGGTCTATATAGTGCATTGTCTTAAAGAGCACTAGTACCCTCCACTTGAAAGTATTTAACAGTTTAAAAGAATACCGTACTAAGATGCAAATTTATAGTGGTCGAGTTAAGAATAAGAACATTCACCTATGTAAGTCCATAACATATCACTATAACTCTTTCAATAAACAGTAGGTCATCATTAGAAAAAAACACAGCAGCAGCAACATACCAAAAGTATAATTAACTTATAAGTAAAAATATTACGAGAATTCAGCAAAGAAAGAAGAACAATAAGCATACCCCAGGTTGGTGGAACTGTGCCCTTCAGCCTGTGTTGCTTTCTTATATGCACAGACCTTGTAAGTATACCTATCCATAAGAATAGCAGTTCACAAATGAAAACCAAATAATAAAAGCAATAAAAACAGAAAGAGCAGACAATAAAGATTGAATGCTAATATACATACTTTCCTTCCTTGGTCTCAAAGCACTGATCATAGAAGGAATAGAACTCCTTTTCCTTACCTAACAATAATGTGTTTAAAGTTAATTCTGATTCCATAGACATACTCTACAGAGGAAATGTACAATTTAGACAAGACTAATAAACAAGATGAAGCACATCTAGAACAACTATTAACTCATAGCACAGGGCAAAATATACAATGCAAGATAAAAAATATTTATTCTGCTGAACTCACAGTTCAAAGGTAATGATGCACTGAAGCTGAAGGTATTTGGAATGCAAAGGTTAATTCTGTAACTTGAGGATTCTCAGCTCATAGACCAAAAAATATAGTCAACCAGTGTTCTTAAGGCGGTTAGGCGTCCAGGCGAGTGCTGGGTACGCCTGGACGCCTAGGCGCCCGCCTTGCCCGCCTAGGCGCCCATTCTGCAAGGCGATAGGGGGGCGCCTGGACGAGGCGACGCCTTAAAAACTATGTAGTCAACAGAAATTAGAAACGGATGCTCTTTATTTTATCTTGGAGGCCTTTCGTCAAATCTCTAGATGGTTTCTTTAGCGTTTTGATGGCAGCTTATCCACCAGAATTTTAACAATTGTCGGTCTATGGAAGAATATGACATGGGGAGCTTTTGCAAAAGGAAAGTTACATCTTACAATCAGAAACAACTTTAGGTGCAAAGTACAAAATTATAGAAATTCAATATAGCACCAAATCAAACAGTCAACAAAGTTTCAAATGGCACTTACCAAAATCATGTTTGAGCTTCTCAGCTAGACTGGATATCTTAGATTGAATTTTTGAAAGCTTTGAGCTAGCATCATCATACTCCTTACGAACACGAGAAGCCTCTAAAAAGGTACATATGCAAATGTTATAGCATCCCCTCATGACTCATGAAGGACTGGCTGATTAGAAACCAGCACGCACAAATTACCTGACAAATCTACAGGGGTCTTAAAAAGTTGAATTTTTGGAAAACATTTTGTACAGTCTGCTGAATTTTGTCCAACCACGATGCATGTCCTGACTCAGTTAAATCTGAAATAGCAAATAAATATTAACAAATCAAAACCACATAAAGAGAACAAGAGTAGTAGTAGTGTCATATTACGCTACCTGAATGGTGATCACCTTTCTGGTCATCATCAGATCTATAGGACTCAACATGGTCATAATGATCATCAACATATTCATCTTCTGACTCATGACCAAACTCTTCATCTTCATATTTATGCCTATCATCCTCAACTTCTGAATGATAACCATCATAATTTTCTTCAGCAGGTTCTGGGATTTCTAAATCATCTTCAAGTGCTTCTTCTGCAGGTTCTGGGATTTCATGCTCATCTTCATGCCCCTTCTTATCATCTTTACTAACCTCATTTACACTTTCTCCAGTCCAGCGAGAAGCTACCATGCGACCTAACTCTTCCCTTGATAAACCCTCAGGATTGTCAGAGCTAAGATCCTGAAATTCACCAAGAATTGAGCTTCATATATTGTGGTGCACTCCAAAACAATAATAAGAATTATCACTGAAGCAAATCATACTGAGTTGTTGTTTGTGTCATGCCATTATAAGTATTAGCAATAATATTCCCTCTATTAAGTGTTAACTAATCTTGATCAAAGTGTAACAGAAGAATGATGATGTGCAAACACTAAGTACTGGAACAGATGCATTCTATGAGATACCAGGATCTAAATCTAGACAACATATAACTAACCATTTGAAGATAACAGGATTTGCCAACTGAGAGTTAAATGGATTACGCCACCCTAAAACATGAAATCAACATATCTTGCTAGAAATAAATTGCTATAAATAATAGACAAAGCTCATTTTCGAGCTTTGACTGGTTAAAAAGCAACTTGCATCTAAGTAGATTAATTATAGTGACCACACAAAACTAGAATGCACGATTACAGGAATTAGAATTCAGACCACAAAAATCAGGTAGTTTTTTTGTGGTTGCTCTCAGAATCAATATAATGTCTTAAAGATGAGAGCATAGCACTAAAAAGGGTAAACAGTTCAAAATAAAGTAAGTAATATGCCAATATTGTTATAAAAGTTATAAGACAGGGAGTAAAGTGGTTTTTATAGGGGTTTAATTCTAAGATGGGAAAAGGCCACCAAACTAATCTCTATGAATTCTATAATAGAAAATGACACACTGAATAAAAAGGAGCAATCTGAAAATGTGGTTAATATATAACCTTCTCTAAGGTAGGTGCTGCAGACTCCTTCGGTAATTCATCTACAGTTCCAGCTTCAGCACTAATACTATCTTTACTTACGGAACCACGCTGTAATATATCAGCCCAAAATATAATATTGGTCAATCTTGACAAGACATGCTAGCAATCAGACTGTTGATTTTGTTATACCAAAGCTCAAATATACCTGCTCAGCAGATGCCACACTTTCTGTTACATGAGTATCATGGTCCGTTGCATGTCCATCATGCTGTTCAGCCTATGTTCAACAAATAAAACAAAGTAATATAAAAAGATCTATATATTGCAGTTGAACTATACATGCTGCCCAGTAAACATCTAAATTTCAGATTACTGCAATACAAAATGGTCGTAATCTCTATGTTTCACAGTAGCGGAGCATCCTTGTGAACTGTGATTCCACAAGCTACTAAACAAGAATAATGTAAATACCAGTGTCCAGGGCACATGGGGAGCTTCAAAATAAGGTAACAGTCCAAGGAGTTATTGTTTGTGGAATAACGAATGAGAAGGGAATTATGAAGCCAAACCAAGTATGGGTTCACGAATTACTAATGTAAATGGTTTGATACTTGAATGAATACAGTTGTTTGATGTATAATAAGCACAACATTAAATTTGTGTATGCTAACACCCAACTTAAGACCATTATTTAATGTCACGGAGAAGGAAGATATATTTTTTTTCAAACTGAGGTAAGAGTAATCAGCAAAGTTAAAGGTGGATATGAAGGCAACTATAAAACAGAATGAAATACCAACCTTGTTTTCATCTTCTTGCACATGGTCCTGAGTTTCCTTAGAATCTACATCCCGAGAGGCATCAGATGCTCCCTTTTCAAGAGCAGCTTGCTTTTCAGCTTCTTCTTTTATTCTCTTTTCTTCCATCTCTTTTCTTAAACGCTCTTCTTCCTCTGCCTTCTCTATTAATCTCTTTTGCTCTACATAGATGGAAAGACTTATTTCAACAACAAAGCTACAAAAACCAAGCATTTGCTCCATATACCATTCTTTGATAGATGGCTCAAGACCAATGGATACAAAGACCAAACCTTTGAGTTTGTCAACAAGTCCTTGGAGTATTTTCTCTTCGCCCTTCAATTTTGCTAACTCCGCTTCGTCTTTAGCAAAAGCCTCTTTTGCCCTTTCACCTTCCCGTTTCCGAATAACGACACCATTCTTGTATGTAGCGACTTTCTTCTTCAATTTCTCCCTTGCCGCCTTGCCAGCCTCCCAGCAAGTGTTCTTGCAGGTGACGTTGCTGTCATATTCATCACTCCCATCACAGCAATCTAAGAAGTGCAGGAAGAAACAAATAAAAAGAATTAGTCGCCTAGTGAGATTTCACCAAAAGTGCCACAACACACAAAAGAAAAGCTCCAATGACTTTCACAGTCTGTACCTTGCACATGCATCTTTATTTTTAACAAAACAAGTAAGCAATGAACCAAACAATGTCAACAATTCTGAGCCTCTTACCACAAATGCCATCATTCACTCGTGATGAGAAGATTGTGACTGGAGTGTGGCCTGCATTCTTGCAGTAGAATTTCGCCTCAGGGCACGCAGATGTCCCTGCATGCAAGAAACATAATTCAGCTAATTAACTGTTCTCCCACAGTTGCAATACCAACTCAAACAAACACATGGTTGTGTCACGACCATACCCAGAAAAAAGAAATCTACATGATAGAACCTTAATCTCTCGCAATTTAGAACTACTAGCAACTAGAGCCTCCACAGTAGTCCCAGGGATATCAAGCCCAGAACAGAGAAATCCTTTCAGGCAAGGAGAATGAGGCAGTACCGGGCTCGTCGGTGCCGTCAGGGCAGTCGCAGAAGTCGTCGTTGAGCTGGTCCCTGGAGAACTTGCCCGATCCGTCCCTGCATTTGATCACGCCGCCTCTGTAGTACGCCTCATCTGCAAGCCCCAGAAACGTCGAATCAGGGACCACGTCAACGGAAGGCAACAGAGAAAGATGGGAAGAAGATAGCAGCGGAGAAGGCGTGGATGGACAGATCCGGTTGAACCTTGCGGGGGTATGCCCAGGGTATCGAGGGGCGGCTTGGACTCCACCGCCGCGGCGGCACAGAGGATGAGGGCGCCAACGAGGAGGAGGAGCCTCATGCCTGCGCGGCGCACGGAGGAGGGCCAGGAGGAGCACATCGGCGGTGGCTCGCTTCGGAGCGCTGGAGTCCGAGTTCTTGTGTTCTTCAGGCTAGGCCGCCCCCGTCCTGGGGAAAGTGTATGCCGAAGTTAACTTCGGGGGAAGTTGGTTTTTTCACCGTCGGATCCTTTGCTGAGATCTGTGCACTGCCTCGCGAATGTGCCTGAGATTCAAAACATTTTGCCTCGAGTCCAGGCAATTCATCGCTCCCCGTACGCCCAAACCCTAACCCAATCAGCGGCCGCCGCTCCCTCTCTCTCCGCGCCGCTCCTCAGGACCGCCACCGCCGCCGCCCCTCTCTCTCGTCGCTGCTGCCCCCCTCGTCTTCCCCCCTCTCTCTCTCTCTCTCTCCCCCCGTCACTCTTCCTCTCTCTTTATCTCCGTCACTCTTCCTCCTCTTCCGCTCCCTTTCTCTCTGTTCGTCTTGCAGCCGTAGCTCTCTCTCCCTCTGTTTCTGTGTTGTTCCTGAGCTCATTCATCAGGTTGATTTTTTCGGATTCAATGTTCAGGTAATCTGTCGATTTGAGTTCTTCTTTATTAAATTCAATAGTACCTGCAGTTTTCTTGACATTTCTGAGCTCATTCATCACCGAAAATTTTAGATTAACTCTCTTGGTACACTGCTACAAGTTAGATTTATTACTACTGGATCCGCGATTTATTTTTTCTTTGTTACATTAAATGATAGATCCAGTTCGATACTATTGGATTTTTTTAATGAAAATGCATGTCGTCATTTATGGATTGCTCCTTTTATGAAACTCCTTCATCAACCGGAGGATTGGTTCTTTTTTTAATTTTTCTACTACATATCAAATATGACGTAGTAATGTTTTTCATGTTCTTTTTGGATCTGCCAGATCTGCAAATAAAATGGTATTCTGATTTTTGTTTACCTACTAGTATGGGTCCTGTAAATTTCCCACTGAACAAACGTGACAAGAACACTTAAAAAATCCCTTTTACTGTAACTGCACATAGTCGATACCTTTTAGTTGGTCTTCTTCTAGTGTAATTCCAGATTTAGTTAACTACACAACAATGTCCTGCTATAGATTGTACTTTCTTTATAATCTATATGGATGCCATTAAGTTCTCGGTAGTTTCAGGCTTTCAACATTTCTTGCCTGATATGACAATCAATTTATTGAAATTGTTGTAGGTCAGCCAGTGGTGTACTTCGGATATGTGTCTGTAAAGTGTTTTTTTCCAATGGTTTTAACGTCGCTTTGCTTAACTTAACTGGACTTTAATGTACTTGAAGATGCATGCTTTTTCACTTAGTTATCAGATTCTTGTTTTATCAATTAGCTTTCAGTAGGCAAGTTGAATTGATATTATGCTTGTCCCCTTTGTCCACCCTATGAAGGTGTTGCTTGACTGATGTGGCATTTGGAAATCTCTTGGGATGAGGTTAACTGGATGTGGCGTGCAGGAGCCTTCGATTGATGTTGAGTTTCATAGATTTATTGGTTTAATTGTGTAGTCCAGTTATGTTAAAAGCCTTCGTATCACTATGAGGGTGAGCTTTTCTTTCTTTTTGGTTGGATTAATTATTGTGCATTGATTCAATTCAATTTTATTTCCTTTTGAGTGAATATATAAAAAAAGAACTGTCCAAATGCATGCTTCGAAGGTCTATATGTGCTTTCCTTTTCTTCCTAAATTGACTGCTTGCATTTTTTTTTTGGGCTGTACCATTTGATTCACGGTTGGGTCGAGAGTACAGTCTCTGTTAAAACAGACCATCTCTCAGTTTCTTTTAGACATGTTACCTTTTGATTGATCATTTAGTTTGCGTACTAAAAAGTTAGAAGAATTTTTACACCTCTCGCAAAAATCTGATTGCAGGAAAGGGATAGATTTTATATGCTCCTCACATACCTTGCTCATAACTCTAAGCATGCAGAGGCAACCTCTTTGCTTACATCGTTCTTTTATCTTTTTTTTTATACATCGTTCTTGTTCTTTTATCTTCTTTGCTTCCTCACATATCTTTTTATTGTATTGCAAGCAGTAAAAGGGCTTCTGTCATTCATGAGACCATATATTTGCATAGTAGTCATCTACTGTAAACTACTTTGCTGCTGATCAACTCGAGTTTGGAAGTATAAAAGTACCAATAGAATTGACCCTTGCTGAAATATATGGGGAACTTACAAAGAAACCAGAGTTTTTAGGTGATTATCTAGTTGTATACCTTCAATCTTGTATCTTATATTAATAGCATTCATGCCCTATAATAGTAAAAAAAAATTTGGTTTTCTTAGTTTATACTGTAATGTCCTAAGAATTTGGCTTTTGCATTATGCGCTTAAGTATTACCTATTGTAGTTCTCTTGATAGTGTTTTTCTCGAAAACGCAGGTTCTGTTAATAGTGTGTAGTACCTTCTTGATAATCTTGACAGTAATTACAATTACATTACCACAATAAGATAAGATAGATGTCAACACTTGTTATTTAATTTTTCAGGTGACACCTTTGTACTCTCACAGGATATCATTGCTGAACTATTTTTCAGCTCATTGGATAAGGTCAGTTGAATTTTCAACTCCCCAAAATGAAATTCTTTGGCAAGTTTGTTATCTAAGATGAAAGAATATTCTCTCAACTGAGTCCATCTATGCGAAGTCTCTCATTAGTGTCTGGCTTCTAGTTTTATTTTTGTTGATATACTTTATTATTTCACATATCTAAAATTTTTTAAATAATGGCCACAATTCAACATAGGCTGATTATATCACTTTTGCCTGAATCACTATGCTGTTGAAAGATCCGATTTCTGCCTCAATCAGACCATCCATGTTTATAGCTTCAAAGTACTATCGATGTTCTGTTATAAAGTTCTTTTGTTACCAAACTTTTATGTCCACAGCTTCTGTTGCCACTGTTGTTTGGTAGAGTAATCTAACAGATAATTTACTCTCATTATGTGATATTGTATCTCGTGATTTGTTTGTTAATTTTGCCTCAGAGTTAATATGGCAATCTGGCTGAGAATTTTTAGTAGTCCTAGTTTATAAGCTATCCAATAGGCTTTAACAATAGCTCAGTGATTTCAATTGTTATTGTGACTGAAATTACTCTATTTTACTGTTGGACCTGCTAGCAATAGTTTCTAGTTGACTATTTATATATGTAGCTTCACTCAGTATCACCATTCGATGGATCAAAACTTTGCATTTGATGACATCCTCACCATATCGTTTCCATGATTCTGCTATTCTTTCTCAAACTATCATGCTTAAACGCCATTGGCTTCAATCTGCATAAGGAGGTTTTCTGCTGTATCCTTCCAAGTCCTGTGCCACATGAAGACCATGCTTGTTCTATTCCTTTGGTTTCTCTTCTTTGGCAAGACCTGAATCTTGAGGTCATCATCTGCTAAACCAGGTGGCAAAGAGCGGTGCATCAAGCATATTAGTCTCCAGTAAAATCCCTCCCATGTGTACAAACATATTAGTCTCCTTTTTTGTTTTAATTGATAATCTAAAATCATACACCATGTTAACAGAGTCATTGAGCAGCTGAACCTCAGCAGTGGTCTTAAGATCGTGAACCCAAACACTGAGGAACATACACTGTGTTAGGCCCTAAAACTGTACACTGCAACTGTACAGTTAAGCCCACTTGTATAATCTGGTAGCCAAGGCTCTATCATTAGTTTCTTTTTAAAAGACATATATGTATACCTCAGAATTAAAAAAAATTAATTGATTTGGATAAATCACTGTTGTTAGGAGCTATGCTGCTGCTGCCTTTCATAAGCTTTATCCCTTCCTGATTTGGCTCTGTTTTTGTTGGATTTGAGACTACTTAAGGTAGTAAAAAAAATGATTAGTGTTATATTTGGGTTAACTACGATGTCAGCTCATTAGCTGATCTTGAGAATGCTTCATTGTCGATAACAACATTTTAGTTTTATGTTAGTGTTCTGGTGCTTGAAGTTACAGGCTCAAAGAAATTCAGAGCAGCCTCTTCATTGTTTCTTGCAATGGTTCTTTCTCTATTATATTCCCTTGCTTATGCTAAGGCCAACCTTTGGTGCTACAAATCAAACATTTTAAAGATAATATAAAACAATGAAGCATAGATTTAGATATATTAACATTGATCTCATTTGAAATACATTGATAACTTCACAGGTCACACTCAAAAGACATTGATCTCATTTGAAATGCAATGATCTCATTTTCAGTGAAAGGCCCCTTATGATTCAATTAGAATGATCAGTTGTCTTTTTTGTATATTTTTTACAGTCTAAAATAATAGTGCCTGAGATTGTGCTGCAAATTTTCTCCATGCCTTACACTAATGCTAACATAAACATCGTCCTTTACACTGTGTGCAGGAGCTGTGGAAAGAAGCCATGCAAAACTTTGACAAGATCCAGCTATTGAGGCAAACTTCAACCCGATAGATAGTTTTTTATGGTAATAAATAAATGACAAGAGTTGGGGAACTAATTCAGCTGAGAAGAAACTTACTACCTGATTCAAGAATTGTCTATAGATTGAGGCTTTTATCCTACTTGATTGATGTTACTACCCTAATGATATTCCAGTATGCTTAAGTGACATTGTTGACAATAAAAGACCACTTCTCTGCTCTGTGCCTCTTGTTTTGCATGTCATTATTAATAATTAATTTATATTTTTCCAAAAAACTGAGGTGCAGGCCCACACACAAGGGCGCACACTAATCACTAGTTAAAAATAAAAGGGGGTGAGTACCCTAGAACACACCAACAGAGCAAAGTTAATACTACGTGATGTACCTACTTTTAACGAAAATTTTAAAGGTGTGCTTATTTGAAGTACAGAAGATGTCATGTAAATTTGAGTTCAAAATGTTCTATCTCCCACCCAAATTTGCAGGTGGTTGGAGTGTAGCTAGATTTATAGATTGTAAAAGAAACCATTGTATTTATGTTTTTCTGTACCT
>JADLZL010005472.1:0-35000 GCA_015844335.1 Chrysopogon serrulatus | reverse complement strand
TTCATCATTTCAAGTTACTTATGAATTGAATTTTGAAAAAGAAAACGAGTACAGTGATAAGAGTAACATTTTTTACCTAAAATCTCTACAGCTAAAAAGGATGTTGTATGATGGCGAGCTCCATTTCCTCTATAGAAAAGAACACATGTAACATGCTAAAATTTATGACTGCTGCAACAAATAAAGTGTGTGGCTCCTGAGAACCAAATAAGTATTAGGTGGCATATTACATTAATACATGTATACCCCTGCAATTGGATCAGATCCACATTGCAGAGAAAGGTCCAGACATTCAGATTGTTGATATGAAAATGGTTAAAAACATTACTGCCACATGATGAAATCATGTAAACAACCCCATCATTACATAGGCGCAATTGACTCCTCATCCTTACAGCATTTGCCAAAAAATGATGCAAACATTTGACAAAATTTCATGCTTCAGAGGTTTATCTAAGGGTACATCATATGCGTAGAATGAGGAAAGTAACTAATTTTCACGAATTCATCCAAACTTCCCTTGCCCCTGTTAATTCCAGCAGCCAGATGGTCCATCATTCACTAACTACCTGCTAACTCGAGTTCGAAAGAATTGATGGAAATAAATCTATTTTCGACTGGATGCTTCTTGGGAAAAGCAAGACAATTATTTCAAAATACTTCAGAAGGTAGGCACAACATTTGTATCCATGCTATTGTATTGTGTCTCAAATTCAGGCATTACTTAAGGTTCTTAAATTTTCAGAGACCACTTAAGCTAGATATTTTTTGGCTGCATAGAAAATGGAGATGCCAGAGCAGGTTACTGATTATACCTTCATGTCTCAAATTTGTATCCATGCTATGAAATCAGTTTTCAGAAGCAAAGGGTTATTGCAGCAAATGGTTACTTAAGGTTCTGAAATCTTCAGGGACTACTTAAGGCTTGATATTTTTTGGCTGCATAAAAAATGGAGATGCCAGGGCAGGTTTACTGATTATACCTTGATGGCCTGAATGTTGATTTCTGGACCACCTGATATTAGTTTGTGGACCTTCATTACAGACTTCAGCTTCAGGGAGTCATCTACTGAAACCAAAAAAAGATTAGAAGATTAAATGAAACCTCTACTCAAACCAAACAGTCATCTACTGAGTGTCGTGTCTTACTTTATTCACTTTGTAAATTTTAGTGGTGGCACCACAAATATATCTCTGCACAAAATCTGTTGTTTATTATCATTGGACATCCATGTACCAGGAACTCAAAAGTAAAAAAGAATCATGCCAATTATCCACCAGTCACAGAATTTACATGCAAATGGAGTGCCAATATTTGTAGGACCGCAGCTGGCAACAAACACCTTGGTGGAACGTGACAGCCTTGATGCGCCTATTATAGGTGTATTAAACTGTGGTTAACAATTAAAACAAAATGGCAAGCCAAGCACGGGTCAGGTATATCGCATTCATAATCTACATGGAATATTTGTGATGGTACAATAGAGGCAGGGAAAACATCATCAATGTAAAACCCAAGTTCCAAAAGTCAGAAATCTGGGTAATGTTGGCAATGACATTTCATATTAGGTAACTGCACAGACTGTGGAGGGTGGAGCAACTGAGTAACTGACAGATTTCATAAAGCAGGTAAATCTGAATTTTACTAATTCACATATTAATTGAACTGGATTAATTTCTGAATGAAACGGATGATTGAAATAAGTTGGCACGGTGTTGCGGCGGGAGAGGGCAGCACGCCTGCTCTGTAGGCCTTCTTCTCGGCACGGCCTTGCAGCGCCAGCGCGGCCTCGCGTCAGGGAGGGAGGGAGAGGAGGCGGCGGCGTGGGCGAGCACAGTGCAGGACCCTGGCAGGTGACGTCGACGTCGGGGGGTGGCGGACGAGGTCGACAGCGCCCGTAAGCACGGGACCCGGCGTTGGCGAAGGGCGGGCGAGGCGACGGCGTCGGGGCTGAGGCAGAGGTGCAGGACGGGGTAGCAAGACGGCGATGGTGTCGACTCCTGGCTGTCCTAGGGTTCCGACGATGTGCGAGGCAGCCGAGGCCCGAGGCTGAGTGGCGGCGGTCGCCCACGGTCCGGCGGAGGCGCGGAGCTCCGAGTCGCGCGATGCCTAGGTTAGGGGCGGCGGCGGCGTGGCTCGGCGACGGAGCTGGGGGATCGAACGCAGCGTTTTTTTTTGTGCGGAAGGGAGTGCGAGGAGGGCCGGTTTTGCGGGAGACTGAGGAGCGGGGGTGAAACTTCCGTGCGGTGAAGCGAAGGGAGCCGGGGGACGATTGCTCTGGGTAAATTTTAGTCGTAGAGATTCATTTGATATCATAAACATTAATACTTTTAGCTATACTAGCAAAACATGCCCGTGCGTTGCAACGGGAGAAAAAAAGAGTATAAAATAATTTAACATATTCACTTGCTGCATATAGCTGTAGTGGCTAGCTTAATTTGTATATCTGTCTGTAAAAGAACACAACTATGGGTTACATGTCAGTTAAAGTGATTCATGTTTGATCAATTTTTTTTTAGTAAATAGTAATTATATTTATGGCTACAAAATAAATTAATTATAAAAATAAATTTTATAATTAATCTAATGATATTAGTTTGATGTCATAAGTATTAATACTATTTTATTTATATGGTCAAACTTAAGATACTAAAACGTGATACTTTGTGCTAGAATTGCATTCTTTTCTAGACGGAAGTACTTTTAATATTTTGAGTAGTATGCACCAATCATAAATGAACGTGCTTGTTGTTAGTTGAAAACAAGGAGAACAATACAATATTACAAACCTTTACTTTTTTTCTTTTTTTAAATTTTTAAGGTTATATACTTTATTTTATACTGACCATAGTATCCATAATATAAGTAAATATTAACAATAATATGATGATGTCTTATTAGTTCTGTATTGAATTAAAATAAAACCATATATTTTCTTTCTGTATAAGGCACAAAATATTTACTCGTAAATATATCATAACTTTAGTATGCATACTATTCATATGTTGATAGAGTTAAAGATTAAGTTCTGTGACATCTTTTGAGGATCCATGAAAATATGTAATTTTATATCTTATTAAATTGGCTAGGGATGAGTACGAAGTATGAGCGACCTCTCTCGATTTTCACATGTTAGCCTTTGTAAAGAGCATCTGTGAGGAAAAAAAAGACTGATCATTAAGATGCGTTCACAAGCTGTTTTTTTTCAGCTGCTGGTCTAGCTCCCTACAAACAGCTACTGCAGCGGTTGCTACAGTAGTCCATAGCTTATAACAATACAACTCTTAACAATCCACGATCGGTGTAGACAAGCAAAGGCAGCGTGGCAATGACCTATCTTGGTGGCTGCTGGATGCCTCTGCTAGTCCCGCTCCCACCTTCGTTCATCATCATACCCATGATGGCTGGTTCTAAATCTGCTGCCATACATGATTCAAACAAATAAGTGCATAATTATAAATCAAAATAATGATGAGAAAGGATAGCAGGTATATATAGATGGTGTATAGGTAGCCAAACCCCACACCGAGACATTTGATGTCAGTTGGAGCGCACGTAAGTTGAGCCGCCCCTCTACTTCGTCAAACTCAAAACAGAGAGTTGCAGCGAGAGCAGTAAGGCACGCACACAGGTTAATAGTAACCATGATGCGGCATTCGGTGTGTTCTAGACGCCGGCGGTGTTTCTTTCGGTGGCGTTCCTGCCCATCAGGCACACGGCCGGGGTGCTGCTTGGCGCCATGCTCATGATCATGTCCCATGTCATTAGCATCGACGAAGCGTAAACCTCCATCGACTTCCCCATCCTGAGCCTCTTCGAATGGTGGTGGCACGGCTACCTCAAGGGCGCCGGCATGTTCAAGCACCTGGGCAAGCTGCTGGCGTGGTCGAGTCGGAGCATCCGCGACATGCTATACCGTGTCTGCGTTGTCACCGCGCTCACCAGAGCGCTCTTCACCAACGACACCTGCTTTGCGCCGTGCGAGTTCGTGCGGGAGCCCGCCCCTGAGTGCAACTTCCTGCCAAGCCCTTCCTGCTCACGCTTGCCACCAGTGCCAACATCAGCTCCAGCGCCCGTGCGCATCGGCAACCTGCAGAAACTGGTCATCGCCTTCAATAGCAAGATCACCTTCCTCCAAATATTTTTTTGGCATCCTGCTGCCATGCTCGCCGGGATAGGCGTCAAAACGGTCATGCTGCTATGCCTCAAGGAGTCGAGGGCGCCGCCTGCAGCCATGAGATATGATACAGGCTCTCGCGCTCGCTTATATAACCAACACAACTTCGTCGGATCAAAGTTTGCATTGTACTGAATTGAAATTGTTATCCAAACACATACCAAACTTATCTACTTTTCGTTTGCCTGAGTCGTTTTGGTTTCATATCCCGAAATTTTGATGGCCGGATTGTTTGCTATTAGTTTCTCCTCTTCTTCAATCCGATATGGAAACGAAAAATTAAACGGTAACCGAGTTAGCTATATATCTCTATACACCTAAAAAATCACCAGCGTTATCGTCCTATACTCACCCTGCCCACCTTACTCACGCGTCAAAACTTCGTGCAACCCAGGCAGTCCTACTGCCCATGCTAACACGCATCTGCAAAGTTGCAAACTGTTCAATCCAGACTAGCCCATGTGCCAGTGGGACAGCTACAGGTGCTTCCTCTTTCTAAATTATAAGGCGTTTAACTTTTTTTTGACCATAAATTTGATTACTCATTTTATTTAAAAAATTATGTAAAAATAGTCAAATTTAAGTTATTTGTGAAGAACTTTTATTGATAAAGCAAGCCAAGATAAAAAAAATATTGTAAACTTTTTTAAATAAAATGAGTGGTCAAACTTAGAGTTTAAAAAAAATCAAACATTTTATAAATTGAGATGAAGGAAGTACACATCTACTCCTCTGGTCCGATTAGTGAGTCAGCGTTGAGAAAACCAATACCAAGATGGTAAGATATGTGTTGATAGATGCGCTCATGCAAACCTAGAGTTACTCCCACCAGTGCTCGCATAGATGCATGCGTTGCTGACACCCCTTCAATTTCTTAACACAATAGTTTTAATCCCTGCAGCAAGCTATACTGAACATGTTGACATTTGTGGACGAATTGTACGTTGGTGTATCTAGAAATAATTCTTTCGATCTTTAAACCCCTCAATATTTTCACCTGTTCGATAAGCTATAGTCCCGTGAACATGGAACACTCAACCCGCGGACATTGCAATATGTTTCTTTTTTGGTAAAATTATGTCCCGTGGTGTGCCTTCTAAGAGTAAATGTACTCTCACTGTGATATAGAGTTTAAAATGTCAAATCATAAATATTTTAAAACATATGGAGTATTTATGCATCCATTCTTTAAAAAAATCACATAAGTACCATTCATAAGCTCCTTAGCTGTTTTGCCTCTACTGATTGACGACTGCTCCAGCGGAGCAAAGTACTAATGGTAACCGCACTCGGCTAGTACTGATGGTAACCGCACTCGACTAGGGCTCTATAGAGGTAGCCGCACTGCTACAACCCTATTCTATCAACATTTTTCTCTGCCGCATATAGTAAAAAAAAAAAAGTCAGTATAGTGGCCAGAGCTCGAACATCCCAAACCAAGTGTCATTCTTGTTATCTAAGAAGCAAACGTTATTAACTTTGATAAACAATATAACAAAAATATACCATGTAGGTGGTCAGGAGATAGGTACATTACCATCCCCCAGTAGGTGGTCAGCAAATAGGTACATTAAAAAGATTACATTGTATCAAGTGAACTAGAGGGGAAATGGTGGAACATGATGCCATATACTCCATTTTATAAGTTGTTTTTGACTTTTTTTGGTATATGGAAGTGGGTGACTATGTAACTAGACATATGCTATGTCTAAATACATACAAATTAAATGTACCAAAAAATTGTAACAGACTTATAATTTGGAACGGAAGGAGTAGTCAACCAATGGGTAAATGCTTTGGAACACGATATCACACATATTCTTAGTCCATTCAGTACTTTCGAACCTTTTCTATATAGCATAGTCCATGATGCTATACAGATACAACTACTTTATACCTTTTATCTATAATTGTGGAGCGGCGGGAGCATCACTAGGTCAATCATGGGATATATCTTCATAATAATTCTTTCTTGAAAGAAAATCTTGATAATGTTTTATATAGACCTAGATAAATTTAAAATATTTGATTTCTCGAAAAAAGCAAGACTTTTAGTTCTTTTTACGATGGGACTAATTCTTATCATTCCTCATTTATATATCCTATTGCAAATGGTTCTGCTTCCAAAGCATGTGGGCGTCTGCAAGATGTTTGTTTTTCTCAATTGAAATCTTGTGGGCATCTGCCACTGTGACATAAACGTGTGCGATTCTATCCAAGACCATAGTTTCTGAGTGTGAGATCCTGAATATTTTCATAGCTCCCTTGCTTTAGCACTGCCAACATTTTAATGCGGTTCCTCTGCATCAATAGATTATGACATGTATGCAGAATAGAATTTGGCACAGATGGATTATATATTATAGACACAAGCAGAATGACAGCTATTTGGACTTTTGGGGAGCTAAAGAAGCTAAAGAAAAAAGAGAGTTACTAATGGGAAGAATGTTCAAACTACATTGATATTCAAGTAGCTCCCATATGCGAAGAATGTTCAAACTACACTGATATTCAGTAGCAAATAGATAACACAAGTCCTAGGCAAATAGTCGAAGCATCAATCGCAAAGACAAATTACACAACAGATGGCAAGCAACCATCTACAACATTGTTCTACCAAACAACAGAGTAGGTACATAGGAGGTAACACTTGTTGCTAGGAACATCCAAAGTTGGTGATAGTGCACTTTGGTCGCTTTTCTTTTCTTCTTGCTCCCAAAAGATTAGGTACCATAAATGATCCACTCCTCAACATAATTCATGAACAGGCAAAATGACAGATTAACCACCATACTTCAGTAGTTCAAAGATAGGAAATAAAGGATCCAATTAGTCTAATACAAAACAAGTTCAGTTCCAGGAATACAAACATCAATCATGGTACTCCCGTGACCAATTCTCCACAAAAGTGCATATATCAACACTTTTAGTGTGGCACTCCGAGGCCTTGTGATCTTCGAGTCCACAAGTAGTGCACTTCATCTTGTTTTTTTTTCTTCTTGCTCCCATTGGTAACTCTCTTCTTCTTTAGCTTCTTTTGAATCAAGTCAAAACGTGATTTGTACCTTGTGATCCTTGGTGCATTCTCGACACGCTTTGCTTCCGGTGGCCTCATTCTCAATAGTTCGAGTCACTCACACGAGCACTACAACCTGCAGCCCCGTAGCTATTACCAAAAGTCTCTCCATCTGTATCGGTAGTAGTGCCATTTTCACCACAACTTCTTTCATCATTGCTATGAACCCCATCGGTTTCACCTATAGCCTTCATTTTCATGTAATCGCTATTTCCATGAATGCCCTGTTCATATGTTTTGTGGCGATCTCAAAAGTCTCAAAGATCATGGTCGCCCTCTGTGACAATGCGTTCTGCACTTGCAGATAGCAGCCTGTGCCTATATGTCATTGCCGGCGCTAGAAGTGACTCTGAGAGGTAGAAGTTCATCTCATCAGGTACAACATCCCTAGCAACCCTTGTCCACCGATTCATTATGTGCCGATCCGGAATTCTCGAAATCCCACGCTGAAGCATAACCTAGAGAATATGCAATGTCCACAGTTAACCAATACCAATTGAGTTGTTAGCTGCTAGCAGAACATGGTGGCTAACAAAAAAGAATTTACTCTTAGAAATTAGTACATATGTAGACTAGTGCAGATAGATAACTTTTTGGAAATTTATCATACCCGTATGGTGTGGCAACATATAATCCCCAAGTGGTTGTACAAGCCACAATCACAGTCATAAAAAGCACCTCCATCTTGCACTCGGACTGAGAATTCCACTCTGGCCCAACGCTCCCGCCGCTTGGCTTTGTCATGCACAACCAAGTAAACTGATGGGGCGTTCGTATCATCGACATTATATCGAGTAGATTTGTCAACTTGCGACCTAAACAACTCATATGCTGCATTGGTGTAGACTTGCATTGCATGTATCTCAACCAGCCATGCACGTTTATCAACAAACACAACCTAGGATTCAACAGTAGATAATTACATTTATTATTTCACTAAGAAGTATAATAAACTATAAATATAGCTCAAATAAAGGCAAACTGAAGGCATGTTTGAACTCTTAAGAGCCATTGCATTAGGAGAGCTATGTCAGGTTTTAGCTGTCAGGCTAATAAGCATCCCTCTACGATACTTGCAAACTAAAGGCAGCAAGCACGAGCCCAGGCAAAGTAGGGATCTAGTGATGTTGATTCCCGGATGGTAAGTGTAGCTTGGATGTAGCGCTGGTGTTTCCAAAGAGGTTACAACCTTTCAATTCAGGTATCTGAACATGAACCTTTCAAGTTCAGGTTATCTGAACATGAACAAAACCGACCTAAATATGATCTGTAGTTCTGTACAAAAGAAAGGATTTGGTAGGTGACTGAATTATTAGTAATTGTTGTGATGCATTATCGAGATCCTCAAGTTTTATCAGAGATTTTGTTCAATGCTATTGTGCTACACTATATAATTAAGGAATCCCAAACCTTTTCAATGATCGAAAAGCTTTTGTTTCGGGGATGTCGAGAACATGGATATCTCAGGTCAACAAATTAGATATGTCGATCTGGAATATAAAATCATCTTCCTCTTTTCCAAGGCCTAGCACTAAACTTTCCTAACTTTGTGTTGTTTGCTATCCAGGAATGCATCGAGAAAGGGGTCGTCTACCTTTGCAAGGTCTATGTTTATGTTTTAGCTACCACCTAATTATGAGTCCATATATATTGAATCTGGATAGTAATTTCTGCTTTTTTGGTCATTGCATGTCGCCCGAATGGCACCTGATGTTCTAGATAGTACGATGCAAACTAGCAGGTAAACCAAAATCAAAATACAAAAACATCATTACGTCATACTTGATTGCATGTAATGGGATAGTGAACAAATGAGTAATACCTGCTTTGTGCGGTGCTCGGCCTCGGCCTCTGCTTTGTACCGAGTTTGGAGTAACTTGTTATAGTTCATAACAAACCGATTCATTGATGAATTCCGTGGGACATGTTGCTTTAGCATATGATTTGCACTCTCTACGAGCGTTGTGTGCTGGGTCATACCAAAGACGAAGACCCCTTTGTTGTATGGTTTAGCCCATCTTTCCCTCTTTTTGTATGTACGCTGCATGAATTCATTGTCTCTGAGATTGTATTTTTCAAGAAGCTGATCCCATGCAATCTCGAATTCATCAATTGTGAGCATTTCATTTATAATTTTGCTAAATTCATCATGGAAAGGTGTACCATAGTTGAATATAGGTCCAAGCTCCTCTTGTGCTGACCTCAACACATGCCATCTACACCAAAGATGTGCAGTTCCCGGCCAACATCTGCGAATTGCAATTCCCATAGCTTGACACCGATCTGCAGCATTATTTAGAAAATAGTGTGAAATTAGTCACAAACTGTTGAAATTGTATACATACTAGATTTATTGATTATGTCCGCACATACCGGTTAGTATAGTCTGGGGCTTGGTCCCCCCCCATAAGCTCCACAAATTGTTCGAACACCCACTTGAAGCTCTCCGCTTTCTCATCGACCATTAGAACACCAAAGAAAAATTGTACTGAAATGATTGTTAACACCCACAAAAAGTCCAAATGGCATTTTGTATATGTTGGTGCAGTATGTTGTATCAAAGGTAACAACATCTCCAAAACAAGCATATTGGCTTCTACTCTTACCATTGCACCACATAAGAGTCTTGATCGTATTCTTGTCATCATAGTCCACACAAAAACTTAAAACCCCGGTCCTGTTTCTTCAATCCCTTGAACACTTCTAGTGTCTTCCTCACATCATCAGCTCTCTGTTCTTTTGCAATCCTTTTGCATAGATTACTTATTGAATTGTTTGACCATGGAGCTTCACCAGTGGGTCCAATGAGTTTTCCCATCATGATTGACCTTTGCCAAGGTGACATTATCATCACGGAGGTATCGATCATGTCTTGGGTGTATTGGTCAATGTTTCCATGTGAACGCCAACACAACTTCTCAGCACATGACTCGAAAAGGGGTGGTTATGATCAGCTCTATGCTCACTAATGTACCATCCTAAGTCCCGAGTGCGATGCAAACGCACCATGGTCGGGCAATTTTTCTTAACAGTTTTTACTGCACACGATTGTCACTGCCCTACATACACAAAAGAGCAAGATATTTTAATTAATTTCCTAAAGAAAACGAATATTGTTCTACATACATGTCCTAAAGGAAGAGCAGATTGATTTTTTTTATTACCTTGCATTGGCAGTGAAACTCTTGCATTCTGCCTTCCCGCTTATCTCCTTTTTTGGTTCCAAAGCCAACCTCCCAAGAGTATAAGTTATAAAATTCTTGAGCCTCGGTAAGGCAATTGAATTTTGTACCGAGAGTTGGCTCAAAAATATATTTGGTCTTCTTTGAAGGTGCATTGCGCAAGGCTTTCTCAATGGGACTCATTAAAAGTGTTTGGCACCTATCCGGCGCATCTTTTGGAAGCCTTTTTCTACAAAAGCGTTGTCATGTGAGCACTCGCATATCCAGTACTGACAATGATAAATCGCAAGGTGAAAGATTTAATTGTTGAATCTCCCTTCCTGTAGACAATTTAATTCACAAAAAAGGATTTTTGGTAAAGCAACATCATACGGCTGTGTATATTAATAATCTAGATAAGATCTGGATATCAGCACACCATCTATATTGTTTCCTAATCGAAAAAAATCAAAAGCAAGACTGCATTGATGGAAAATGGTACACATTCCTAATTGATGCATTAAAAATATAGCAGCGGTATTAAGCCAACTAGTGAACTCACCATTTGGGCCAGGCTTCTATATGCTGTTCACCATTCAGTCCGTAGATCCCAGAGATGTCTTGAATACCTTTGCTAGCAACAAGTTCAATACCCATGTCCGCATCTGTTCCTACGTTTGGAACTTCAACACTTTCTTTTACATTTTCAGCAACGCCACCATCACTGCACACCATGTTGGCAATGTGGGAAATTCGAATAAGTCCAGAAAGGAATTCATATTACACTTTCATACTAAAGAAATGTTTCTGATTTATAGGAGTGGAACAAGTAGCAACTCACCTATCCAATGTGCAAGGATGATCCTGGTCCACCATGTTCGTTGGCTGCATGTGTGTATCTGCCAACATATCGCCACTGGTACCCACCATGCAAGAAGAATTCCCAATTGAACCACACGGGTTGGGAAATTGCAATATACCAGAGCTTGCTTGCAAAACCAAGTCTTGGAACGTCGATCCTCCAAGAAACCCTGCTTATTATACAAAATAATATTAAAAAATTGCCACAGATTTACAACATTTGATTACCAATAGTACCATGTTTATTTATTTTTTATCAGGTATAACATCAAGATGACTGCTACTTAAAATTACAGAAAGATTCACGCACCATTTTGGGTGGCCGAACCAGCCGAGAAAAAACTGTTTGCCATGAATGGGTAAGAAAGTAGATCTGAAGCTTGCGCCCCTACCAAGAGTTTGACAGTCGCAGGAAAAAAGATAAATTAGAACCCTCGCTTGCAAGATCTAGAAATTCATTAAAAAAAATAAGATGGAGACATTACCTTGCCGCTCACCCACCATCTTCGAGCTCGGCAGCACCAGCTCCGGCGTTGTGCCACCTTCGACCTTTGTGGGCAGCATAGCTGAAAACCGAACAGGTCTTAACTACCCAGATCGAATCTGCACAAGATGTAGTTAATATACTTGCAGGGACACCAATAGTACCTTGATCGTGAGGAGCCCTTCCACCAATCATCCCTGATGCCCAAGGACCACACAGCTACTCCCCACACAGATCTAGGCTGGGCTCAAAACACAATAGTTCAATTAAAAAAATCTCTTTTGACATTCGAACTAGTTAACAAAGCCTGTTCAAGTATATGAAAAAAAAACTCACTTCAGATTTCATTCTAAAGTGGAACACAAAAACAACAGATTAGCCATTAAGAACAATTAGTATGCTTCAGAGAGATACAACTCTTGCTTGTAGATGTACTAAAGATATGCCTTTCTGGAAACTATTTTAAATCATAGTCACTGGTAACTGTCTATGCATGGTTGATAATTGTTTATCATTTTCATCACATTTGAATGTATGAAGCTCCAATATGAAATTAGAACCTATTCTTCCATATGGTAAGATTATGCACTCCAAAGTGTTTAAATTCATACATTGATACACAGTTGAAATAAGATATTCAAAGAAGTAACTCTGAAAAAGTTAAACAAAGGAACAGACACTCCAAAGTGCTTACATTCATAAATTGATATACGGCTGAAATATGATAAATAAAGTAACTAAAATCAGTGGTATTGCCTATTGAAAGCTAATTGTTAAAACAAGAATGTGATAACTAAGTGAAAAGCATGTATCTTAACTAGTCCTTTAAGTAGTTTTATTACCCGACGTTTATAAAATGTGGATTAATGTATGGTTTAAAGTAAGCAAAGTGTCGCTATAACCATTGAAAAATCATTTTACTGACACATATTTGAAGTACAACACTGACTGATCTACAACAATTTCAATAAATTGATTGTCATATCAGGCAAGATATGCTGAAACTGAAAGCCTGAAACCACTCCTTTATAACAGCCATATCAGAATATAGGAAACTACAATCTATAGCAGGACATTGCCATATAGTTATAAAAATTGGAATTACACTAAAGAAAGATCATCTAATTCAAAAAGTATTCATATGGCAGTATACTTATGTCATAGAGTTAAAGTAAAAAGGGACTTTATCTATTCTTCTCGGGCTTGCTCAGGTGTACTGACAAAATAAGTCATGTTCAAACCTATTCTTTTTTTTTCTTTTCAGGCTCATATTCTTTTTTCTTTTTTAACTAGAGATAGACGAACCTATGTACCAGTGTCAGATCTTTGGAGTACAGTGCTGATGAAGATCTAGCACATGAACAGGACATTTAACTCAAAAATAAGATGCATCAACCAATCAGATTAAGATAGTAAAAAAGTGCTGCTGTAGTCGTTCTTCTCAGTTTTGTTCAGTGATAAATATGATACGTCAACCAATCGGATTAAGATTCAGTAAGAAAGGTATTGAAAAAAAAAACCTTGATGTGTATGCCTAAATACTTCAGAACTAGCACTTCACATGATCCAATTGCAAACAGATAGCTGTCATTTTACAATTGACCGGGAAAGACTTGGAGGTACAGGATGTACTAATACGAGCTTTACTCATAAAGGTCCAAGCAACGATGTTCACGTGATTCTAATAATATACTAGCAGAAAGGCCGATCTAGCGAAATGAAAACAAAAAAGAAAAACAAATGAGTGTATATAGTACCATCTGCCAGGATTACACACATAAAAAAAGAGAGATAATTTTGCATAAAGATTGGAAAATCATGTTAATTTTGCATTCAGATATCCTGGCAGCAATGCCATCTTGATTCTGGTCTTTGTTTATGGAGAACACGACCATGATTAAAATATAGTTGATCCAAAAAATCTGGCCTAAAGGCCATTTGACGAAGTAACATGGAAAGAACCAAATGCCAGGTCTAACATTATAATATAAAGAAAAAAGGTACAGGGAAGAACAGCGAGGGAGATCTCTCACCGGAATCAGATAGTAATAGAGTCCATCTAGGAGAAAGAAGAAATTCGTCGGCTTTGCAGCTACTGAGTTTGGTAATCCTGGAATAGATAGCTGATTAGGTTTAGAAGATGGTGGGTGACATTCAACCTCCATTTGGGGATCTAGAGAGAGGAGCATACCTGATGGCTGAAGGAACGGAACTCAGCTGACTGCGGATGGGGAAAGAACTGACTGCAGATGGGGAAAGAAGTGGATGCGATGGGCGGCGGAGCAGCGGCGGGAGGAGAGAGACGACAAGGAAGAAGAACCGGAGAGCGGCGGGAGGAGAGAGACGACGAGGAAGAAGAACCGGAGAGCGGCGGGAGGAGAGAGACGACGAGGAAGAAGAACCGGAGAGCGGTGGGAGGAGAGAAACGACGAGCACGAAGAAGAGCGAACGCGTTCAAAAAGATTCGGCTTCTGGAGAGAATATGCTGTGCGTCGGTGCCTGGGCTTTGCCTAGCGCCGAACATTTCGGCCTCGGGAGTCAGGCAGAAGGTGGAACGAATCTTAAAGCAAAGCATCAATATCAACGGGCAAAACAGACTTCCCCGAAGTGGCCTTCCAAAAAATCGCCCTGCCTGGCTTCCCACAGTGCAGAGCCGAGTGTGTACTAGACCTTGCATTTTGCAGGCAGGATTAGAAAAAGAAAGAAAGCACGGTTTATTTTGGGCCAAAAATTCATGGTCAGTAGTGTCTACAGTGGGCCTGTTTCTAAGTCGGGTCCAAAACTTAGTGGACCTTTCTATATATACCCTAACAAGTATAAGGACCGGGTATACACTTTACTCAAAATAATACATACTGAACGCTCAAGTTTATGCCTCGAAACACCCCCTGCAACGAAAAGGCAGACTTTGTGTGAAATTAACCATCAGATAAGAAGTGTTAAAATAAAGAGAAAATTAGTAGAGACCCTAAAAGAAGTTCACGTTAGCTTCTTGGCCCTATTTCTTTGAACTTGCTTATTTGGTCTCAAAACAAAATTCATTTTGGTTTTAAGCCCTAAAAATGTTCATCTTAGAGTCATTCTTATTTTCTTTCTTTGCCTAGCGAAAAAATCAGAATAAAAATAACTATATTTAGATAACAAAATAAATAAGTTGTTGCAGGATATATTTTCATCAAAATCTCTATTCCTAACAATTGTGGAGGATATAGAGAGTCTCTTGGAGTTGCTTTTAAATCGAGCATTTAAGTACATGTTCCTCATTTTTCTAGAAGGATTTTTATTCATCACAAGTGCAAAGGGGTTCTGTGGTGAAACATTCATCACAAAAGCATGTTTCTTCACCACAAACCAACCTTTGTGGTGACTTAAATCACCACTAGTCACCACAAATACTCACATCATAAAATACTCTAGTGATGATCTTTTGTTCCCCCACAAATGGTTGTACTCATTAATGACGAATTGTGGCATGCCACTGGCAAATTGGCCATTTGTGTCCTCATTGGTTGTCACAAAAACATATGTATTAGTGGCAAAAAAAAAAATGCCACTTATGGTGAGAATTGCGACACAAGTATAGTGTATTTATGGCAATTTGGTCATCACAATTACCATTGTAAAAGTGACGAAATATATGGTCACTAGAGACTACATATCGCTGACCAAAGGTCCGTCATTATACAAGTTTGTTGTGTCGATATTTGTTCTCACTGTTTTAGTTACAATTGTGTCAAGTTGATCGCCACAGTTTATATGGGAAAAGTGGCACCTTATCAACACAAATACATTTTATCTGTGATGTAACTCATCCTCACATATATATTATAGAGGCAAAACTTTACCTCACAATATGATTTTTTTGGTGAGAATCGATAAGACATGTTGTGTCGATAACTTCATAAAGAAAAAACATAGCATTTGTGTGAAAACATTAGCATTGCATCAATAGGAAGCCCATAAGCTTACACGGCATGCATCGATAGGAAGCCCATGAGCTTACAATGCTTGGCCTAGATCAATTAGAAAATCGATATCCTAGCTGTTGTGGGCTTGGTATTGGACAGATGAAAAACACATGTTTGATTTATTTCATTAATTATTGATCTCTGGGAAGTACAGACGATGACACATGTACCACATGCTTAATTGTAACTTAGCTACTGAACTTCCAGCTTGCTAGGATTGATCACAAACTACTATACCGTACTTGAAAACTGAAAACAAGACGATGCAAGTACACATTTACATGCTACAAAGCCAAGCTTATTGGTTGTCATTCATGCACGAGATGAATTAAATTTAGATCATGTTTCATTTATATATGAACTACTTAATATATATGTGTATCTAGATATGCAAAATTATGGTGTGACTAAACATGCGTAGATATAGATAGGTCTATACTACACGACGTATCGTGTTGTTCATCAGGTTGTAGTTGTACAGGGGAGGCAGCTCGATCATCCGGCGGGACAATAATACAATACAATCTCCTGGATCAGTGCGGGTTCCGCGGATCGTGGCGGCCGTTGGGGCCGGACCCCGGGTAGTCCTGAGTCTGCAGCAGCCCCGCCCTCCTGGCCGCCGCTGCCTCCATCATGTCCTCGTCGTCGCCGGCGAGCACCTGATGATGCGGCTCCTCGTCACCTCGCACCGCGGCGGCCTCTTCCGCCTTCATCGTCGTCGGCAACACCTGTCCACCGCCGCCGCCTCCGTAGTTGTCCTCCCTCGGCAGCAGAGCCCTCCGGTTGCCTGCCGCTGCCGCTGCAAGGAGGAGGAAGAAACACAAGGCAAAGATCAGCAGCGTGGCCTCCGGCGAGAGGTCCGGCGGGCCGAACAGCTCGAGCAAGCCGTACAAACCATGGACGACGAGGAGGCAGGAGAGGACGGCCATCGCTAGCAGGATGGCCGGGATGGACACTTTCCTCGCCGTCGTCGCCATAGGTATATATGCAGTGAATGGATCAGAAGCTGCTAGCACAGAACAGAACTCAGGATTTGCTTGGTTGTTTATCTCTCTTTCTCCCTCTCGATCACTACCTCTTTTTCGTAGAGAGAGAGAGAGAGATTGCTAGCTAATGCAGAAGAAACTAAAATGCAAGCAGCTAGCTAGCCTTATAGTCAGTTCTTGACCGATAGATGGATATGTGGGGCTTTATATAGCCACCTGACGCAGGATTTTATTATATTATAACTAATATAACTAATGTAAATTAATATAAGTTTGCTACTACTAAGTGGATTACTAGTGATGCAAAGAGCTGGGTCACATCAAATGGAGGTCAAACGAGCACATTCTGTGTTGCTTAGAAATTGCCGGTAGGAAGAGAGGAACGGAAGCTTTTTGGGTATGTAGCTAGGTGTGTGTAGTGGTAGCTTTTCTTGGCGCGAAAAAGGTGACGGCGCAAGACCATGCTGCAGCACAAGAAAATGTGCGACGATATGATATAGATCACGGCCACGCGTACCAGCTCTACTACTGCGTTCTGCGTAGGTAGACGTGCATGAACGCAGCTTCGCACTGGCATCCACTACTACGCACTGTTGCGCCGGCCACCCGCCGTGTGATCGATCCATCCATCGGGTGTGCGAACGAGATCTAGAGCCAGCACCGATGTATCTATATCGGCCATGATGGGTTCGGTCCGATTGGATCGGATCCGCCAAGAGAAAGCAGATCGAGATGCAGAAAAAATCACGTCTTACGCCTGCTGATCCGCTGATTTCTGCTACTGCGGCAGTGTGCTTGCTAGTGGGACAGCAGAGATGGACCTCGTTTTTCTATCGACCTGCACTTTGGCGCATTTGGCAGGCGTTCTTATGCTCGGATTCAAGTACAATTAGCACCAAGTATAATAATAAGCCAAGATTTTTGTCGGTAGCACTTGCCCCCTGCATGCTGGAAAGACGAGGACTTCTCTCGAAGGTTGGGTAGAGATAGAGGGTTTATGGAAAGATACCGGCCGGATGTTTGGTCATAAACAACGTGACGGCTGAGCTAGAGAGTTTCGAGTCAACTCTTTGAGCTTGTTCATTTGAGCTAAAAATTCATTTCAATTTATAGCCAATAATTTTTTCTTTTCACAGAAAATTAACTGTTTCTATGGTGTTTTAGCTTATTAATTGGCTTATAGGTCCTGCCGAACAACTTCTCTATCGATCTATTCAAAATACAGAATTTTTTAAAAAAACACTATATATTTCTATTTCTTTTAAAAAGTAAAAAATATAACCATGTTCTTCTAAACAATGATAAAAACATCATGGAAAATACGATGACGCTCGTTGTGGGGGTGTGGGTGCGGGTAGGGGAATGGAGGAGGTTTATAAAATTAACCAAAAATGTGCGGTGAAATTTAAGAGATAAACATCATCATATGTAGCGTAGGTGATTATATTTGGCACCGCGTATTGGAAAGTTTAGATGTCAAAATTGATTTCTACTTGAAATGGTTTGAATCCAAATTGCGAGCACAAAACATCTTTGAAGCAAAAGTTGGTCTTGATTCTAAATACTCCACCCGTCTAAAAATGAAATTTTAAACTTCTACAAAGTTAATCAATTTCAAAGTTTGACAAAATCTATAAAAAATAAGTAATATCTATACCGTAAAGGGTCTAATTAATTATGGAATACATTTTATAGTAATTATATTTTGAGACATAAATACTGATACTATTTTCTATATATATATATATATATATATATATATATATATTTCAATTTACTTTCTTTTTTAGAAATGAAACTTTCTACATAGGTTCCGTGGAGGTGGAGCAATAATAAATAAAATTCACACACCTCTCCTAGAGTGCATGCATATGAAAATCGATGGAATCATTCAGTGTGAAGTGTGAATGGGCCTTTATCTCTATGGAATTTTGTGCAATCTTGCGAGATATAGCAGCGTGTCATCTACTCCTTTCATTTCGAATCAACCAATCTCAAGTTTACTTAAAGAACTATATAAAATTTGTCAAGATATCAAATAAGCATTACTAGATCAATCATGCAATATATTACCACACAATGAAGCTATTTAGAGATACAAATGTTGCCGATGCTATTTTCAGTAAATCTAGTTAAATTTTACAATACATAATTTAACATAGATATGCATATATCCCCAATTAATGTTTGCACCTACTATATATATGTGACTTTCATAATTAGCTCATCATTGGCTTTGGCTATGTTCGCTTGTCTTATCAGCTAGACTTATCAGCCGTTTCAACAGTATTTTTCTCTCACAACAAACCAGCCGGCTTATGTGACCAACCGAACACTCTGATTATTGCTTAGTGCAACTTTTGGTCCAGAAAAGGAATAGAACGTCGTCGATAACTACTGGAATTGAAGTAGAAGCGGTAATTGGAATTTGATCAGAAAAAAAAAGCACGAGCTAATAACCGCGCATACATCATCTCGATTAGGCCAATGCCGTTTTTCTTGCAAAGTTGAGGACCGTGCCAGTGGGCATTGTACAGTGCACATGATGGGTACACATGACTTGTCACATCGTTCGGTAGTACCTAATTTTTTCGGCCAAGGAAGCTCTCACCACTCACCAGATCACAAGCTAGCGTACCTCAACAGCACAGAATAAGGGCAATCTTCATAGAGGCACCCGTGGTAATCTCTTCGGTCTCAAGATTTGTCGGTTTATGGAATATCCACCAATGATTTAAGAGAAAAAATAATGTAATGATATGCCAAAATATAACAAGTGCAATAATTAAATTCTATATGCATAGATAAACAATAATAAAACTACATTGTTAGTCATACTAATTATCATATTTATTTTATATGGACTTTATAAATTATAAATCAATAATAATCTTCATTATATGCGTATCACTAATATTAATAAAGATAAAACATAGACTTTTAATAACTCATAGACAAGCTTTTAAATAATTTCTACCTTTCAAAGTTGAATATCAACTATTGAAAAACTACATTATTATAACATACTTTTAATTTTAAATAATATGTTAAGTGTTATATTTAGTTAAAGTGTTATATTTATTTATAGTTGACACTCTATTTGTCCTCCCTTAAAGTGTTATATTTATTTATAGTTAACATACTTTTAATTTTAAATAATATGTTAAACTAGTTAAAGTGCTATATTTATTTATAAATATTAATTTTAATTTTTAAATAATATGTTTGGTCATTACTTTTAAATAGTTTTCGTGGCACACTAGTAATATTACAAAATCTATACTATTAGTCAATAATAGCTGACACTCTATTTGTATAATATTTCTACAAAATCTATATATAGCCCGTGTACATCCAAATCCACGATCATCCATCTTCTAACATATACATTAGAGAGAAACATAAAAATCAAGTTTACTACACCGGCCTCCTACTCTCTAATAGGTGAGGATAGGTCCTAATCCCACCCGCGTATGCGTTGTTGGGGCTAGTTTCCGTTGTCTGCTCCGATCGCGGACGGAATTTCGGCGACACCTCCCTCGGCTGTTCTCCGGTACACGCCCGACGGTGAGATCGTGTTTCCGGAGAACAATAGGGAGGTGATGCCGAAACTTCGATCTCCGATCGGGCGGACAACAGAAAACTAACCCCAACAACGCATGCGCTGGTCTGTCCAAATAACGTGGACAATTCAAAACAGATCGGGTTTTCAATATGCAAAGATGCGCATACCTCCGGCCATATCTCTTTCGAATGGGAGACGCCTAACTAGGTGACGTGACCTACAACCCTGATACGGAAAGAGAGGTTATACCTTAGGTGGCGGTGCAGTCAGGCTAGCGGGACCGTGGCGAGTCGGTGCAGTGGTGAGGCGATGCCATGCAGGCAGAACCGCAACGGCGATGAAGACGATCGGGGTCAACTCAAGCTCGGCTCCAACAGGGTCTTCTCTGCAAAATAAAGGTACACACATATCATTAATTCAAAATTTGGACAGCACCTCCCCTGCACGGTGACAATACCCACACCTGCAATAAGATACATATAACGGCTAGATGGCCGGACAACCACATCCCACATCGAATGGCTCGATGGCCAGCAAGCACACACAACGGCTCAATACCTTCGTATAGCGGGGGCGGCGACGGGCCAGTAGGGGCGACGGCAGCGACGACGGAGACACGGACGGCGAGGCTCCCACTTCCCTCCTCCTCCCTCCTTTCTTCTCTCCTTCTTCCTCCCTCCTCCTCCCTTCTTCGTCCCTCCTCCCTCCCTGCTCCTCCCTGCTGCTCCCTTCTCCCTCCCTCCTGCTGCCTCGGGCCCCGGCGACCTAGGGAGGGGCGAGGCCCTGGTGTGGCTGGCAGCGCTGCCGCGTCGGGGGTGAGGGGCCAGGGGCCAGGGTAGCTGGGGCCGGGCTAGGCGTGCGTCTTGGCCGGGGCCGAGGCCCGGTATGGCCCGGGCCGGGGCCGGGCGGCGGCCGCCTTCCGGGGCCGGCCCGGCCGGCAGCGGGGGCGGCGGGGCGGCTTAGGCGGGCCCGGCGGCCGGGGGGGACGGCGTCTGGAGGGGCGGCGGCGGCGTGGCGTGTGTGGGTGTGTGTGCGTGTGTGTGGGTGGGTGGGCCAAAAACAGTTAAGTGTAGGCGCTTTGCCGAGTGCCGCGATACGGCACTCGGCAAAAAGAAAAAAAAATTTTGTTTAAAAAAATTAACCTTTGCCGAGTGCCGCTACCCGACGGGGCACTCGGCAAAAGAACAAAAAGAATTTTTTTAAAATTAAATCTTTCCCGAGTGCCCCCGTCGGCCGGACACTCCCGGCAAAAAGAAAAATATTTTTGAAAATTAAACATTTGCTTGAGTGCACGGCCGACGGGGCACTCGGCAAAGAGAGACATAAATTTAAAATAGTCTTTGCCGAGAGTCCTCCTTGTAGCACTCGGCAAACAATGTTTGCCGAGAGCTAACCCTAAGGCACTCGGTAAAATCTTGTTTAAAAAATAATTAAAAATAGCAAATGATTTCAAAAAATTGCCAAGTTTTTACAATAGCTCTTTTATCTTTGTATTTCACTCGTGAAAAAAAGTATTGACATCAAAATCGACCGCAAGAATTGCTTGAACTCCGATTTATTCTCGTTACTTTAGAAGTTTATGGAACTTCTTCGGGGATTGTTAGATTTAAATGCGTCGTATGTGACAACTTGCACGAAACATTGTTAAATTTTTATCATAGCCTTGACATATGAATTGATGACACGGTGAGAAATTTCATGATTTTCTGATTTCATATGTTTTTTTTAAATTAAAAACCCGAGTAAGCACGTCGTGGGTCATCATGTTTCATGACCAAGGTCTTTAAAATTTTGGGTCTCATTCTTAGGACACCCCTAAAATACTATAAATAATATTAATATCAATTTTGTAATCACTAAATTCCATTATTGGATGCACGTGCGGTTGAAATTTATATTTTCCAAAAATTATAATTAAATGCAATAAACTTCTAAAAAATATCAAAACACCTGAAAAAAGGGCCATATTTGAATATATAGTATAATCTAATGTGAAAACACCACAGAAAAAATTGGAAGGCAAAAATTAAAAAAAAATTAAAATTTTGGCGAGTGTTGGCAGTCAGCACTCGGCAAAGGCCCAAGTATGCCGAGAGCTAGGGTAAGGCTCTCGGCAAAGGCTCAAGTTTGCCGAGAGCTAGGGTAAGGCTCTAGGCAAAGGCCCAAGTTTGCCGAGTGCCTAACGGTTGGTCTTGGCAACGATTGACGGCGTGGTCCGGTGGCAATCTTTGCCGAGGGCATGAGTTTGCCGAGAGTTGGCCCTCGGCAAAGTTTGGCCGTTGCCGAGACTCCGGTTTGCCGAGTGCTTGGCTCTCGGTAAAGACGTATTTGCCCGAGCCCCTGTTTTACCAGGTGTTGCTCTCGGCAAATTGGATCTTTGCCGTGTGCCCTGTATTTTGCTCTCGGCAAACTCATGCACTCTGGAAGCACCTTTAGTCTCGGTTTGAGACACAAACCGGGACTAAAGGGTTACCAACCGGGACTAATGGAAACTTTTTAGTCCGGGTTGGTAACACCAACCGGGACTAAATCATTTTTAGTCCCAAACATAAAATTTACTGGGACTAAAGTAAAATTTACTGGGACTAAAGCTCATTTGCCGCATCGAGGAAAGATCCTTTTTTTAGTAGTGATAGTGTATGTGCACATCACACTCCTCGATCGTAGTCACTACCGAATCCGGCTCTTTGCCGAGTGTTAATTTCTTTGCCGAGTGTTTTTTTTAGGGCACTTTCGGCAAAAAGCTCTTTTTAGAGAGCTAAAGAAAAAAAAACTCGGCAAAAAAGCACTTGGCAAAGAGGCCTCTTTGCCGAGTGCCGAAAAAAAAAAACTTTCGGCAAGAGTTCTTTGCCGAGTGCTTTTTTTGGCACTCGGCAAAGAGGCCTCTTTGCCGAAAGTGTTATTTTTTTAGCACTCGGTAAAAGAAGGTCTTTGCCGAGTGTTTTTTTTTTTACACTCGGCAAAGACATATTTCAGAGTATATTTTGGAGCAAGAAATTAATTTAAATGAAAAAATTTTAACTATAAAGTTGTATAACTTTTTAAGATCTACAACTTTTATTTTGACCATTTCTTAATTTGACAAAGTAAAATTAAATCTATTCACAAATCTTACATCTCTCTCTCAGTTTTACGAAACTACAAGAGGAGATATATAAGATTTGTGAACAATGTTCCTACCACTATGTCAAATGATCAAATAACCAAAATAAAAGATGTAGGTGTTGTGAAATCATACAACTTTGTAGTTGAATACTTTTTAATTTGAATTAATTTTGTTAATGAAAAGTACAGTCACATTTCTTAAATTTGAAATTTGAATTTTTTAAAGTATCTCGGATGGAAAAACACCCAAAATGAAAGTTATAGATCTCAAAAAGTTATGAAACTTTGTAGTTGGCAACTTTTTCATTTGAATTTATCTTGTCACGCGAAATCAGATTCAATCCGCTCAAATTTAAAATTCAAATTTTATAAACAACCTCGGATGGAGAAACTTCTTAAATAAAAATTGTAGATCTCGAAAAGTTATAAAACTTTGTAGTTGACAAGTTTTTTATTTGAATTCGTTTAGAGCCTCAAATAAGCAATTTTTACTCGATTTTGTATAATATTTAGGGAATCCAAATAGAGTATAAACACAAGTGAGTGTGTAGTGCGGTGGTAGGGGAGGTTACGCCAGGAGGGAGAGGTTGTGAGTTCGAATTTCACTCGACACAAAGTCTCGAAAAATGCTACAAAAAAAATCCTACTAGATAGAGAAGAATGGGTCTTTGGTCGGTGGGGGCCCTCCCCGATTAAAAATTTTTTTTGCTATTATTTTCGGGGTTTTTTCATTTTGATCTTTGCCAGTGTCGGGCACTCGGCAAAGCCTTTGCCGAGTGCCGAAAAAAAACACTCGGTAAAGACCTCTTTGCCGACGGATTCTTTTGCCGAGTGGCCTTTGCCGAAGTGCAACACTCGGCAAAAGCCTTTGCCGAGTGTAATATAGGCTTTGCCGAGTGCATGAGGCACTTGGCAAAGAAGGAAAATCCGGTAGTGAGTGTGGGTGTTGGTGTGTCAGGCATTTTTGGCAAGCATCATGCAAGTTTGACAACATAGTAATACAATAGTCCACTCCACGTACAATAGCAGAGAAGCTAGCTAGCTACTCATAGCTAGCAGATGAAACTATACGGATTCCAAATCTGAAGCAAATAGCACATATCTCAGCAGTGCGGCTAGTGTGAACTGTAGGTGAGCAGTGCGAGCACGTGGATGTGACTATGTGAGGCTGGGGAGGCGTTGTTTGAATCCAAACAACTAGACGTTTAATCACTAGTTAAAAAATTCAAAGCTAAAATTTAAGTAAAAGTTCTCCCAACTAAACTTTATTTGGTTGTGTGTTTGGATCCTACACAGCTAATATAGACTTAATTAGCTAAACTTTAATTAGTTGAGGTTAGAGTTTAGCTATGTTAAAGTAGCTAAATTTGGTTAAAATTTAGCTAGTCTTTTAGTTGGACCATTTAGATCCTTAGTAGCTAAATTTATCCAACTAAAGCTTAGTTGAAAGATCCTAACAAGTCCTATATATAACGTCTCAGCAGTCCACAAATGGTGTGCACTGCACTAATAGTGGTACATGCATGGTCGTCATCCTTCTTTCAAAAAGCTAGCACGAGATACTCTCGATCTCAGAGTCATCGGCCGGCATTGTTCACCATACATATCACCAAGCTACGTAGGCAGAAGCACCAAATGACTGACTCTGGCCAGGAGATCAAGATGGGAGCTCTCGTGGGATCAAAATCAAGCCGCGAGCGGGTGAACCATGATGGTGATGATGATGTCATGCGATCCCCTGCACCTGACTGAGCTCACGGTGGCTTATCGTCCAACAGTGAGTTCTTAATATATTAGTCTAAGTATGAATCATAATCACTTCATGAAACAATGACTCTCTCAAGAAATGTATCTATTGATGAATCAGAATGACTTCATAAAACCGTTTGGTTACGAGACTGAATTCTAATTCATAAAAAGAAATCTTAAAAATTCATATAAATAAAAATGTTTAATTTATTCAGTTTTTTTTTTTTTTTTTTGCGAGAGGAAACAACTTTAATAACCCATTTTAACTTGTTGCACTAAAAGAGGATTATCACTAAAAAAATTTAATTATTAGCACACATGGGAGGCAAGAGAAATAGAAGAGAATCACTATGAAACCAAAAAAATATATAATTATTAGCACAAAAAATGAATTATAACCTAGAATCCAAAATGTTTAAGATTGCCCATATGTAATCTAAAATTTAAAACAAATGGAATTTGTTTGCTTACATTCATACCTTTTGCGTCAGGTTTATTGTGTGCATGCTAAGATTTGGTTATTGTACAAATAGGTTTTGTTCTATTTTCAGAAATAAAACTTCGCAAAAGTGTGTTTCATAAAAGGTTTCAAAATAGTTTGCTTTGACTTCCAAAATTAGATTGAAAATAGTTATGTAAATGGAGTTTAAAAGTTTTTTCTTAATATGTTTAAAGGGAACAAAACGTAAAATAGATTTTAATGAATATTTTTAAAAACCAATCAATTTATAAAAAGTTGAGAGCTTTTAAACTGAAATGGTTTGGGAAGTGACAAAAACCCTGTCTTATAGAAAAAATAAAACAAAAACTCTTTTTCTCTCCTTTTCTTTCTTGATGCTGGCCCGCCCCAGCCTTTAGGTCTGCTTGACCCAGCCAGCCACCGCCGCTCTCCCGCGGGCCAGCAGCAGGCCAACGCCCGCCATCCCCATCGCGAGCCAGCAAGCGGCCGCCGGGACGAACCCGAGCCCGTGGGCAACCTTCTCGCGACAGCCGCCGCCGCCGCCGCCGCCCTGTCTCTGCCGTCATGGCCGGATCGTTCGCAAGCTGGTGCGGTGCGATGAGGGACCCCACGAGGCGAGACGCTCCCTGCGCTCTCTCTTGTGCTTGTGCCCTCTCGTTTCCGCTTTGATGCCCGGCCAGCCAGCTCAAGAACCGCCGCCACCTCTTTTCTTTTGTTCTGGAGCCGCCGAGGACCGTGGCCACCTCGTTTCGTCGTCAAGAATGGCCAAGGCGAGTTCGCCGAATTAACTAACTATACCAATGGCATTTAGAGAATCTTTCTGAAACTAAGGCGTGAGAGGCCAGAGGCGCGAACTCTGGCCGAGGCCACTTTTTTCTTGCTCATCCCTGTATGTGAATACGATTTCAATTTCTTGCTTGGAGGGCTAGAAATGCTCATCCTTACTAAGGATGTTAAATGTGACTCCATCTGGACCAACACCCGAGCAAATGAAGAAGCCTATGCAAGCTACATTAACGGTTTATCGGTAAAGCTCCTACTACTCCAGTTTCTTTTTAAAGATAAAGCTAGACAATTATGGATGATTTTATCAATCTCAAGATTTGCCGGTTTAATTCAGTTCTTCAAAAGTGCTCATAGAGGTAGGATGTACATACATGAGTTTTTAGAGGTGAGCGTGTGCTCGTGTATGTGAGTATTTGCGTCTACTGTAAGGGCTTGTCCAATGCACCATGGTCTTGCAGTCTTGCTACCCTATTGTCCAACTCTGCATCAGATTTCCATGTCATAAGTTTAGTAGCCTCGCAGAGGATAGTAGCATCTTGCGACGTGTTTTGTTCCGTAGCTATGGCTTGCTTCGCCTGGTTGAGCAAGGATAGCTCACACAAACACATGCTTGGTTTCATCGCTCAACCTCCTCGGGGAGTGCGCTAACCAGTTTTGCTAAGCCTCCGTGAGAGAGAGCCAGATCCGCTCTCTTGAGTAGGCGAGCTTTTCGGTTTTTGCGCTGGCACTGCTAGGTGAGGCGAGGTGACATAGCACATGGAACTTGACACGTCTCTAGTCTCCTTGTTAGAAGTTTTACAGAAGCTACACTCAAGAACACAGTGGGCTGAGAAAGTAACAACTTGAGAGAGGGGAGAGAGAAAAAGGCTGTCACATGCATATTCTTTTAGGTCTAAATTAGTTGAGAGATGTGCCATGAGATACTGGACATGTATGTCTGTAGTAGCCTAGTAGGGAGTAGTCTCATTTTTTTTTCTTGCAAACATGGAGCCTCACTTTGATCTAGGGCTAATAAGTCTATGTGCCTTTGTTGTACGTGTAACTGGGTCCGAAAAAAAAAGAAACTAACTTTATGCATGGAGTATTTTGGAAGGCAAAACTTTGGAATTACGGAGTTAAGTGAAATGACTTCTCACAAGTAGGCTGCTCGCAATTCCGGGTGTCTGCCAGGTTTGCCAGTGGGCACCGCACGGTGGGCCTGGTGACATGTAGGGCCCCACCCCACAGGAGCCACGTTGGCGCAGGCGCGGGTGCCAAGCAAAGCTGACGACTCTGACTTTCCCGTGCTGCACTTTCCTCCCATCTCTCTAGTCTTGCCTTGCGCATTCTCTCTTTCTCTCATCTCCTGACTTCGCTTTCGTGTCGTCCATCTTTAGCAAGGGGTGAGGGCCCCGGCCCTGAAAAGGCAAACTGATTGCACAATCCTCCTCGCTACCACACCAAACGTGGAGCCATTTTTTTCTTCTGTTCACGAATCTATAACTCCTATAATTTTAACCCCCACTAAGGAATTCTCTTGCCTCTGATTGATCCAATCCTAAAAAGTGACGTTATATGACGTCATCAAATCAGTTACGCCCACTAAGCCTTATTTATCTCCCACTAGCTATTTCTTTTGAAATAGAAAAAAAGTCTTAACAACCTAAACCAAGTATCGTAATTAAAATCTAATTGCACTATGGTGTTCCTCGCAATAAACTCTTCAAAACAAGACCCCACATGGATATATTTTCGATAAACTTTTTTTTTGCAAAAATTTAAACCGTTTTCTAAGCAAAAACCTATTTGTAAGGAAAAACTAACAAAACTGCATATCACATGGATTACATGTGGCCTTTCGAAACATATATAATTTTATAAAGAAAAACTCCTAGAATTTTAGGAGGGGGATGACCCTTAGGTATAGTAGGGGTGAGGGTTCGGGTAGATGAGATTTGGGTGATGATGTCTAGTTCAAATAATCTATACCATGTATGTCAATGGATACAACCTCCACAATTGACCTACTACATCTATATATATGTATCTATTAATTCATAGTTTTGACTATTATAAATTCCTTACATTTTACGCTTCATACCATAACAACAACGCGTGGGGCATCCTACTAGTACCTATTACGTTGCTAGTATGTAATTTCTTCTAGATAGGCTTTCTAGTTTCAACGAACTTCTTTATGCTTTAGCTTACTACTCCCCGCTCTAAACTACAAGTCGCTTTAATTTTTTCACATCAAAGACACTACTTTATCTAAAAGATACTACATAACAAATTTACGATATACTTTCTCTGTCTCTTAAAAAAGTAATGTTTTAGGTTTGTACCACAAGTTTAATTCGATTTACAAAAAAATATGCACAATACTTATACATCTAAATAAATTTATTAAAAAACTAGATTTAAAAATCTTTATAATATAAAAAGTAACGTTTTTAGATGTTATGTTGATTTGATTTATAAAAAAATACACGTAATACTTATATCTCTAAATAAATTCGTTAAAATACTAGATTTAAAAATCTTTATGATGATAATTAGTTGTGTACTATAAATATTAATATTTTTAATATAAAATTGGTCAAATTTATTTCTAAGAAAATGACAACGGTACCTTTTAGAGATGGAGGAAGTATAATTTTAGACAGAAGAAGTACCAATCTTTACCCACTAAACTTTTAGCACAGGCTGAAAGGCATAAGCAAGCAATAAGCAATGAACAGATATAAAAAGTACGAAATTCCCAGAGAATTCCCTTTTGATTCTTTCTAGTGTAGGGACAAAGAACATCTCGGCCGTTTTCCCAGGGCCAAAAGCTGAACCGTGGGGACGCATCACTTATACCCCGCGGGGCCCACCACCTCCAGGTCGCTGAAAAGTTGATCCACTAGAGTGGCGTGCCTACGGAACGGGGCCGACTGACGTGGATCCACGACCGGCTACAGCCGGTCACTAGTCCTCCTCGTTCGCCACCAGCCCGCAGGCCGCAGGCGGCAGCCACAGCAATTATAGCACTGGATGTCATGTCCTCGTGTCACTAGAGTTACTGTACAAAAGATTTCTCACCGTTGTCCTCAGAACTACTCCTAGCAGTGACTAGACTATCGAGGTAGATTTGCTAACCTTCTTCACCACTAGTCTAATCAAGATCTTGCAAAAGTTTGCCTGAAGTCAAATTTTAGATTCGTTAAAGAAATAGAGCTCCAAGAAATGCTATACTTGTCTTGAAATCAAATTTAGATTAAAAAAAAAAGAAATAGAGCTACAACCACTTTTGTATCTAGTAATCCAAAAGAAGTCATCTATCTTGAATTTTCTCAGTAGCTAGATATAGCAACTCATGGCCGCTCGCTATCTCCTTCCCCCACACAAATTTCTGCTCAACCCACTCCTCTTCCCGCGTAGGATGATCGTAGATGCTGGCCATGGCCACGAGATGAGACACGGTGGCCAGAGGACATGCACTAGCTAGGGGACAAGCAGCGACATTGTTGTCCACGAGACACCGATGACTAGTGTTGTTCCCTAGCCGATGCAGCCGTACTCCCTCCGTCCCATGGAGTTTATCACTAGAAAAGCGTGTTTGTGAGAGGGGCACGGATTTTTAACGACAAACTCCATGGGACGGAGGGAGTATGTGCTAGGCAGTCTTTCGTGTAGTGGCCTTGGGTCGTGTGTCCAAGGCTCTAGGTGGAGGATAAATATCGTCAAGTCTTCAATGAACAATGTGATGACATGTCACTTTTAAATATATAGACAAGGAAAAATACACAAAGTCTATTGTGTGAAACTCTACTTTCAGATGGGTTTTGTACTTTAACACAATGGCTAAATATTGTAATTTGGAATATAATTTTATTCCCTCCGTCCCAAAAAGGATGTCGTTCTCGCTTTCAGAAATAATTGCCGGCAATTTTTAAAAATAATAAATAACATCAATTAGTATCACAATTAGTATTATTGAAAAGATCTTTAGATCTAGTTTTTTAACAAATTTATTTGGAAATATAAATATTATACGTATTTTCTACAAATCGAGTCAAACTTGTGACACGAACTGTAACATTCTAAATGTTAATCAAGTGCATTGCATTTGCATTATTGCATAAAGCATCATTTTGCATTTTATTACAAGCAAAAGCTATCACAAGTTTCTATGTGTGCAACATACATGAGTGTGACAATCTCAAAAGTTGCTTAAACATGTTCAAGATTATGTTTGAGATAGGGTTTATACACAACTTTTTGCTTAAATAGGTTCACATGTGATGATAATATTCAATATGCTTTTTATCAAGTTGCTATGTAGCTTAGTATGTAAGTATATGATCTGTTCAGTTTTTGGCTGTAAGCCCTAAATGAAAGTTGAAGTACAAAATATATGCAACAACTTTTATTTAAGGGCCTAAGGCTAAATCCCATCCTAAATTGCTCAAACAGTGGCCTTAAATTTGAATTTGAATTAAAATCAGCAACTGACTTAGAATTTTTCTAAGTCCCTGATTTTCAGCACTGAATTCACTTTTTAGGGCTGAGTAATTATATTTTTCATAAATAAAAATGGGAAACCAACTGCATCACTTGTTAGTACAAAGTTTATACTTTCATGCCATGGAATTGTTTGAGTTTAGTTATGGTTGTGTTGCTCTAATTAATTGCCAAATATAGCTAATCACTGCAATTCAGCATGTGCTTAACGAACTGAACTGAAACTGAGTTTCAGTTTGTTTTTAACAAGGTTTAGGTCTTTGTAGTTTGCTAACTAGCTCGATTTAGGTTATGATCCTTTAAGCAAAGTTGTAGTGCATCAATCGAAGATTGTAGTGGTGGAATTGGTTTACCCTTTCATCACCTTGAGTCGCGAGTTAAAACGTGCGAAGTCCCCGGTTTCGGGCCAAGCTTCGATGTCGACCGTTGCAGCACCTTCTCGTCGCCTGTCCGTGTCGCCGGGCGATTGGCTGCCACTGCCACGCCGTGCTCGCCTCAGAACTCATGTTGCGATGGCGGTGAGTGGAGGAGCCGTTCGCGCCCATACGGTGGCCGGCGCCCAGAATTCATCGCCGGTCTTCTTTCCCTTCCTCCCTCTTTCACCGGGCGACACGGGGATGGCTCTCCGTGCATCGCGCAAGCCCGACCATTATGCCCTGCTCACCGCGTGGAGGAGTTCGCAAACTCTCCGGTGCCTCCCCGTGCATGGCATTGCTTATAAATAGACCATCGCGGCCGCCGTCGTCCGTTTTCTTCTTTACGCTCACCGACGGCGAGAACCCTTTCGCCGTTAAAATTACGCCGCCGTTGCTCTACCGCTGCCCGATTGCGTTTGCAAATATTTCCGCCCGACTCTCTGCGCCTCGATTGCAAGCGATCGCGCCGGGTTGCCATCAACCGATCCGCTCAGCCCACCCTTGTCTTCTTCGTGGCGGTCGGAAAGCCCGCCATGATTGGCTCCACCGCCGCCAGTCGTTCGAGTGAGCTAGACAACGATCTTTTCCTTTGTCTTGGGTTCACCTTAATCCCTAGATCATGGCGAGCTGGATGTTTTAGCGTGGTTTATATACGGGGGGCCGTCGGAGCGCCTTCACGCCGTCGTGTTCACGTCGCCGGAGACACCATCCTCCCTGGCCAGCTGCCTTTACACCATCTCCGACGCGACCAGTGTGAGCACCGTGATCGCTGTAGGTTGCTAATCCTTTACAAAGCCTTTGATTTAACTCTACCGCGCCTTAATGCCGGAACGCCTAGCGCCCGGCGAGCTCAGCGCCGCCGTGCCGCCGCGACCTCACCGAGAGACCGTTAGGAACTAACCAAAACTCAATTAACTTGTCGGACATGTTCATGTTGATGTAAGGGAGCCGTAGTCACCCTTGTCCGTCTTGGGAACCGCCGGATGGCCACCGTTGAGACCGTCTTATGCCGCCGCCATGGCCGTCGGGGTGCTCGCCGTAGTGCTTACTAGGGCAAACCAACACCCAGGGTGATGCGGCGGGGTCACCCCGAGCACGTAGGTAAGGACCTCGTCGCTGGAGACCTCACCGCCGGTGAGTTATCGCCGTCAACGGCGCCGTCGCCCCGCGTCAGCACGGGCACACTGTGCCTGACCAGCGGGACCCACCTGTCAGCCACCCAGAACGGCGCGCGGGAAACCCTACTGTGCGCGTTCGTTTTCCTTTTATTTGAATTTCCAAATAGTGCTCAGATTTGTCTTTTTTTTGTATAAAATTCATTTGAACTCCAAAAATTATGAAAATTTTTGTGTAGCCTCCCTGTGATGTAATCTATGTGAGAAAAATATGAAACCTAGAAAAAAATAGCTATTTTGGTTTGATCAAAAATTACCCCTTTTAATTAATAAATGGACATTCATTGATTTTTCTAGAATAAAATATTAATCCAAAAATCATGAAAATTATTTTACACTCATTTTATGATAGTACCAGTCTGTATAAAAAGTTTGAGAAGATTTTTGAAGATGTTTTATAAAATCATTATTTCTAAAATTAGAAATAAGAGAAAAAAGAAAAGGGTATGATTTCATGTGTGTGATGTTTGAAGATTCTAAGTTCATGCTTTGCTGTTTTAGATTCATAAGGTACTATTTAGCCTTTAAGTATTTCCATTATTTCATATATGCTTTATCATTTCATGTCACATTTCTTAAAAGGTATATAAATACATGTATATGCATTATATAGTTTTAAAAGAAAACACTACCATGTGAAGCGTGAATGACTTCCTATGTTAGTTTGTTTTGTTTTGGATCATGAACCCCACTGCATCTTCTTCGCTTAGTAATAATAATCTTAATATGCTAGTTAGTAGATAATGTTTGTTCCTTGTAGTAATTAAAATGAACTTTCCGAGAAAAGAGATATACACATACTCGATAAATGTGATAACAAATACTGTGTGACTTCTTTTACACAACTCGATAATATAGTGTTGTCATCGAGAGAAAGAGAACTGCACACATGGAACCTTATGTAGCTTTCCATCATTACCATTTGCATGACCATCGCATCACGCATCGGTTCATATCATGACATGCTACCATCATGCCTTCTATATGCATTCTTGGTATTTATGCAACACATACATTCATATAGGATCCGAGGGAGAACCTACAATCGAGTACACCGTGATCGAGGAGGATCCGCAGGAGGCAGCACCCGAAGGAGGAGAAGGAACCATCGACCCCACCTTGCCGGAGTGCCCGAACCACGGTCCCTCTACTTTTCGCCGAGGCAAGCCCCGGAGCATCCTATTGATCCATTCTATTTGAAATGCAAATATTTACTCCAATTTACGTTATTTTGTGCATTACGTTATAAGAATTGCGTGACACCGTTGTTGCATGAACACCTTGACCACTCAAATACATCCTTTTTATTCTACTAGTATTGGTAGATAGTTGATGCTTAGCCATGCTTAGATAATTAGAAGTCGGATGATTCCTGTCATCCGCAACCCGAGGTTGATACTTGTGATGTCCTTAATTATATGATGAATAATAATTGGAGACCGGACGGAGATTATGTTTTCCGTCTGTGTCGATTAAGGACCGAGCCGTGTTACGGATCTAGGTGTGAGATTGAACGTACCTTCACATAACCGCCCGAATAACTTCGTTTCGGCGGTGAAACCCGATTAGCCTATTCGAGGTGGTTCTTGAACCGTGAATGCATTCTTTGGGACGAACGGACGGGGATAGGGTGCTGGTCAAGACCTGGCGTGACTACGGGCTACGGGCTGAGCGGGCACGACTTGTGAGACCTTGTACCATGATGAGCTTTGCAACCGGATTCAATTCCATCTTTCGAATAGAGTGAGCAGTGACTCGGCGCGGCTTTGGTCCGGCTTGCGAGGGTGTGTGTGATCTGGGCTTTACCCACTGGTGTAATCGATTCGAATCGCCGTCTCTCCCCGGATAGTGAGAAACTCATACTTGACCAGAGGCGTAGTTAAGAAAAAGAATAACTACATGTTGAGATTAAAAAAGGACTATATTATGGTACCTCAATTCATAGATTTGTTTGTTATAAAATACAAGATGGCGTAGTCAATGCAAAGGTATATTTAGATAGTTAAAGTATAGTTGTTTGATAATACTTGAAATAAGGATCAAGTTTAGTAAGCGCTTCTCTGAAAGCTTGCTAGCCAATAAACCTTCTTTTCATATTAGTCGGGATATCCTTGAAACCTTTTTCTTTTCCTGTCGGGTAAGTCTTGCGGAGTACAATTGAGTACTCGGGGTTTTACCCATCGTTGCGGGTGACATGCTTTATGAAGATTATTGTGTTATGTGCTTTAATCACGTGGATGATGTGGATGAGTAAGGGCCATCGGGCTTGGCCGTATCTATAACTCCATCACCTTGCTTGTGCAGGGAGGCTTGAATAAACTGGTGATGTAAAAACACTTATGTTATTGTAGTTTGAAATAAAGAATACTTTCATGTAACATATTTGGAACCGGTGTTGTAATAACACTCGATGTATAATTATTTTCCGCCCTTACTCGTATCTTTGATGTATGATATACCTTGATCATGATCCTGGTTTTGTAAGTTAATTTACCGAGGTCGCCGTGACACTCGGGCGGACTACCGGGTTCATATGAGAAGCGGT
>JADLZL010005471.1:0-14079 GCA_015844335.1 Chrysopogon serrulatus | reverse complement strand
TGGTATTTATAGGTACCTGTAGCCCACTCCTTTAAAAGAGTTCCCGATCATATCCTCCCCGAAAGCTTCTCTCAGACTGCTACTGTCCCCACTCAGAGCTGGGGGTATTCATGTCATTTCACTCCTCGGGCTCAACCGCTCCCCCGACACGGTGTTCCCCCACTGTGGCCCCCCATAACTAACGTGGATCGGCGAAACCGCTTCGACCCAAATGAAAAGGCTTTTGTCTCTGCCAGGCTCGTCCCTGTGGAACGCCAAGGCGAGAAATATTTCAACCCAGCGAGAAGGCTTCGCCGCCGTCCGCGACTGCTCTCGCTGGTGGTGAGTTGCTCCCTACAGAGGCGCCGACCGGCGAAAAGCCATTTCGCCACGGTGAAACCTTATTCGTTATCGAAAAGGCGTTCGACTATGCCGGCGCCCGCTTCGTGGCGTTGTTCCGTTATACTCCCCCAACACTAGCCCCTCGGGGAATGGGGCCCGGCGGTTTGCCCCCGGCCCCGCTTCATCCGACCGAGCATGTAGCCGAGCGGGGGGGGTTGTGCGCCCGCTTGATGGTTCGCTATCGGAAAAGGCCCCCAAAGAGAGATTTCTTTGTGAAGGGGGGAGACTTTCGCGGGGGATTTCTCTTCTCTCTCCCCCCTTTCTCCCGTTTGATAGTTCGTGCGCCCGTTTTTTTTCTTTTGTGACGCTGCTTGAGCGTCCGCGTCGCTTTCCTCTTCCAAGCGCCGATTCGTTTTTCCCCGCCAAAAACGGGTTTGCGGGGTATATAAAAGGGGGCGCCGTCCGTGATCCGGACACCACCAGGCGCCATTTGTTTCCCATCCGGCCTCCGAGCAGCTCGGGTCTTGCGCGGTTGAGTTCGCCAAGGTCTTAAACTTCGCATCTTCGCTAGCTTCGTTGGTGAGTTTTCTTTTGCCTTCGCCTTTTGGTCTTTACCTTCAATATGTGTCCTGCATTCCATTTGCTCGATTTCCGTGTTTTGCTTTTAGTTGTCTATTCGCTCTTGGTAGTTCGTGCTAGTTGTCTTGGTTGGTTCTATTTACGCTTTTAAATCATGGCGAGCACTGGCGATAGCAGTTCCGACGAAAGCGGACGTGGTTTGACAAGCTTGGACAGATCAAGTTCTGAGTCTAGTTCTACTGGGTTCTCTTCGCTCGGCGATAAAGCCCCTGCCCCTGCTGTTCAAGGTGACACCACGCCCACCCACCGTTGACGACCCAAAAACGTTCAAATTGAGGTGGAGGAGGAGGAGGAAGTCGATGTGGAGATTGTGGATGAGGAGGTGGGGGATGAAGGTGAATATGTTCCTGGCGACGTCGTTCCGATTTATTATTTCGGACGATCGCAGATCACGGAGGTTGCCTTGGACGAGCTTGTTGTCGAAGGCATGATGAGCGAAAAATACACGGGAGGCTTGCCGCGCACCGAAGGCGAAATTGATCCCCGTCCGGAACCTTATGAAGCGCTTGTCTTCAAGGACTTCTTTATTGCTTGGGTTGCGATTCCCGTGTGAGCCGTTTGTTTTGCGAAGTGCTTTCAACGGGTCGACATCCGCATCCACCGGCTAACTCCTAACGCTTTTCGCTCGCATGGGGGTCTTCGCTGCCTCATTGAAGATGATGGGAGCTCCCCTTGATGTTAACATTTTCGCTAAGTATTACGAGGCGCAGCTTGTTTGAGAAAAAAGCAACGCGGTGGCCGGCTTGAATTTGGGTCATACAACTTTGTGCCCCGTAAAACTCGAGGCACCATACAGATTGTTCCCTTATCGCGCAACAACAAGTGGGCGACCGGCAAAAATCTTGGTTCTACGCTCGAGTGTGTCTTGACGAAGAGGTTGTCGCCCGCGAGGGAGAACGGTCTGGGCAAGGCAAGTGTTTTGGTATCTGAGATGGTGCCTATGCGAGGCATCAGATTGGCAGAAGTTTTCGACGCTGGCGCTGCTTCCGCCGCTGCTTTTGAAGCTTTCATCAATACTTCTCGGCGCCAGATTAGTCGTGATTTAGTTGAAGAGTGGGCGGCATCGGGGCAATGGCCTCTAAAACTAGGCAGTGGTTTCTCTGAGTTTACCGTCAAGGAAGGGTATCGGGGGACAGTTGTGCGTGGATCTCGGCCAAGGGATACGAATGCGACTTCGATTATGTTCAGTACATCGAAGGCCAAGCTGACGCCGTGATCGGCCCTTACAATTCCAAAGAGCATACGGCGAAGAACAAGTGGCTCCCTGGGCTTCGGCGGCTAAACCGAATTTTCATCGGTATGAGGATTGTTTACGCGGATCGAATTGATCCGGCCTCTCAGCCCGAAGCTGGGACTTCGGCTCCTGCCATTCGCACACGTGGGCGTGCTCGAGGGCGAGGTCGCGGGCGAGGTCGCGGGCGTGCTCGAGGATCAACTGTGGTTCTTGAATCGATGAAGCGTAAGGCCTCTCGCGTCTCGGAGCCGGCGGATGTGCGAATTGGCCGCGGCTTGGCACGCCCTCTTGGCCGTCGGAGCCAAACGGTTGTTAGTGGCAAGACACGCGACTACGGGCATATCTCAATTTCTTCGGTAGAGTTGTCTTCTTTTTCGTATTTGGGTGGCTATTTTGTTCTACTTGTACCGTGTTTTATGTTCACGATTTCTTATTTGTTTGCACTTTCGACTTTCAGGATAGCGAGGATCGAGAAACCATGACTCCTCGGAAAGTTGCCGATCCTCGCGCCGCTGCAATTGGCTCAGGAGACCTTTCGGTTGGTGATGTTTTCGCCAAAGTTTCTTGTAAGACCTCTCGCTCTGCAATGGCTGCTCCGACGGAGCCTGCCCTGAAGAAGGCCAAGGTGGCTTCCGTTGAAGCTCCTGCTGGTGCGTCATCGCCCCTCGATGTTCCTCCGCAGCCCTCGCGTTCGCGCCCGGATATTGGTAAGTTCGAGCTCTTCGATCGTTTGGTGCGTATTTCTCCCGCCAACGTGCACCTGTTGCTTTTCGGCCATGGGGAGATTCGCTTGGGTCCTCGGTGTGCTAAAGACAACGCTGTTCAAGTATACTCGAGTTCGAGCTCCTCTGGCGAAGGTGAGCTCGCTCGAGAGGAGACTTATCGGATTGCTCGTTCTTTAGGCATGCCATCGAACTCTCGGCTGGTTGCGGATGTAAATCTTGTTCGATCCGACATGCTTCCGGGGCACGAAGGCATGCTGCTGGCTGATTCTTGCATGGGGGCTTTCGGCGCCCCCGAGCTTGAACAAGATCTGCTGTGTAGTTCGGACATTGATCTGACCGAAGCCGTGAACTTTCACGCTATCAGTGTAAGTTCCCTATCGTTTTTATGTTGCACCCGAGGATTTCTTCTCTTTTGGGGATATTCTCTCTTATGTCAGTTCCTTCGCAGAGCGCACTCCTCGGCCGGGCTCTGCAGAAGATGGCTCTCGCACAACGTCAAAATTTTGAGCGCAAACTGAAAACGCGTGACGAGAAGTTAAGTGCGCTGAAGAAGGATCTCAAGAGCGCGAAAGCAGCTGCCGTTTAAGCAGAGAAGAAGGCGGTTGCTGCTGCGGACGAAGCCACGAAGGCCAAGTCGAGCCTGGTGGCTCTCCGTCAAACTCGTCAGGAGGAACGGCACAACAAAACCCTGGAGGCCCAGAAGGTGGCCGAAGCATATAAAGACCTCCTGATGAGTGTTGGCGAGGAGGCCACTCCTCCTGCGGACATGCCGATGGCCCAGTTCCTCTCCTGGCTTGCCGGCGAACTTCGCGGTGTGGCCGACCTCATGGCGGTCGGCCGCGAGTACGCCTCTATGGAGTCTCTTCGCGCGTTCGCGCAGGCTCTCCAAGATTCTTCTTGCGAGCACTATGGCGCCCTGGAGGCTAAAGAGCCAAAAGCCTACTGGACCTCGACGCCAGAAGCAAACGCTGCCGCTATTCGCTTCTTTGAGGCCTTCTGGCGTCCTGGCGGGCGTGACATCGCTCTTCTTCGCGCTGCTCTTAGCCTAGGAAGTGTAAGATTCGGCCTTACTTTCTGCCTGTATTTGGTATTTTCTATATTGATGCATGTGGACCTTTCGCTTTGCAGAGCGCGGAGGAACAGGAGGTTATCAAGGAGAAGGTGAAGGCCTATCTCGCGGCTCGCGATGCTCGCGAAGCCAGCTTGTCCGGGGGTGTCGTGACTACCCCTCCTGCCGACGAAAATGCAGAGACTGCTCAGAACGAGGAGGTTGTGCGAAGTCCCCCGACGAATGTCTAAAAAAGTGATTTGGCTTACTCTGGCTCGGGCTGTGAGCCGGTTAACTGATACGTAAACAATTTAACTTAATGTGTATCGATGGCGCAGGATCCGCGGGGCGGCCCGGCCATCCTGAAGAAGTTTATCCTTTGACAATTATTTGTGGTAATTTTGTGGTTGGCGGTGGGTCGTGGTACGAATACCGCCGTCGTCATATCGGTGCTTGCTAAGGAGTTTTCTCCGATCGCGCCTTCTTCGGTATAATCGTGACATGTTCCGATCGTTGCATGATTTTTATCAAGCATTTGACCCTTCGACTTTGACCGAGCGACGGCAAGGACGTGCTTTGCCTGCCGACCTACTTGTCCCGAAGGAAGAACCTGAAGAGATTTTCGTTCATATGGAAGAGCGTCGCTTTAACTATTTTTGCCGTCCCGGGCAATAAGTTCGCGCGCGACTTGCTTACCGACAATCGTGACTACTGTGTGACCCCCTTTTAGGGCTGTTGTTTTGTAACCTGAACTTTTATTTTGTGATTTTGTTCAAGTGTTGATTTCTCTCCCTTTGTTTCGGTGTTTATGGATTGTGATAATCCGGTATTGCACAGCGAAGTTATGCTTATTATGGCGAAGGGGAGACTGGCCTTAGTCTTTCATTTTTGGGAAAGACCCCCTGTGGCCTGGCGGATCTCATTTGGCTGGGGTTACCGGGCGAACTTGCATTCGCTGTGGCGAAATGAAACCTTGCCCCGTAGGTTAAATCAAAAAATTAAAATTTTAAAAGGCCCCCTCCTCTCTCTTGCTAGGGGAGTCGGGCGAATATATATCCGCTAGAGCGAAATGAGACCGAGCCCCGTAGGTCTAATCAAAAATTTAAATTTTAAAAGGCCCTCTCCCCTCTCTTGCTAGGGGAGTCGGGCGAATTTACATTCGCTAGAGCGAAATGAGACCGAGCCCCGTAGGCTTAATCAAAAATTTAAATTTTAAAAGGCCCCCTCCCCTCTCTTGCTAGGGGAGTCGGGCGAATTTACATTCGCTAGAGCGAAATGAGACCGAGCCCCATAGGCTTAATCAAAAATTCAAATTTTAAAAGGCCCCCTCCCCTCTCTTGCTAGGGGAGTCGGGCGAATATACATTCGCTAGGGCGAAATGAGACCGGGCCCCGCTGGGTTTCCCTTTGAAGCTACTAATCGTCCCAGCAGCCCTTCCCGCTTGGTACCATGTAGAGGGTGGAGAAGTGTAGGTGGCGCGGCTCCCGAGATAGTTGTTACCTCTTATGCATCGTCTTGCACTTTCTCTTTTCACCGCCGTAGAAGCTAACGAATACCTGGTCGTCATTCTTCCTCAGCCTGTACCTTGGTGACGACTGGCGGTTGCGATATGAGGGCGCGTTGTCATCCCCGCTATCCTGATGGCTCTCAACCCTATTAATCTGGCTATTCGCCACGTGGGCTTTTGTGCGGTAGCGATGTGATCTCGTGGCGCGATCGCCGGGATCTTCTCTGCCCTCTAGCGCATTTAAAATGCGGGAGCTCTATTCGCCGTTCTGAGGCTAATGATTACTTGGTGGCTTTCCTTCCTCAGTCTGCGCACGAACTCACTTGGGCACTTCGAAGACCTAGACTGCTCGTATCTAGTTGTCTCCTGGTTCCTCTCATTCCTACTGAGCTCTATGCTTTGCCTGTGGTAGGGGCGGGCTTTTGGGCTCCTTTTATAGTGTCGTCCGCTCTTGAGAGGCCTGTTAACTTCTGGTGGGTATGACTTAAAAACGGTTGTTGTGGTGGTTGCGCCGATCCACAAGTTATTTGCATGGATTCAGCTTTTACTCTCCTTAAATTTGCCCGGATCGAATCGTATCTTTTTGTACTTTCTCCCGTACTTTAGGGTTTGCGCTTGATTTGGCTAGCAATCCCGATTTGTGTTTTTCGATAAAGAAGTATCCTTAGGATTTCTTCATTTCGAAATTTGTATCGCATGATACGCACCCTTGGGTGTTTATAGTTTGGTTTGTGCGAAGTGCTCGCGCGTTACCAAACGTTCGATAGAGAACACCCTTGGGTGGTACAGGCCTCGAGACGCACGATGTGCCTAGGCGCTCGTGCCGTTTGGACTTCGATGAGCCCGGTTCAGAAGAAAACTGGGGGTTCTTTTCAAACCGATACTGAGTTTTCGTTCATTCTCTGTTCGTTCTCCACTTTGAATTGCGTTTGTTCGAAATAATATTACATAAGTGTCGAATAGCTGGAGGTTACAGAGCCTGGGCTCAAGGGTAAAAAAGATGAAGATTGTCAGCGTTGTATGTGTAGGAGCTTTCGGTCCCGTCCTCTGTTCGCTCGCAGGCGGAAAACACCTTCGCCCACGCTACTTGCTACGATGAATGGCCCATACCACTGAGGCTGAAGCTTCCCTTGCTTGTCGTTGTGTCTGACCAGGACCAAGTCCCATTCGCAGATGTTTTTCCTTAGGACCTTCTTGTTCCGCTAGCCCCTTGTTTCGGCGTGGTACTTGTCTAGGTTCTTCGCCGCTTTTTCCCTATCCGCTTCGATGGCTTCCAGGCAGACATACCTGCTGACTGGGGTGTTTGCTACCACTAGACTGCGAAACGAGCCCAGTTTGAGTTCCTCTGGGGTTACCGCCTCGTCTCCGAACAAGAGCCTGAAGGGAGTAAAGCCGGTGGCCCTTGATTGCGAAACATTGTGTCCCCAAACAGCTTTTACCATCTCCTGAGGCCACCTTCCCTTCTTCGCGTCGAATAGTGATTTTGACACTGATTCGAAGATTAAACTGTTTGCTCTTTCTACTGCTCCGTTTGATGCTGGATGATATACTGAAGTGAAATTAATTTGAATTGCCAGTTCTTCGCAAAAGTTCCTGAACTCTGCAGAATCGAACTGCTTCCCGTTGTATACCGTGATTCTGGAGGGCACTCCGAAACGACACACTATTCGCTGCCAAACAAAGCTGATCATGGTTCCTGAAGTTATCTTTGCGAGCGGTTTAGCCTCGACCCACTTGGTGAAATATTCCAGTGCTACAACTGCGAAACGGACGTTCCCTGGAGCTGTAGGTAGCGGACCGACAATATCGACTCCCCACCTCTGAAGCGGCCAAGTCGGTACGATTGAACGTGTTAGGTTCGCTGGTCTGTTCTGTTTTTTGGCGAACAACTGGCATCCTTCGCACCGCCGGACTAACTCTTTCGCATCAAATGCCGCTGTTGGCCAGTAGAATCCTTGCCTCATCGCTCTGTGTGCTATCCCATGTGGTCCTCTATGAGCCCCGCATGTACCGGAATGAATGTCTTTTAGTAGCTGGACTTCTTCTTCTCGGCTTATGCATTTTAGCATTGGTGCTACGACACCTGACCTGTATAGATCGCCACCAATTACCGAATATAGTCTGGTCTTGGCGACCCAGCGCTCAATCTCCTGCTTTGTTTGCGGTTCGAACGAGCCATTGATGAAGGCTGGGATGGGGGTTCTCCAGTCTTCGCTTAGTATTGCGTGTATTAATTTTGGGCTTTCTTCTTCATCCTTGACAGATTGAATTGTTAGCTTCTGAAAGAACACATCCGAGGGCATTTCCAATGATTGAGTAGCCGCTTTCGCCTATTCGTCTGCTTCTGTGTTCTCGCTTCTTGGAATATGCTTGACCAAAAATCTTGCAAAATGCTTCTCCATCGAGCGCACGGCTGCCAAGTATCTGGTTCGCTCAGGTTCTCTTGCAAGAAAAGTTTTCTCTATTTGACCCGACACCACCATCAAGTCCGTCTTGATTATGCATCTTCGTACGCTGAGTGCTCTTAGCTTGCGAAGTCCCAATAAGACTGCCTCATACTCTGTTGTGTTATTGGTTGAAAGGAAGTCCAACCTGGCTGCGTACTTGAGTTTGGGTCCCGTCGGGGGATCAGAATTGCGGCTATTCCTGCTCCGGATGCTCCCCAGGCACCATCACAGAAAACAGTCCACGTGGCCTCTTCGAACTGCAGCGTGGTGTCATTTGCTGCTGGGGTCCAGTCTGCTATGAAATCTGCAAGGGCTTGAGATTTTATAGAAGAACATGTTCATAGTCAATGACGAACTCGTTCAGCTCTACTGCCTATTTCGCAATTCTTCCTGCTCCTTCCTGGTTCTTGAACAATGCCTCCAACGGCTGCGAAGATAGTACTTTTATGTTGTGTGCTTGGAAGTAGGGCTTGAGCTTACGGGATGCCATGACCACTCTGTAAGCGATTTTCTCTAGTTCGGAGTAGTTCAGTTTAGCACCGACCAACGCTTCAGAGACGAAATAGATTGGGAACTGTCGAAGTTTGTTTTCGCATTCTTTCTCCTTTACCAGTACTGCGCTCACGGCCGACGGGGATGCCGCGAGGTACAGTAGCAGGGTTGCTTTCGGCGAAGGTGACGACAAAGTTGTCATCTTAGCGAGATATGCTTTCAAGTCTTCGAATGCCTGTTCTTGTAGGGGTCCCCACTCTCGAAGGGGTCGGAGTTCTGGCGTTAAAAAACGGAAGTCCCTTTTTCGGCCGAGTGAGATATGAATCTGTTTAAAGGCAGCTAGTCTTCCAAATCAATTGTTGCACTTGCCTTCGATTTCTTGGTGGTGCATGTTGACTATAGTCTGCTATCTTTTCGGGGGTTCGCCTCTATTCCTCCTCAAGAGACCATACAACCGAGCATCTTTCCACTTTCGATGCGAAGATACATTTTTCAGATTCAGGCGCGACCCACTAGTTTTGATGTTTTCGAATGTCTCCCTCAAGTCTGAGATGTGTGTCTCCTTCTTCTTACTAACGACGACGATGTCATCGACGTAAGCGACAAGATTTCTTCCTTTTTATTCCTTGAACACCTTCGCTGTCATTCTGGAAAAAGTTGCACCTGAGTTTCTTGACCCTTCTGGCATTCTATGAAAGCAGTAGGTTCCTCCTGGTGTGATGAAACTCGTTTTCTGCTCATCATCTTGATTCAGCCATATCTGGTGGTAGCCCGAAAAGCAGTCCAGCAAATGGAGCATTTCGAAACCCGAAGTAATGTCGACCAGGGTGTCGATTCGAGGCAGTGGAAACGGATCTTTGGGACATGCCTTGTTTAGGTCGGTGAAATCTACGCACATTCGCCATTTGCCGTTGCTCTTTCGCACCATTACCACATTTGCCAGCCATTCTGGGTATTGCACGGGTCTGATTACTCCGGCGTCCAGGAATCTTTGCACTTCTTGCTTCGTGCCTTCTGCCCTTTCATCCGATATTTTTCTTAATCTTTGTTTCCTTGGCTTGGCTTCGGGGTTAACGTCTAGGTTGTGCTGTGCCAACTCGCGTTTCACGCCTTTTAGGTCCGATGTGGACCAAGCGAATACCTCGCTGTTCCCGCTGAGGAAGTCTGCCAGCTTCTTTGCTTCGGCGTCTCCCAAACTGGAGCCTATGTAGGCTGTTTTTGAAGGGTCGTTTGGCGAAAGGGATATCTTTTGCTTGTCATGCTTGTCCGCAGGCCTTGCACGCTTGGTATCATTTTCTGATTTTTCTGCTATTTCTTTGGGCTTCGCGACTTCATTTATTACGCTGTATCCTAGAGTTGGCTTTCCTTCGATTCTTCTTGCGGCTATTTGATCACCGTGAACTGTGATTATGTCGAAAGGTGATGGCATTTTCATGCACATGTAGCTCTGGCGTATGATGATGTCGAATTTGTCAATGATGCCTCTCGCCAAATATGGTCGTGGTGCGGGTACTTTCGATGTTGACGATATCGAAGGTGATGTCTTCTGTGCGGACACGATCATCGTTGTGGAATGACACTGGAATTCTTTTCTTTCCCACAGCGTCGACCTTCTTCCCCCCGAAGCCATACAAGGGATTGCCTGCTGGTTCGACTGCCCTTCTATCAAAACCCATTGCTTCGAAGGCCTTGGCGAATAAGATATCAGCGGAACTGCCGTTATCAATCAGTATGTTGTGTACGGTGTATCCCGCGATGTTCGCTGTGATCACGAAAGCGTCTGTGTGTGGGAAGTCTCTCACTTGGAAATCCTGTCCGTCGAAGGTGACTGGCATTGTCGCCCATGCTGGTCTGTTAAGGGGTGGCCTCGGGGTTACAGTCATTACCCTCCTTTCAAAATCCTTCTTCGCTCTTTTGCTTGGATGCTCCTGATTCGACCCCCAGTTATCGCGAATATGTGGCCCTTGGTTGGTAATACAGTGTTTACTATTTGCAATTCTCTGGAGCTTTCCCGCGTACTGCTTGTCTGGACGTTGGAGTTCTGCTGTTCGCTTGACGGCGCAGCCGGGGTCGCTGCCGAAGAGCTGGGACTGCACGCGATCATCTGGTTGTGCGGAAATGCGAACTGCCACGCTAAAGGGTGGTGCTGTGCGTATCCAAGCTGGTGGTAGGCATTTAGCGGCTGCACATGCTGATACTGGCCGCCTGTGTTGTGGTACACATGCTTTGCTTGTGACTCACGGTTGGCCGCGTCATCTCGCTCTTTTTGCTCCTTCGCCAACTTGCCGTACTTGCACTCTTTCGTTGTGTGACTGTTGACGGCCACTATTGTATTAATTCAACCGTCAACTAGCCATGAAAAGGATGCAAATGTGATCACCAAAGTAGATATAGGGTTTACACTGACCGAATTCCACGAGTTTTGGTGTTTCATTATTTCTGGCAGCGTAAACCGGAAAAGGCGCAAACATACAAGCTTATCGGAAGAAGAAAACGGAAAACGGACTCCACGGCTACACAGGAAAGTTCCGAGAAGAGACGGGAAGGCACCACGCCGAGCCGGGGGCCGGAGGCCACCAGGCCGGTCCGGCCCCTGGACCGGCCGGTCAGGGCTAGCCCCTCGGGTCCCGCCGCCCCGGTTCGCTCCACCGCCTTTGAGGATCGATCCTAGCCGCCTGTCAATGTCGGTTTGATCCGATGGCTCACGATCATCACCCGGGGCTATAAAGGAGAGGCACCCCCCACGGAGGAGACCCCATTCATTCATTCTCATTTGGAAGTCCGATCATCGGCCAAACCCTAATCGAGCTCCTTAGCTAGGGCCTAGATAGCTAGATTAGAACTAGGGGAGGCGGGCGCAGTTTGATTCCTGAGCCATCAAGAGCTTGGATTTGGTATAATTCTTACCTCCTCTCGCCTTTGTTCTCTTTCATTGTATAGTTATATGATTGCTACAATTGAATTGATGAATTTTCATTTACTTATATTCATAGTTATTATGTTCTTTGTCTACTATGGTTATATACTTAGTATAGCTAGATTAACATTATGTTTATCCATAGGTTCGTATAGCACTCATCTAATTGATAGTTGGGTGAGTGATAAACATTGTGTAAGCGTGGTGCTTATACGTTGTTTATCTGCGAATGCACCCTATAGGCCGGGTTTGATAGATCGCGGGTGTGACATTCCTGTTGAGTCCTATGTAATCCGAACCCCGTTTATAGGCACAATGGGGGGCTTGTATACGACGGAAGGGCGAGCTATGTTCTCAAACCTCCTTAGTATGTCCACTATGAATAAATGTAATGTTAACCTTAGCCATGATTACTAGGTGTATTGCACTAACCATAATATACATTGATATGTAGCTAGAATAACCCAGAATATCTCTTGATGTTCTACTAGCAACCCTAATGATATAGCTAGGAGTCTCTATCTGTTTATGCTGATGATTATATACTTATCTTATCAATTATCTTGTGACTTACCCCCCGCATTGAGTAGCGAGGACATGGCTATGCCTATTCGTTACACTCTAGGTCAACACACTACCTTTACACAAGCCATGTAGACCTTCCTTTGGGAAAATATAAATGACAACCCGTAATACTCCTAGTAAAATGCTACAATGGTATTTGATCCGTGGCGCTTGCGGATACATTTCTATATTCTAAATGGTGGCATGATTTAATACCACACCCCTTGGTATTATCTTTGGGGATGACAACTTGGCATTCTAGTGGCGGTGCGCTACTCTAGCATTTTTGGCGCCGTTATTAGAGATAACATTAAGAGGTGTCAACAGTGACCCATGTTTTCACCGCAAAATAGACAAAATGGCGGCCTAGGTGCCCTGTTCCCTGCATGAGCCGTGCGGCCCCCTCTGCCGCCCCTTTCGGTCCTTCCTCCTCTTTGACCTCGGCCGAGCCAGTTCTTGAGCTCCGGGATGATGATGATTGTACTGAGTTGTATGCTCATTCGTTTGCTGCATGTTGTGGACTGGGCGAAATGGTCTATTGCCCCTTTGGTCGTTGTTTTGTTTGCCTTGAGGTGGCGGTTTGGATGCCCGCATGTGTTCCTTTCTTCTTCTGAAATCCTCCTGCCTTACTGGCGAAACGACGCATTATGTCGAAGAGCTCGTGGACTGAACCTGGTGGGTCCCGAGCCAAATGAGTCATTGCCCTATGGCCAGACCTTACATTGCGGGCGGCGATAACGATTTCATCCTGGATACTTGGGACTTGGGCTTTGATCGTATGAATCTTTCCAAGTATTCGGCCAAAGATTCACCTTCCTTCCGAACACAATTCAAGACATCTCTCGTTGTCTTCGGCTTTAAATGGAAGCCTTCGAAATTTGTCGATGTCGGCCTTTGAGCTGCAAAACAAAGAGCGAATCGACAGAGGTTTGAGCGAATTGAACCATCCACAGCTATGTCTGTCTTTGCTAATATGAAAGATTTCGCCAAGGTATGAGCATCTCCGCTTTCTTGAGTATATGGTCTGTCTCGTAATTCGCTATAAACTTTTTAGGGTCCGACTTTCCGTTGAACGGAGGGATTCTTGGTTTGTAATTGGGTGGCGAGGGGTGCATCCGTAGTTCTCTTGACAACGGAGAGGTTGGGTCAAAAAGCTTCGAAATTATCTTAGTCGTCGCCGATGATGACCGTTTCTTTCTTTTCGCTCGCGAACGGAGCCGTGCCACGCAGGCTTTGGATCTCCTTGAGTAGCCACGCGTGTGCCTTCACCACGATGATGGCGCGTCGGCTTAAATGCCCCTGCCCAGCGGCTGCCTCTGGAGGAGGCTGTTCTCGGCCCGATACTCGGGGCTTGATTTCAGCGGCGTACTTGTCTAGCCTTCTCAACTTCCTTGCGTGGTCGACCACTTACGTCTTCTAAAATGCGGTTTCATGAAGGCTTCGGCTGACACTGCTGTCGAGTCTGCTCTTTCTCTTCGGCCCGGTGGGACGCGGCGGCCCGGCGGCCACATTGCTCATTCACGGTGCCTCCGCCATCCAGCGGCGGGTTTAAATCGATGGTCTTCTCGCCCCGTTTGTCCCGCCGATGTCTCGGGGGGCATCGCCCGTAACCTCGGCGGTTGCTTTCTCGGAGCCATGGTCGGAATGGGCCGACCACGATGGGCGCCAACTTGTTGTTTTAGCGAACTAAACCTTGGACCGGCCGGAAGGATCGGCCAGCCGGAAGCCCTCTCCTACCACCCCTTGAGTTGGTATTTATAGGTGCGGTAGCCCACTCCTTTAAATGAGTTCCCGATCATACCCTCACAAAGCTTCTACGTACACCGCTCCTCGTGTCCCCACTTCGAATTTTGGGGGATTCATGTCATTTCACTCCTCGGGCTCAACCGCTCCCACGACACGGTGTTCCCCACAGTGGCCCCAATAACCGATCGTGGCTGGCGAAAACCGTTCGACCCGGCGAAAAGGCTTTCGTCTCACCCGAGCTCGTCCCGGGGAATGCCAAGGCGAAATATTTCGACCAGGCGAGAAGGCTTCGCCCCGTCGCGGCCCGACCTGTTCATTGGTGGTGAGTTGCTCCCCGGGGGCGCCGGCCCGGCGAAAGCCATTCGCCCGCAGCGAAACCTTATTAGTTATCGAAAGCGTTACGACTATGCGGCGCGCCGCTTTTGTGGCGTTGTTCCAT
>JADLZL010005469.1:0-211434 GCA_015844335.1 Chrysopogon serrulatus | reverse complement strand
ATGAGGAATGCACATAAACGGACAAAGACTTCTCACCGAGTTTTGGTTATCGGCCTCGGACTCTGTGACCCTCGCGCCTCCTTGGTAGACTCGATGATGGCTGTCTTCGCCTCGAGGGACTCGGCCGATGACACCTTGCGACCACCTTGTCCGCCTTGGACCCCTCAACCGGCCAGGGCCCTCCGCCTCATCCGCCACCCACGAACCCCACGTACGCCTCTTGCTGCCTCCCTTAGAACTATGGTCGAAGGCTCGAAGCCTCCGGCTTAGTCCCTTTGGCAAACGCTTCCTCCTCGTTCGACTTGATGGCGGGGCGTGTCTGTCGATGGATTCGACGGCCGCCACCTCGGTGACAATCTCCGCCTCCTCGCACTCCGTTGCCAAGCGTTTACGCCACTTCCGGCTTGTTCATACCGACGGTCGAGCGAGACATTAATGGTGATTGCTCCGCCTCTTCCGCCTTGGACCTCTCGACCGGCAGGCCCTCCGCCTCATCCAGCACCCATGACCCCACGATCACCTCTTGTTGCGCCTCGCTTGGAACCACGGTCGCCTCGGGTTTTAGTCCCTTTGGCGGGCGCCTCCTCCTCGTTGGACTTGATGGCTGCCGTCTTCTGGTTGATGGATTCGACGGCCGCCACCTCATTGACCATCTCCGCCTTTGCCAGGTCATCTGCCTCCTCCTACTCCGTCGAGAGGCCCTCCGCCTCCTCCCACTCCGTCGCCAGGCCCTCCGCCTCCTCCCGCTTGCTCCTTACCCACGGTCCGAGCAAGCCATTGATGATGGTTGCTCTGCCTCGTCCCACCTTGGACTCCTCGATCGGTAGGCCCTCCGCCTCATCCGCCACCCATGAACCCACTGTCGTCCCTTGCTGCGCCTCCTCTCTAACCACGGTCGCCTCCGATTCAGTCCCTTTCGCAGACACCTCCTCCTCATTCGACTTGGTGGCGAACTTCTCCTGGTCGATGGATTCGGCGGCGGCCACCTCAATGACAATCTCCGCCTCCTCCCGCTCCATTGCCGGGCCCTCCGCCGGCCTTCCGCTCGCTAGGGTTTTAGGGTGTTGGATTCGGTTTCGATCGGATTGGGATTTGTATCCGTAACAGCTGGCACGATTCAAAATGGGGATTGGGGTCCGAATCCTCAACGGAAGGAGGAAAAGATGTGCCTCTAGCGCGCGCCGAGTGGGTGTCTGGACTTTGGGCTGTGTGACGTGACTAGGCGAGACGTTGGGGATTTTTTTTACTCCCTATGTCCAGAAAAGAATCAATTTCTATGATTGTTCTAAGTCAAAATTTTAAAATCTTGATTGAATTTTTAGAAAAAAATATTAAGATTTATAGTATCAAATAAGTATCATTAGATTTACCTTTGAATATATTTTTATAAAATGCTCATTTTATGTCATAAATGTTGTTACTATTTTCTACAAAGTTAGTCAAACTAAAAAAAATTAACTGGCACGGATTCTAGGAATCTATTTATTTGGAGACGGAGGTAGTATTATTTTTAACCTTTTTTACACTGCTAGAGAATTGGCCTTTAGTTTCGGTTCCCAACCCCCTTTAAAACCGGGACTACGGAATCGGGACTAAAGGCCTTCAGTTTTAGTCCCGGTTCCCACAACCGGGACTAAAAGATATTATTGGGTAAAAAAGTTGCGCTACTGTGGAGATTCGAACCCAAGACCTTCCACTTCAGCCCTTACGCGTGATATGAACCGGGTTGGTATTACCAACCGGGACTAAAGGATCAAGACCAGGATCAAGACCTTTAGTCCCGGTTGGTGATATGAACCGGGACTAAAAGGTTATCTTTAGTCCGGGTTGGTTGTTCCAATCAGGACTAAAGGTCCTTTACTCCCGAACATAAAATTTTCCGAGACTAAAGCCAAAATCGCATGTGGTCCAAAAGTCTATTCTCTAGTAGTGTTAAAACATCGTCTAAAAAATTAACATGGTTGCTTTTTTATTTTTGAATCTAACTAGTCCGTGTGTACCGAGATCATAATTTTGTTTTGACTGAACCTCAGTAATCAAATGCGGATGTTTGAGCTTTGAGAACTTTGTATTGGACATGAACACGTGGATAGTGGAACCGTGTAAGATGCGGACACGTGAACACAGAGGGGAGGATGATTCGTATCAGATGGGATCGAGACTTGTATTATCAGGTAGATGACGATGTTACAGTTTTTTTAAGTGCAGATATCCATTCAGCTTTCAAAAAAATTATTACCTGTACCTAAAATCACAGAAATATACTACTCTCGCTAATTTAGTTGGCAAATTTTAAATCTCGTAGTTGTAGATGGTGAGATCAGAAAATCACCTTTGTAGGTGCTCATATAGATAGGGTATGCGTGTGTTCATATGAGATGAATATATGTTCAGTATATGGACATATGTATGAGCAATTAGGTTGTACTGTTGTACTTGAGATTTACAAAAATAAATAAATAATAGCAAACAGTCAAAGTATGACTAAGCAGTGCATGGCACGAGGTCAAAAGATCCTCCAAAGATCACCATGCAGTCAATAAAAAGATATACATACAGTATGTCCATCGAGTTCTCTGAATGCTTTATTATTTTTTCTATCATCAACATGGGAAGAAGAAACAGGTTGTTGGCAACAAAAAAAAAAAAAAAGATTCATGCCATTACAAATTGCAACATCGGGTGTTGGTGGAATACATTTCCCTGAAGTCAAACTACTCGGAAGAGTAAAAACAGGGAAACGGAAGATAAGTTCTAGCAGCTCGTAACATACACAAAACATGCGCCTAGCATAAATCAGCACCGGTCAAAGGCTTTGGTTCCTCATCAGTCTGTGGGCTGGACATGCCGAATTCTTCCAACAAGTTCATCCCGATGAAGATTACTGTCACGATGAACACCATGGCCGCGAACTGCCACAGGCTAACCTTGGTGTACTGGGGCAGGCCGGGGATGAGGAAGCTGCACAGCAAGGACACGATAATAATCGAGAGTATGACGCCGATGGTTATGAGGTTCGTCCAGAACTTCTTGCGGCTGCTGGCGACGAGTTTCTGCGGATCCTCGTGCCCCACGGTCACCCTCTCCGACGACGACGACGACGACGGCGGCGGCATCTCCGCGGTCACCCTCTCCTCCGAAGACGGCACTTCCGAACTTGCGTCAAGATGGCAACGGGTATATCCCCAACGGGTATTGGCAAGACGGGTACATCCCCGCAAACTAAAATCTATCCCGTCCCCATCCCCATTAACGCTCGCGGGGATAGATTTTTCCCCGTCCCCATCCCCGTTCGGGGATTTCATACCCGCCGGGGATCTGTACCCGAGTACACACCCGTATATAATCAACATTACGTGCCACAATAATACAATAAATTGTCCAGTATGATAATATTTCCAATTTAAAAATACAAAAAAATAGAGATTTAGAGAATACAAGTCTGCAGCATAAGGTCTTAACGATTGATAACAAGTTTAATGTCTAGTGGACTAACAGATTACACATCCACTGACCATATTTTATCCTATTAAGGCATAGCGGGTTCCCAGCGGGTAACGGGGACGGGTATACAGGGAACGTCCCCCATCCCCGCCATCCCCGCTGGGGATGGATTCTTACCTATTAAGATCCCCGCGGGTAGAGATATCATCCCATCCCCATCCCCTAATAGGTTAAATCCCCATCGGGTATCGGGTATCGGGTACCCGTTGCCATCTTGAAACTTGCGTGCTCCCGACACAATCGAAGCCTTCCGATCTGATCTAGGGTTCGTTTGATCAGATAACCGGCGACAACGAGGGGCCCGGCGGTCCTAGTCGGACTTCGGCAACTTCGGCATCAGGCCCGGCAAAAGAATTGTCTTATTTCTTTCTTCCTCTTTTTTATTAGTTTTTATTTTAATTCTTCATGTACATTGTTTATTTGTCGGCTTTTTATTTTTTATTATTCTTCCTGCGATCCGTATTTGTTCTTTTTATTTACGGAACTTACCAATCAGTGCAACTAGGTTATTATTTGTTGGAATGTTATAAATGAGCAAAGGAAACATATTATATTTTATTAAGGTAGAACTTTTTCTTTTGTCATGAAACTTGAAACATTTTTCTCTTGAATGTGAAATAATTTTCTCAAAGCTGGAATATATTTCTTATGAAGCTAAAACACTTTTGCTCTAACCTATAACAATTTTCTTTTGAACCTAGAACAAGATTCTCATGAAACCTAAAATATTTTTTGTCTTAAATATGGACCAATTGTTCCATGAGGCCGTAAACCAAGGATATTGTTCTGCTCAATAAAAAAAAGTGTTTCATCTTCTTTAAAAATATTCTATAAGAAATATTGTCCAAATGTATCAAGCAGGATCATGTTTTAAGATTATATCATAATAAACACAATGATAAAATCGTAACTTCATTTGGATGCATTGTTTTGAAATTATGAATTTTATGTCTCTATTTTTTTACGCTAGATCCTTGACTATGTGTGTGTTGCAGCGCAACATAATTTTTTCACAAAAATATTTGGTGTTTCATGAGCATTCTTTTTTCCCTTGACCACACAGGAGAGCTTGATAGAGACTGTGTTCCGATCTTCTGATATGCTATTGATGTAGTGGAGATGCGACACACCGACCGACTTCATATTAAAAAAATGCGAACCATACAACATTAGCACAACGTTTCCTCTTGTTAACAATTGTGTCATGATTTGGCTGACCTTCATGAGAAGGCTAATCCTTGCCTTCAAATCAAAGAAAACAAGTAAGAACTCAACTCAATTGAAGTTATAGTTGCGGATCAATAATTAAGCACTTGAATGCAGGGTTTCACATCTGATAATGGCGACTTTCCAAAGATAGGTTGTTCTAAAGCAAAACCTAAACCCTAACATGGGCGGGCACAACTCAATGTAATGTCTTTGGGGCATGCATACCCTCTCTGGACGCACCCCCCTAATGGGCTATAAGACAATACATGGCCCAATGGACCAAAATAATGGTGGCACAACACCCTGGTAAATTCTGTATGTTGTCTTTTTTCGACAACTTCTGTTGACTTTGCTGAAATTTTTATGTGAAACCAACGCTATTGGTTAGGCTATGGAATTAGCTTTCCATACATAGATAGAACGTGGAAAATAGAGTATGTATGCATCCTGAGGGTCCGTTTTAGTCCAGGCAACTCCTAGAGGTCGTGGTAAACTCGAACTTGAGTTGCACTGAGTACAAGCATTCATATATTTCCAAATCTAAGTCAATGAAACTTAGAGCATATGGGCATTCATATGTTTCCAAATCTAAGTCAATGAAACTTAGAGCATCCGGCCTTGGTGTGTGGTGCAATAAGTCAAATGGAGTTGGTGCGTACTTACAGCTTTACGGGCTGGACAATGGATATATAGAGAGAGGAGATTACTATGTACATGGACATATAAAGGGGATTACTAAGGACGTGCTATATATGCTTTTTTTCCCCTTCAAGATGATCCTTTCTAGCTATTATGTTCATGCACCGATTTCACATGTATGTTTAAACTAGCAAAAATGCCCGTGGCGCGTTGCAACGGGAGAAAAACTATCACATAAGTTTACATTCCTATGCAATTTTAGACCTCTAATTTATATTATGATGACTACGACCTACATTTATATAAGTTAATTATTGATAATAATATGTCCTGCTAAGCTTGTATCAAATTAAAATACAACCGTGATAATTTCTCTCTCCGTGCATAAGCACATAAATATTTAGACATAAATATATGGTAACTTTAATTTCATACAGTCCAATATATTGCTACAGATAAATATCAAGTTTCATGATTTATTTACAAGAACCATAAAAGTCAATAGTTCTAATATCCGATTAAAGTCAACAAGGAATTAGTGAGAGAGGTACCTTTCACCAAACTATATAGATACAATAGTGCACTATACGGTTAAATTTCATAACATGGAAATTTCAGGATTACAAAGGCAAAGGGGCAGAGTAACTGGATAACAAATGTTAGCCAGAGGACTAAGCTCTACAACACTAATCGATTTCTCAGAATCCCTGCATCTCCATATGAAATGAATGATTGCAGTCTGCAGATAGCACGTTGTTCTCTCAACTAAACAATTCAGAATTATTTTATATTCGTGTCTGAGCTAGACACCAAAAATATCTTCTATTTGGGCCATTTTCCACCGCCGTTGCCTGATTGCTTTTGTTCCTAGTCAGGTTGAGGCGTTCAGTGCTGCGTATTGCCGTGCAGTAGTGTCACAGCGACGATAGCGGTGACTGGCTACAGCTGTAGCCGTGCTCTGGTGTGCAACGGCGCCGAGTGGCATTGAGAAGCTGCCGAGCTTGGTCTGCTCGGGCGCACGGCTGTCCAGTGCGCTGTGCAGGCTTTGCAGCTCTCCCCGTCACCGTGAACGGCCGATGGCAAGAGCTCCTTTTTATTATCTCAAAAAAACATAGCCAAGTCTAAACGTGAAATTGACGCGAATCTGGGGAGGACAGGTTTGGGGTGGGGGACTCAGGCGCGGGCATGTCGAATTGTCCCAGCCGTGCATACATGCAGGCCTCTCAGAGTCGACGCGAGCCCCCCGTGCGGCGAGGAGCAGGGACAGGTGCAGCATCTGGTTCAGGTGGCTCTGTGCCAGGAACAGAGCACCGTCCACGATAGCCACGGCAGTGGATTCAATCGCCAGCTGAAGTGCAGCCTTGGCTTTGGATTGAAGTTTGCGGGCCGGGCGAAGCGTGCTCCTTTATTAATCCTTCGCTCTTTTTTATAGTAAATAGAAAAAAGGACGTGTGGACACAAACCCAAACTCTCACCACGTACACCAACAAAGCTGGCCAAAAAATTATGAACGTGCAAACCAAACCCAATACAATCAGAAGTCAGTTCTAGACTCAAACCCGGACTCTACCACTTACCCAAACAAAATTAGACTTCCGGAGCCATAGGGAGACCGACGGAAAAGATGGTATTGTATTAGGAAGAAAAAAAAAGACAGTTTGAAAGCTTCGTTCTGTATAGAGATTAGGATAGGAGTAGGATTCTTACCTAGGTTATTTAGAACTTAAATAAATTGATCTATTTGGATTAGGAGTTTGATTCGTACCTGTCCAGGTTATCTTAAGAAGGCCTACGTATATGTCATTATTATTATTATTATATATATATATATATATATATATATATATATATATATATATATATATATATATATATATATATATATATATATATATATAACAGGAGAGTTGTAGAAAGACAAACAGATATAATTTTCACATTTATATAGTTAGTTAAAGGAGGCCATACTAAAAAAATGGTACTAAAAAAAGGAAGAGAAATTTTGTCTCTTTATTATTAGAAATAGGTAGGTATAGATATAGACGTGTCAATAACAATAAGTCCTGTATTGTTTCCACAGAGATACACCGTTTTTTTAATTCTATTTGCAATTTTTTGCATCTCTTTTTTCATGTATGGCTGCCCATGGCGTGGGTTTCTAATTTATTTTTGGTCCACTGCACAAGAAACCATCTTGGACTTTGCTCAAAAAAAAAAAAAAACCATCTTGGACACTATAATAAGCAGTTAGCTAAAAAAAGTAAAATGTTTATGCTAAACAGTTCGTCGAACAAAGTGTTTTTTTTTTTCTTTTATAGGATTCAACATCTTATTTCCTGTCCTACGTTAATCTGCATCTAAATTATATGGTGTCTAGCTAAACTCAGCATGACTGGGGTACGGTGGGCGCAGCGATTGCATGCATGTTTGGACTCCAGGGGAAATTGGAACATCCTAGCATTTCAGACTGGAAGTTTATGTCGACTACGAGAACGATGTTCTTCTCGTTGGAGAATCCATGGGAATAAGTACTCTATTAGCCTTCTTTGCACTAGTCCTTTGTTCGTTTTCGAAATTACAATAATAATGTATGCATTGGCTCCTGAATTGCTCACAGCACATATTAACCTTACTGTCAGGGGGTGAAATAACCGTCCCTATTAAGCCCGTGGGACGGATCCAGGAAATGGCGAGAGGGGGGCTGCCGCCGCCGCCGCCGGGCTCCGCCTTTCTGCCGCCTTCGCCCTTTGCCGCTCCACTTGCCGCCCAGCCGCTCCAAGCGCCCCGCGCTGTAGGGGGGCTCGAGCCCCCCCCCCCGCCCCCCCACCGCTGATCCGTCCCCGATTAAGCCCCCTCGCTAATCACTTCACGGTCCGTCACGAACACCGCCACGGCCCACTAGCAGGCCGTCCGCTACGGGCCCGCCGTCCCCGGCCTCCGTCGACCAAAGATGGGCCGATAGGCCACGACACGAGACCCACGAAGCGAATACGCCATGGAGCCCCACGCAGGGGGTCGGAACCATGACCCCAGGGGCGCGCGGCTCGCACGACCCACCCCCGAACGGGTAGGGCCTCCCGGAGTCTCTGACCCCGGGGAGGAGCGGTTCACACGACCCCGCGTACAGCGCCTGCCTTCCCTTCGTCTCGAAGCGACTGAAGACTTGCACTGCAAGCCTTCAGGGCAGCGCCGCAACCGGGATTCCCGCACGCACAGCACGACAGTCAACCAGCGTCCACTTCGTCCGTACTCCGAGCAGGGTATGGAGCGTCATTTGACTACACTGTTAACCGCACTGTTAACATGCGCAGGGCATGGAACGCCCTTTGATCACACTGTTAAACACGACGGATCGGACAGCTCGCAGGCCACGACCCATGCCTGCACGCATGCGACAGACAATTACGCGCCTAATACGACGCGGGTTCTAATCAACTGCTCATCTCATCCATACACCGTGAAGGCATGGGTAGGCTCGCCGGTGACGCGACAACACCGGCGATGACTCAAGATGACGCAATGCAACAGGGGGAACAAGGACATCCCAACCCCGAGAAGGCGGGCGAGCCGCTCCACCATTTTTTTTCTTTGTCTTTTTACACGTTTACCGCCATCACTCCTCCGAGACCTTGTATGCGACTCCCTCCCTTCATCTATAAAAGGGAGGACAAGCCACCTATCTCGACGACCTCGGCAGGCTCGACACACCGAATACACTACGCCCAAACACCCACAACCACAATCACGCCAACGATATTGGCACCACGCTCAATCACTAGAGACTTGAGAGCCCCCTCCCTCTCTTAACCCCTACCGCAAACTGCCGCTAAGTAATACAACTCGCTTCCACTGGACGTAGGGCCTCTCGCCCGAACCAAAGATACGTCTTTGTGTCCTCTTACCGAACCATCCGGGGTATAAACGCCGCATCTCACAAATTTACTAGTTGGTGCTTACTCGAAACACCGATAGTTGGCGCGCCAGTGGGGCCTTGCGCGTTGTCGCTTCCAAACAATACTCGGATGGCCAATCCCAACCTACGCCACTTCCTCGATCCGACAAAAACGGGCGATAGTCGGAAAGATTCCGGCATCTCTGGGCCCGAGGACCCGGGGGCTCTATGCCGCTCCCTCGACGTCTGCGACTACCTCTTCAAGAAATGAGAATTCCAACGACAACGCACCAACGCTTGGAACATTGAACATCTAAGTCGTTTCTATCCTTAGTTCTTCCAAGTTGTACGTATCTTTGCGAAAAACGAATTGTATTTCTGAAATAAAAGGTACTTGCACCTTTTCTATTTCAATAAGAGTACGTATATTCAGAAACAATTATGCATATGACCCACTCTTGCAATAAGACTCGGAAATGGGAGTCACGGGAGGTGGTTCTGAGTAAAGCTAGCAAGTATCGGAGACACCCACGCCCGACGACTAAGGTACCGGCCCACTAGTGTGATCGGAGCTAATGTCCATGCCTCGAGCTTTTGAGTCTTATTGGCATGAAAGGGTCCGAAGGCACTAAGAAACAAATCGTAGCCGACCCCCCTTTGCGATAAGATTTGGAAGCGGGGAGTTAAGGGAGATGGTTCGCGCGGCTAGTCGGACCGTGACCGCCCACGCTCCAAATAAGGCTAAGGCATCGCTCACTAGCCTAATCGAGCCTACGCCCTTTGCCTCGAGCTTTTAAGTCTTAATGGCATAAGAGGGTGGGAACGCAATAACTTTTTCGAAAAAAGTAAAAACATTCCACATTCGACCCGCCTCGATGAGATTCGGATATGAGAGCCGCGGGAAGCGCTTTCGGGTTAAGCTAGTCGGATTGCGCGCCCACGCCTCGGCGGCTAAGGTACCGCTCACTAGCCCGACTAAAGCCTACGCCCGTACCTCAAATTTCTAAAACTTAACGACCGCGAGGGGTGGAATGCGAAACGATGTTTTACACAACTAAAAAGTTGAAGAACCGAAACTCGCTCGAACGCTTTCAAAACAAAATAACTTGTTCGACACAAGTCCTTGGCACGACGGCCCGAACATCAACTAACTCATCTACCCCTTTGGGGGAAGACCACATCCTCTATTTTTTCTGTAGGAACCTGAAGCAAGATCTTTACGGGCCTCGACGGCGACGGAGAAGACGAGTTGCATTTGCCATACAATCTTGCAGGGTACGCGACAAAGGCAATCCTGAAAACTGCGTCCATGGTTCACCCGCGAAGGGGAGGCAACGAGCCTTGGATCTGTGCGACTGGATCTGCGAACTAGATGGACCAGCTACCAGGAGGATGGCGTCGATCGCATTCGATACATCTCCGACCCTACGAACAGGGTCGGGAGATGCCCCTTGGCGGACAAGGCGCACGTCGAGCTACCCCACGATTCCACCGCACAATCATTACGACGGGCGAACTGTCCCAGGTCATGATGCGACGAAACCGACGCACGACGCCGCTACCCCCGAAACGCCGCGCCGGTCTCGAAGAAGACGGCCCACGCCTCGAGACTTCGGGGGCTCGGCGGGTGCGCCAAGCACTCCACCGGAGGAATTCGAATCGACCTCCCCGTTTCAAGTTCCTACAGGCATGGACCCACACCCGCAAGGACTCGGGGGCTACTGTCAAGGGTAAAATAACCGGCCTATTAAGCCCCTGGCTAAGCACTTCACGGCCCGTCATTGGGACACCGCCACGGCCCACTAGCAGGCCGTCGCTACGGTCCGCCGTTCCAGCCTCCGTCGACCAGAGACGGGCCGATAGTCCGCGACACGAGACCCACGAAGCGAATACGCCACGGAGCCCCACGCAGGGGGTCGGAACCATGACCCTGTGGGCGCTGCTCGCACGACCCATCCCTCGAACGGGTACGGCCTCCCGGAGTCTCCCCGACCCCGGGAGGAGCAGAGTTCACACGACCCAGCATAGCACCTGCCTTCCCTTCGTCTCGAAGCGATCAAGACTTGCACCGCAAGCCTTCAAGGCAGCCAAGAAATCGATTCCCAGACGCACAAAGACGGCAAATAACCGGGGCCCACTCCGTCCGCATCTCGAAGCAGGGTATGGAGCGCCATTTGACTACACCGCAAACCGCATCGTTAACATGCGCAGGCATGGAACGCCCTTGACCGCACTGTTAAACACGACGGATCGGGACAAATGCCTCATGTAGCCACGACCCATGCCCGCACAAAGGCGACAATCGTTACGCCTAATACGACGCAGGTTCTAATCAACTGCTCATCTCATCCATACACTGTGAAGGCATGGGCAGGCTCGTCGGCGACGCAACAACACCGGCGACGACTCAAGATGACGCAATGTAACAGGAGGAACAAGGACATCCCGACCCCCGAGAAGGCAGACGAGCCGCTCCACCATTTGTCTTTTTTCTCTTGTCTTTTTACACGTTTACAGCCATCACTCGTCTGAGACCTTGTATGTGACTCCCTCCCTTCATCTATAAAAGGGAGAGCAAGCCACCTATCTCGACAGGCTCGACAGGCTCGACACACCGAATACACTACGCCCAAACACCCACAACCACAACCACACCAATGATATTGGCACCACGCTCAATCACCAGAGACTTGGGAGCCCTCTCCCTCTCTCGAACCGTTTGTAACCCGTACCGCAAACTGCCGTTAAGTAACACAGCTCGCTTCTACTGGACGTAGGGCCTCTCGCCCGAACCAGTATACATCTTTGTGTCCTCTTAACGAACCATCCGGACATAAACGCGCATCTCATAAATTTACTAGTTGGTGGTTACTCGAAACACCGACACTTACCGTCATCTTTCTACCACTTGGCAGGATTTTTTTTAGCGCAAATTGGCAGATGTTCTGCCGTTTCATATAGTAGAAAGCATTGCAGTATTTACAAGATGTATGGGTGGGACATCAACCGTTAAAAATCGCCTAACAGGTTCTGACCGTAGCCAAACAAGGCCTAAACGAGTTCTAACAACCGTCCGGCCTGTACAGAGGACTTGGTGACTATTCATTTGAGATCACCATGTTGAAGGACATGATGTCTTGCTTGATGGTCGCTGCAAGCTGCTCTTCATTGGTTGCTTTGTTTTCATATACGCGTCTGCAGCGTTCCTTCCAAATATTTCATGCCGTCTAGTAGGTGGTTATTTGTTTTCTTCGTTGCTTCTGTTCCACACTTGCTGTTGCGTTTTTCCTTGTCATTTTGAACCACCATTACTTCAGCGTTAAGCCCGTTGATGTTGCAACAGATCAGCTTTGTTTGTCCAGTCCGCGAGCTTCGCCCAAACTGCCTTTGTGAAGGTGCATCATACCCAATGTGTGTGGATATGGGCACGAAAACTCACCCGCGGGTACATCAGGGCCGGGTACCTGCAAGGATACATGTAGGTTGCGTGATCAAATTTTACCCACAGTATCCAGCGGGTATCCGCAAATTGAGAATACATATGGACAGATGTAAAGTATGTCATATGCATAGTATGTCGACCAGCTCATTTAACACGTACTTTGACCAGCTCATTTAACATGTAATTTGTAGCATATGCATAGTATGCCAAACTATAAAGATGATATTTTTCATGAATTGCTAAATAGAATGATTGTGTGAGCTATTAACTTGTTACTTCATTTCCTGTTTAAGTTGTGTTGTGTTATTTGTATGAGCATGAAGGACCGAGTTTTTTTTTAATGTCTTTCATCTGGGTACAACTGTAGTATATGAAGGACCGAGTTATGAATCTTTGTAGTATAAAATGTAGTACAAGAGACTCACGCTTCTCGACTCTTTTTATAGGAATTGTGGCTTACAGTTTCTGACATACAAGAATTTATATGAAGAAATAACAAGGGGATATTTAAAAGCTACATTACATTCTCAAATTTTTCGGCTCACATATAATCACAAAATTGAAAAAACTTAGAATAAACCATAATCTATAGTTCGGACAGATTTAAATTTTAATCTTAGCTAGATAGTGTTTATACATATAATTAAGCTAGATTGTGAACACATCTATACATAGGACATTGAATATCCTCTTGGTGCCTATCAACCAAAAGTTAACTTGCATTCGCAATCTTCTTTTGCTTGCTAATAAACACATCTGCTTCAAATTACGATGGACTCATATAATGGTTCCTTTAATTGGTCGTCATTTTTTTAGATTACGGAATAGAACATTCCGGCCTTCATGCTCACAAGTGAACGCTTATGGTCCAACATTACATAAGGGTACTTAGACCGAAATTCCGCAACACTGAGACAAAAGGAAGCCCTACTACAGTCCACAATTGTGGCGAGAACCTTCTAAATTATATGGCCCACAAGCACCGACATTGTCCCTAAGACCTCTGTCGGCCATACTTGTGTACCACATAACTTAAAAGCTACGTCGGGTGAAACCCCCGATGAAACCACGATCCGCCAAGATCGACTTCTTACAAGATATTGTAGTATTACAAACCGTTCATACAAACATAACAGAGTAGCGGAAGATTTACAAAAAGAAGATTACAACATTTGATCGAGTTTGATTAAGCAAAACTTAACCGAAGTTTGCGGAAGCGAGAAAAGAACTTTGTAGACGGAAGATATTTGATCATACCAAGCCCACCGGTATGACCAAAGTCAACAACATTAGTCAACACCGCAATGGGGTCAAACAAACCCCGAGTACAAAAGTACTCCAAAGACTTACCCGACGGAAAAGAGGGGAGAAGACTCGTGAATGCTTTGGTTGATAGGAATCAAGGTAAGGCTTTAGCAAGAATCAAGGACACCTTTGCGGAAAAGTGACTAATGTTGATCCTTACTATTCATTCTTATCTGATATTTTCATTAAGCATCAAGCTATCCATCTAGGTTATCCTAGTCTAGAGCAATCACTTGTCAAGCAAGATCTCGATTTCCAAAACTTTCCATCCTCAGCAACTTTTCTCATTACTACGATGCCGGGACTCGGATCACGGCTCCCATATCGTGGAGCACACGACGATTCGAATCGCTTATATACCCGGCCGGGGCTTCCTAGCCACACGATGTATGCATGACCGACCGCCTTACATACATCAACTCAACGCCGGATTTCTCCACACCGTAACGGGCGTGACAAGTACTCCACCTCTCTACGGCCGCTCGGTCACTTCGGCGGTGCGCATCGTAGGATGGGTACACGCTACTGTCCGTTCTAGTAACGAATAGTCCAAGTGGAGCTTACCGCCATTAGCATGCGACTAGTACTATCCAATAACCTCATGATCCCAGGGCCAAACAACGGACGGTCCTTAACCGACGCAAGTGGACGACACTACACCAGGGCAATAGCCCCTCCTGATGCAAGTCACTCCACCGACGTCTCAATTTACTCATCATCATGCTCTTGTTGCGTACTCTTGACTTGATCAAAGTGAAGGGATACCAACAAGTAACATCAAGTTTTCGTAATTGCCCTCAACGGGGATTTTGTTATCACACCTTTGAAAACATTTTATGTGCAAAGCCTATGCTATCAGCAAGACTAGGCATATACTAAATATTTTCAAATCAAAACAGGTTTCAGGGATAGTATATCAAGGTACGGTAAATGCATCAAGATAGGATATCACTCAACTCCTACACCTAATGCATCATATCATCAACATAACATTATAAAGAACTTTTAAAATTCAAGAAAGGGTCTAATGTATCTGGGGCTTGCTGCGTTGCGAGAGAAGGTTAGGATCCTCGGGAGGATCACACAAGTCGATGGCATCAACACCTCTGGACATCTTCTTACGGAAACACCTTCTCCGAACTTGATCATCGCGACCCATCGCTCTCACGTGTAAACTATACGTAAAGGAATGATGCATGCTTAATGACATGACATGATGCGAGATGATGCAATATGGATGAAACAATTCAACTTATTATTACCTTGAGTACAACTTTCCTTCACGGTAAAGTTGCATTAAGAGATCATAACTAACATCGATGATAACGGACTAATGATGCGAGAACAATATATGTTGCCAAAGGTCATTAGGGTTAATGACCTAGGGTCATCACTCAATCCCAAAGTCAATCAAACCTATGGTGATTAAGATTAACTACTAATTTATTAACTATTTTTACGGTTGTTGAAAGCCACTAATTAAACTTACTAATTACTTAGCTATTACCACACATGTGATATAGATTACTTCTACTACTACACAATCAAGCCATGAATCATTGGAGATGGCAGTAATGATTCATGGTCTCCAATCAACACTTAAATGGAAGCATTCCTAAGTGAAGCATTTCACTAAACACTTAAGCAAATTAAATAATTATTAAACATGTGAGCAAACTTTACATTTAAGCTATATAAAACAATGCCATGGACCAGGGAAGTTTACTGATCCATGGATCTCAAGCAAGACCACAAATCAAACAACAATTGATTAGTCAACTAATTAATTAAATAGTTAGTTTATTTATTATTTTATAGCCATGAATCAAGGTAGAAATTAATTATAAAAACAAACTTGCTCAAAACAGTGCACCAATTTTAGTGAAGGTCACCCATAACATGAAAAGCTTGATCCTAATTTTTCATGATTTTTGGATTAATAGATTGCTCTACAAAAAACAAACACTAAGCATTTCTTAATTAAAACATGCAATTATTAAACATGACAAAAACACTTTACATGCTGCAAACCTATTTTTCTATGAAACTACATCTCATGAGGATCACACTCATATTTTTCTCATATTTTTATTTGCCCACAGTATTTAGTTATGATAAATAACAAAATCAGCATTTTAAATCATAAAAGAAAAAGGGAAAACCTTCTCTTCTTCCCATTTGGGCGTGCCACGCCCATTTCAGCCCAGCTCAGCCCGGCCCAACTTCTCTCCTTCTCCCTCCCTCTTTTTTTGAGCAGGGGGCAACGCCGGCGGCCGGGGCGACACCGGGCGGCCTCCCCGCCGACGGTGAGCCGGCAAAGAAAAAGACCACCAACACGCTCCCCACACCCACGCGCAAGCTACTAGGTTGGTTGGACGAATTGGCGACCAGGGGCATGCGTGATGCCGGCCATGGCGGCTCGGGAACTCCGGCCATGGCGGCACGGCGGCGTTCCGCCACTATGAGCCCGCGATTGACCGCGACGAGAGTCCGAGGAGGCGGAGGAAGCTCACCTAGACCTGGTGCTTTTGCCGGTTGCGGTGGAGAGGGGGTAGAGGGAGTTCGACCGCGGCGACGGCGGGCACGACGACACGAACCGGCGGCACAAATTGTTCCAGCCGAGCTTCGCAACCGTTGGAGTCAAACGAAATGTGCCGAGGAGGAGCAGGGATCAAGACGGCCGAGACGCCGGGCTTGATTGATGGAGAGCTCGCCTTGGGGCGCCGGCCGGGCAGAGGTACCCACGGGGCGCTCTCGCCGCCGCCTTCGGAGAAAGAGCTCGCGAGGGCGGCTCCGGTGGAAATTGGGTGGTGCAAGGGGGTTCGGGAGGGGCGCGGAGGACTTGAGAAGCTATTGACAAGGACCGGAGGACGGTGGTGCAAAGTGGTGAGGAGGAATTTTACCGGCGATCAAATCGCACGGCGGCGGGACAGAGGGAAGAAAAGACGACGATACCGCCCGGTACCTGTACCTTTATGGAGTATGGATGGTTCGGGGGAGGTGGCTGGCGACTTGCGACCATGGTGATGTGGTTGGTTGCGCTGGAATTGCCGGAGATGGCGTGAGAATGCCACGGCGACGGTGGGTGGCCGAACGGCGTGGGCGGAGGAGAAACTCAGTTTCTCCCCCTGGAGTTCTTGTACGTGCAGACACCTCACTCTCTTCCTTTCTCCAAAATTACTCCAAGATTTTGAATAGAAGTTGAAAAATTACCAAAATACAGATTGTGCAAAATAATGAGTTCTACAACTTTTATTAAACAAGTTTTATCAGACTTCAAATAAATTTTGAATTGCATTTCAAATTTGAAAATGAGCTCAAATTCTAGTTTTTGGGATTTCAAAATTACTTTTAAATTTTGAATAAAAGATGAAAATCTCCAAAAATAAAAGTTGTTCCATTTCTCAAGATCTACAACTTTCATTTAGGAAGTTTTTCATGAAACCAAATAATTTTTGAATTGAAGTTTAAAACTTAAAAGGGGACATTTTCCAATTCAACTAACTTTTGAAATTACTTCAAATTTTATTCAAAAACTTGAAAAACTTTATATACCAAAGTTGTAGAGCTCAAAGAGATGCACAAACTGTATTTTGGAAGTTTTCCCAAATTTTGAATATTTTGAGCACAATTAAGAAAGGGGTAAAATACCTTTTGAAAGTTAGGGTTTTGAAAAGGAATTTCAAATTCAAACTTTGGGCAATTAATTAATGATGTTGTGGAACTTCTCAAACCCAACCAATGGCACACTTTCAAAGTACCAACTTCATACTTTGAAATGGTACCAAAGTTTGGTAACTTTTATTTAGAAAATTAATTATGGTTAGCTCCTCAAAAGTGAATTTGAAATTCAAACCCAACACACAACCACTAGGGTTAGGGTTTTGGGATTCGGATTCTGAATTCAATTTTGATTCTTTCTTTTGCGTCACTTGACTTGTAAAACACAGTTAGGGTGTAAGTCAGGGTTAGCCAAGCACTTGTACACACCAAGGTTGCTTTTAGTTGATCACTTTTAGAAACTTGATTAAACATGTATGCGAAATTTAAATGGTGTATACATACATACGAGATACAAAAGAGCTCAAACAACCCTAGAACTTTTGTAAACTTATTTTAGTTACACATACCGGGGTTCTCTAATTATGAATGCTTATCCAATGCTTATGATGACATGGCAGGTTTAGGTTAACGTAACACCGGGGGTGTTATAGTGTCTGCTAGCGGAAATAAAACAGCAAGGAAGCCCACTGCTTAGCTACAGACCACAATGCTGACAACAGAAGAACAGAGATCCTACTGCTCAAAGCCTCTAAGCAAAACGAATGACGAACAACAGCAGAGGACTATCCTTCTATCCTTCTCTGGTTCTTCCAGGCATGGCCACCAAAAAGATGCAACGCCACTTCTTCAAGACGCCGGCAACCTTCAATCAGAGCCCCTCTCTCTTCCTCTTTAGACAACAGGGACCAATGCCTGATCCAATATGCCCCCCGAAAAGTCACCTGCAAATAAGAGTTAGCAATTGCCTTTTGGAATACCACATCATTTCTATTCAACCACAATGCCCAACACATGGCCGCTATCCCCACCATTAATTGACATCTTAGCCTTGGAGTAAATCCCCTTATCCAAGATCCAAACAAATGAGTCGTGTTTCTAGACGGTTGAATGTTAAAGACAATAAAAATCAGATTCCAAACAAACCGGGCCACCCGGCATTCGAAAAAAAGATGTTGAATGGTTTCTTCTAGGCCACAAAACATACAGCTAGGGTCACCCTTCCACCTTCTCTTCAATAGATTATCCTTTGTTAAAACCACCCCTCTCTTTAAATACCAAAGGAAAATTTTAATTTTCAGAGGTATTTTCGTTTTCCAGAAAATCTCTTTCCCCCCAATTCTCTCCTCCCTCATTAATTCTTTATACAACGACTGAGTTGTGAACTCACCGTCTTTCTTTAAAAGCCAAATGAATTTATCTTTGTCGTTGTTTAAAGAAACTGGTACAACTAGAGCAACCAGCCTAAGCCACTCTTCCAAATTTTCACCTACTATCGCCCGCCTAAAAGAAATATTCAGCGGAGTTGAGTCCAGTACTTTGGCTACCGATACATTTCTTTTCCTGGCTAAGTTGTACAGGTTAGGGAACCTCCGTTTTAACGGTTGATGTCCCACCCATACATCTTCCCAAAATCTAGCCTGGTGTCTATTGTTCACCTTGAATCTGCCATACTTAAGCATTGTATTCTTCACCTCCATTAAACCTGACCAGAAGTGTGAATCCCCTGGTCGTCTCCCAACTTGAGTTATACATTTGTTCTTAACATATTTCCTTTTGAGTATATCTTGCCACATGCCATCCTCATTAAGTAGCTTGAATAGCCACTTACTAAGAAGACATTTATTCTGTGTCTCCAGGTTTAAAATCCCCAACCCTCCTATACACCTTGGCTTGCAAAGAATACTCCATTTTGCCAACCTATATTTTTTGAATAGAAGTTTATGTTTACCTTATGTTTCTTATGGAAAAATCTAGATGACTCCTGAAGTATCGACATAGCATACTTGATCCTCCCATCGTGGCCTTATGTTGCGCCGACTCGCGCGAAAACAACCGAGCGCGACGCGTCGCGATTAAAACTTTCCGATTTCCGAACCGGATTAGGCCGAGTTATACATGGGCCGGAAGTCGTACGTACACACGATTTTACTTGGGCCATTAACAGAGGGCATGACTTCATATCGGCCCAGCCCTAAACATAGCTATATTAATGTTCCCAGCCAACCCTAACTAAACTCGCCCCTCCCCACCCACCGCCGCTCCTCCCCCATCTTCTCCCACCATGGCTATCTCTTCCTCCTCTCAGCCTGACTGCCTCCTCCTCTCTCAGCCTGATTGCCTCCTCCTCGCCGTCAACGCCTATCTCGGCCAGCATAGGAGCGTCACCACCGCCAGCAATACCACCAGCAACCACGACAAGATCGAGGTATCCTTGTGCCCTGCGAGGCCGCCGCTCCCCTCCAAGCTCTACGTGCACTGCCCAGACCTAACCCTCACCGTTCCTCCCCGCGTCATCCGCGTGGTGGAGGATCTCTTTCTCCTCCGTGTCGCCGTTGGTTCTCCGCGCGATGGAGCCTCCTCGGTGGACGACTCCGACTATTTTGTCTACCGGGCCGGCAATGAAAGGCAACCGTCGCTTCAGCGGCTTCTGCGTCCGCATCCCTTCTTCCACGACGACGACGTTGGTCTACTTAGCCGCGGCGCCAACTACACCGTTGCCGTGTTGCAGCCCGCCACGGGCTCGCCGCTCTACGACCTCCACATCTTCCACTCTGAGAACCCAACCGAATGGATCTATCGGAAGGTGTCAGTGACGGAGCCACAGCGCAGGTTCCCGCTGATGATCCCCGAGAACTGCAGTCGCCTCCTGTACCACGAGACGAGCACCGTGATCTCTATAGGAGGTGAAGCCGGCACCATGGGATGGGTCGATCTCTGGCACGGCATCCTTCTCTGCGATGTGCTCCGCGACGAGCCCACGCTCCGTGGTGTGCCTCTGCCTGTGCCGCTGGATCTGGTGAGCTGCGACAATGGCCTGGGCACTGAACTAGGCTCTCCAATCCCCTTTCGGGGTATTGCCTTCGTCAAGGGAGGTAGTGACAACCCCGAGGACTGCCTCAAGCTTGTTCATTTGGAAACTAAGACCACTTTGGTCTCGGGTAACATTGAAACAGGGTCTCTCTCATACCAAATGCACGACTGGACGATCCTCACATATACCAACACTGCCATGACAAGCTCATGGACGGATTGGCGCAGGGATTGTAGGATCCAAGCTTCTGACATCACAATCGATACCCAGATCAAGTCAGAGTTGCTGCAATCTGGACTGCTTGGTTCCGCATCAGGCCAAGCTTTGCACAACCTTTTGGTGTCCCACCCTGCTCCAGACATATCTGCTGCTGCTGATCATCAAGGTATTGTTTATCTGATGGCCAGGAAAAAATACCAGCACCCCGAGGGATGGATGCTCACTCTTGACACCAGGAAGAAGACACTGCTAGGTGCAGCTGAGTTTGGCGTTGAATGGCAGCCGTGTGCATCTCACATGTATTGCCCTACTGGCATTGCCAAGTATATTAAACCGAGCACAGGTATGCCACTATTTTAGAGCATCTGTACCTAAAGGAAATGCAATTTTCTATGGTTTCAGTTTATCCCTTTCTAACTTTCTATGGTTTCAGTTTATCCCTTTCTAACTGGTCCATTATAATTGACTGAAATCTGCTTGACTTTTAATTGATAGATTTGCTAGTTCTCAGGTGACTGAGATCTTGCATCACCTTTATTTGAACTGGCAAATGGGGATTAGGGTTGGGGATTTGGGCGTTACCTTGTTTTGCAGCCTTACCGGCAGCTCTGGGGAGGCTTGCTGGCTGGCAGTGGTGAGAAGTGGCAAGTGGGTGGTGACTGGTTGGGGAATCATTTGCTAAGTGGTTCGCATCAAGTGGCGGTGAAGGGCAGCAGTGTGCTGCAGGAGCTGGGCAGGGGAAGATGGCTTATGAAACAAAGGAGTGTATGAGAGGTTGGGGTGTGGGGCATTGTTGTTATTTAAGCAAAGGTGCATCTGAACATTTGGATCTGGATCTGATGGCCTCAAAATGCGAAAGAACTGCAAATTGTCAATAAACTAAGGATGTGGATCCTTTATTAATTATCCACACTTGGTGGCTAATTAACTGCTTCATTTATTGTTTTCTAACAAAAATGGCTACTGTTAGCGATCAAATAGTAGTGTATTCTTCTTCTTTAGTGATCTTATTATTACTGCTTTTGTGGAGGAAGATCTGCAAGCCTTGGATCATTGGGTTTTCTAGTTCGGGGTGTTGCACTGAGGAATGTGAAAAAACAGATAAGCATAATATCGTGTTTCTGTGATCTAGTTATATGTTATGAACAGATGACATTCAATCATGGTTTTGTCAATCAGCTGCATTTGGTGGATTCTTCTGTCGTATGCACTGCTGTTATTATCCATTATAATTTGCTTTGGTTTTACCCGGCTAACTCTTTCTATTGCGGATAGTTATGCAAACTGCTTGAAATACATGGCTCTAAGGCAGTACTTTGTTTTCCATACTTGCTGATAATGTGACTAGGTGCATGATTAATTAAGGATGATCCAGCCTTAGGATCCTCAGGTGGATGAATGTAGGAAGTTTTCTTTTTCTTTGTACCCAGTTGAGTTTTAATAGCTGATAATGTGAAAAATCTAGATAAGGATAAAAGATGCAGTCTTGTGCACAACTGTTTATGCTGTTTTCACTGGATGTTTTTACATACAGGTGATAAGCGAAGGATGCTAGGAATGCTTAAAGCCTGAAAATAAGCCTGTTCGGTAGCACTTAATTGTAGCCGGCTGCTGCTGTTCGAAAAGTGCTGTGTGATGAAGATTTCAGCCACAGTGGCTGCGCCACAGGGTTCAAAGCTCAACTGAACAGCAAGTGTTTGGAGGGGGCCTGTCTGATTTCACTGGTGAGCAGCAAGTGTTTGGGCCCCTTCTGCTTGAGTTATTCAATAATCCTGGTCGCCATCATGGTGTGTCATGATGTATGGCTTGTTATTTCAAGTTTGCCGTTCTAGGTGGATATTTTTTGCTTGTGTTAAGAATTGCTTGGCAATGTCTGGAGTGTGTCTGATTTCACTGGTGAGCAGCAAGTTTTTTGGCCCCTCTTGCTTGAGTTATCCAATAATCCTGGTCATCATGGTGTGTCATGATGTATGGCTTGTTATTTTAAGTTTATCGTTCTAGGTGGATTATGTTTTTGCTGTTAAGAATTGCTTGGCAACCTATTCTACTTGTCATTACAGTATCTATTGTGTTTCCAGTTTACTCCCTCCAAAATATAGCTACCTTAGAAATCATAAAGTGTGACAACGTAAACAGATTCATCATGAAACCAACCTTTGTAACATATAACACCTTCTTTTTGAAACAAATTATTTTTAGAGGTGTTTAGAGATATTGTTGGTCAAAGATAAAAGTATTGACTAAACAAAGCTATATTCTGGAATGGGTACTTTGCGGTGCTGCTGTTGATGTAACACTGTCTCCAACCGGTGACGCAGCACGCGACGCATAATGCATCGTGCACAGGGAAAAAAACGGCATCCAACGGAGGAGGCAAGCCACGAACCCATTTTGCATAGGAGAGGCAACCCAAACATGCGCCGCCTTTTCTCCACGACCCAAAATCCTGGCGCCGTCCGACCATGGTGGGCCCGGGTCGGGTGGGAGGAGACGGGGAGGTCGGGGTCGCCGCTGCTTGGTGAGATCCGGCTAGGGAGCTCGTCGGCACCGGGAACGAGCGGTCTCTAGCCAGGCGGAGGAGCGGGATCCGGCCAGGAGCTTCGCTGGGAGCGCTGTCAGCCCAGCTGGGGACGAGCGGCCTTCGCCAGCGCAGCGTCGGGGAGGAAGAGGAAGTCGCCGGCCGGGGAGGAGCAGGATCTAGCCAGGGGAGCTTGTCGGCGACGGACGAAAGCGCCTCCGGCCAGCGCGGAGCGCCGGGGAGCGGGTCTCGGCGTGGGGGACGAGCGGGATCCGGAGGAGCAAGGAGCGGGCGGTGTGGCGAGGAGCGGGCGGCGTTTGCGTCCGCTGTTGGAGAATCGATGTTTTGGGTGTACGACCGTTTGCTCGTGCGCGACCCAGACGGTCGAATGCGTCACCTATTTAGGTTGAGGCTGTTGGAGTTAGTCTAAGAGTCTATATTCTGGAATGGGTGGTAGTATGTGTCTAGTACTTTGCGGTGCTGTTGTTGATGTAAGAGTTTTTGGCTTTTTGCGGAGGCTGTTGATGTAAGAGTTTTTGTGGAAGCCGTTGTTTTTCCATCTCCCCTTGAAAGGAACAATTTGCTATTATGGTAGCAAGAAATTTAATTTCACTATTTGGTAAATTGGTAAATTGAGACCCTGTACGACATGTCAATGACGCAGAGTGGCACTACGTGTCATTTTGACAGCGCGTTGTGAGTTGTCGTTAATAAATTGAGACCCTGCCCCACATGTCAATGACGCAGTGGGAGCAGAGTGACCCCACGTGTCATTTTGACAGCGCGTTGTGAGTTGTGACGACTCCGGGCTGTGTTGCGTTGTCGATCGTATCAAACGAAAGAAACTACAATGTGAGCAAAACGGTCGTAGGTATTCCTAATGGAACAGAGATCGCCGATCCTTAGACAGGTGCAAACGCTAATGCAACAGGATCTCTAATACACTCCCAGGAATTCCTAATGCAACGGGATCTCTAATAGGCCGATCCTCGAGACAAGTGCAAGCGGACTGTACAACCTGTATGGTATAACTTGGGAGGTGAATACGGCTCAAAGAAAGCTAAGCGAATTCTCGCTTTCAAAATCCCCGAAAGCTCTGATCCATTCTTTGTTAAAATACCTGTATTGTCTCTAATTCATTTTTCCCTTCGCTAAATCTCGAACTCACCAATCGATCACCCAAATTCATCATAACTCAAAGGCTAGAGACATAAACCATTCGATCTCTTCTTTTTTTGTGATCGACTAGGTGTGTGGCCTTGCGCGTTGCGATGGGCGGCAAACGATTTTTAGCGCAATACACAAAGTATGGGCAACATGATGTTTTGCGGCTAATTGAGACGTCAACCTTCAAGCATCAACTTGTTTTCAGATCGCCACTCACCACGACGACTTCCGATAATACAAATGCAAGCACCAAATGGTGATAATCCAAGATAGAATGAGATAGATTAATTAAAAAATCATTTCGGCACAAGTTTCTATGATGATGAATTAATGGCACTTTGGATGGCATCGAACCATCATCAGCAGTTTAAGCACTCCCTCACTTTTGCTCCCTATTACACAACATTGAACTATGTCAAACTTTTCAGAAACCATACATCAAGCATGTCCTTCGAGGACATCTTGCTTTGAGCTCTTTCACCTTCACCTCCAACCTCTCCTGTTTGCTGAGCATAGAATTTGCCAAATCTGTACCAGGCAAACAACCCAGTCTATCATTTGTTCTTGGATTCAGATATCACCATGTGATATTCAAAAGAAAAGAAAAAAATGGGAAGGATACATTTTGGCACTTGCAACAATATTCGCTTAGCTGCACCACCATTTGAAAACTACAACTTTTATATGCAAATGTCCTCGATACAGTCTAGCCAGACAGGTAGATGAAAAATATAGGAATCAGATCAGTAGCACGCCAAACAGATTTACAAAACTAACAACGGTTAATTCAACATTCCAATTCTGTCCTTGAACAAACTATTTAGTGTAGAATAGGAACGGTTAGAAATAATTAAACCAACAGGTTGATTAACAATGGTTAACTCAAATATTATATACTTGGATCCATTCCCAATCTGTCGATGGACAAACTATTCAGTGTAGCACTGGAATGGTTAGAAATAATTAAACAAGCAGGTAGCATGCTTTTGCTAAGCATGTGCAAAAATCATTTCGGTACCTACCAGCATTTATCACTCCCCTTCTTATCAATATCCTTGATGCCGATCAAATAGCCTTGCTCCCACTTAATCCTTTCAGTGTATGGTAACACATAGCAGCTGGCAAAAAAAAAGATACTAACCAATCAATAAAAGCACAAATTTAACAACTTAACCATACTACTCACCATTCCAATACAGATCAACAATTTGGCAATGTCATATCCGCTTGAGGTAGTTTTGACTAATCCTGATCATCTATATTTTTGGCAAACAGTGCAGAGGTAGTTTTAACTAATTCTGATCATCTATATAAGCACTTGATGTGAATTATCATGTCTGTACTTGAGCAAAAAGTGAACAACAAATTGATGAGTGGAACTTGCAGCTACATGAGTGGAACAGCAAACTAATAAAGTAGAGTGGACTCAACAATTCTTGATGCAAGCAAGGCATTCTGTTTTATCTACAGGGATCTTCTTAACAATCTACATAAACAGCCACATGAGTGGAACTGTTGATTTAAACAATAAATGACAAACTCAAAACTCTAGCACTTTTTTTTCTTTTTTGATTTTGATTAGTCATTCTGGTACCATGATTCAATCAGCAAAAGCTAACTGTTGATTTCCACTGGCTACAGCATAACAGAGTCACAGTAAATTGGTAATTTGACAATAATATTATTTTGCTAGTTGAGATTATGTGTCTATGAAAGCACTGAACATATGGCGGCTTCCATGACACGTCAACCTTTCCACTGTGCGATGTTGCGCTACTACAATGGCGGCTCCTCTCTCCAACGATGGGGACGATGAATCCCGGCCGGATGCAGAGCCAGGACCCGGAGGCGGGTGGCTTGAACCGAAACCCCAAATCCAAGCACCCTGAGGTCGGGACGATGAATCCACCGCCCTCCGCCCTGTCGATGCAGTGCTGCTCCGACAAGATCCGACGATGACCGATGGTAGGAAGTGGAGGGAAGCACCCGGAGGGGGTGGCGCGGCGCCCGTGGACAGGTTGGGCTCACGGGCCTTCGGCGGCGGCACAAGGCACCTTGCTTGCGGCCGTGCTCGGCAGGGGCGGCTCTCGAAGGGGCGGGGCCACGTGTCGTTGCGTTTTCGCGAGCGAGAGCAGAAAATTCGAACGCGAGGAGCATGAGAGGCGGGGCGATAGAGCTGGGTCTGGGTGCGGGGTGGAGTTGTTGATGATTCCAAATTGTGCTGAATCCACAGTGGCGTGCGTGCTGGAGATCCAACAGGACATATTGGACTTGGGTTGTTGGTCTGGGAGCAGCGAAATGAATGCGGGCCGCGCACTCACAAATTTCTCGCGCCCGTAGAGACGATAAAACACGGGGGAAATTTTGTATCAACGTATGACGTTCGACCATATATTCAGAACTTCAAACACCACAATTCAAATTTAACATATCCAAAATTGCATATGCCACCTGGGTAATGTTTTTCTTTGGGGAAAAACACCACGATTCAAATTTAACATGTCCAAAATTGCACAGGCCACCTGGGAAATGTTTTCCTTGAGGATTAAAGCAGATCGAACTCAGGGTGACAGGGTAACAACTAAACACACCCCATGGGAGTATTATATTTTTTAGGCATTTGTTCAGTTGGATACTTATGGAAGGGGGAAAAAAAGTTAGTGACAATCATTTACACGCCACTGCATGCGACAAATGCTGAAAACGTGGTTGAAATGCATGCGACAGGTGCTGAAAACATTGTTGAATTTTGGCTCATCCATGAGACCATGACAGTAATTCCTTGCAGATAATTCCAAGTGTGAAGCAAAACAGCGAGATCCTCCAAATCCAGCAACCCAACTAAAGCAAACCATCGCTAATATCGCCAGAATTACAGAGCTTCAAATTAGCTGCAAAATTCCTTAAGAATCTTCATCAGCCTTCTCAATGGTCACAGCGTTGGCGACAAGCCCAGAAACTGGGTCAGCAAAACATATACAGTGTCATACTCCGCAGAATAGGGACCTTCCATCACGATAACTCCACGCTCAGCAGATTCCTGCACACATGATCACAGAAAAGAAGTATGGAGTTAACTGGTTCCATGAGGAAACTGTAGCGAGTAAACAAACTATGGCAACATGAACTTGTACCTTTGTAGAAGGATAAAAACGTTTCCACAATGTTATTGATCCACAATGTAGACGATCCTTATCATCAAGCGCACACTGAAAATTGAACACGTCAGGAAAACAGTAACTATTCTTAAACTTGAAATAAGCACACCAGAAAATTGAACACAAGTCATTTATAGACTTTGGTGGAGGAAAACTTGAACTATTCTTACTTAAACTTGAAATAAGCACACCACGTTGCTCGCCGCTCGAGAATATGCACCACTTAAACAAAGAGCACACTTAATCACAACAAAAAGATCCAAATAAGAAGAATACACGACCAGAGCTACCTTCTAGAACACACAGATCGATAAACTAAAATATTCTAAAATGATAGATGCCACAAATCAGCAATCATGTACAGAATTCGAAAGACCAGCCTTCAAAGCGACATGAAGTATTCCTAATCTGACACCTACTCTACCACAATTCCTATCTCAGAGAATTTCTATTATTAAAACCACAACTTTTTTCAGGATCAGCTAAAGAGAAACACATCAAAGTTTATCCTGGAATAAACCATCTACTAACAAAAAGTTGCAATCAAAATTGTCTTATAAACCCACTCTCAACAGTCGGCAAACAGATCATGTAAAAGGAATAAACATTTCGATTTAGTAAAACATGATCCTTATTAAGTCCTTGTTCCATCACGGTGTAAGAAATGATTCAAGCTTACCTACCACATATGATATAAAGAAAGGGAACACAGACTACTTGCTACAAGTTACAACATCATGTCAATAAGTGTCATACTCCCTCCATTCCAAATTATAAGACGTTTGAGATCGATTCATACCTGTTGGAGTATATGTATTAGGCCCATGAGGCCCATGTATGACTATATATGCTACCCTTCTAGGGTTAGCCCAATTAATCCAATCACAATATTTAGCATGGTATCAAGCTAGGGTTTCCCTAATCCCCCTCCCTCCCTCCCCCCTCCGGCCTCCAAGTCGCCGGCGCGCCGCCACCATGGCCGGCGAGCCTCTCCCTCCCTCCTGCTTCTCCCTCTTCCCCCACTCTCCTCTTCCCTCTACGGGCCGCGGCGCCCAAGGTGGAGGCCGGGGCCGGCTTTGACGTGCGCTTTGCCGGGGGGGCCCTCGCCTGCGGCCCGATGGGGGAACGTGGATGTAGCCTTGAGGCGGCAACCGCCCAGCCCTTGGCACAGGTAGCCTGGCGCCGCTGCCCTGGCTTTGGGTGGTGGCTTTGGGTAGCCCACGACCTTGCTGCCCTTGGCTTTGTGGCGGCTTTAGGTAGCCTGCTTTGCCCGCGCCCTTGGCCTAGGTGATGCGGCACGGTGGTGCCCTGCTTTGCCGCTGCCCTTGGCGAGGGGTGGCCCTGGCTGCTGCCCAGGCTTTGGCCGCGATGGCCACGCCGATTCTTTGGCAGCCGCCCTCCTCCCTGCCGGGCCGTTGCCCGGAAGAGGGCCCGTGGCGCTCACGGCGCCCGTAGAAACTGGCGGCTCAAAGGGCCAATTCTGGGCAATGCCAAAGCCCGGGCTCTGCGTCTTGATGCGCTTCCGGACCTTCGTCCAGGGCGACCTCTCCGTCGGAGACTACTGCCGCCGGATGAAGGGCATGGCGGACTCTCTGGGTGACCTTGGCTGACCCGTGGAGGACCGACATCTTGGTCCTCAACGTCCTTCGCGGGCTCGGTGGCCGCTACACCCCACCTCATGGATCACCCTAAATGGGCCTTTCCCACCTTCTGCCGGGTTCGCGGCGACCTTGTCATGGAGGAGCTCGCTCGGGGCATCCGGCTGGGTCCCTCTCAGCCTTGGGATCCTCCTCTTCCTCGGCGCCCTTGCCACTACTCCTCCACCACGTCCGTCCGCTCCGCCTGCGTCGTCTCTTCTTGGTCCTCCTCCTCCCGGGCGGGCGGGGTGGGGGGGCCGTGGCGGCCGTCGTCGATGTTAGCCGCTGAACCGGCAGACCGGGTGACAGGACCTGCTCACCTTCCCCTCCCTTCCCTGCACCAAGGTAGAAGGAGGCCTTGAGCTCACTTGCACACACACAAAAATAAGAGCTTTGTTTCAGCGTTGGCTGAAACTGAACTCTGAATGAATGCAGGCAAATGAACTGCTTTCATTGCTTGCCCATGGGTACATATATATAGCACATGACAGCTGCAATCCTGCTAATATATACAGCTGCTATTTAGTGGTAAAGTCACAATTGACCTTTCCTACCTGCTGTCTTACAACTACTAGCAAACTCTAAATTGACTAGCACTACTAGTTGGAAAAACAAACTTTTACTACTACTAGTAGAACTATCTAGACAGGGATTAAACACAAGGATTACTTCCAACATTTCTTCCCCTAATCCTTGCTGTCAACCCTTTACCTCCACCATGCCAATCAAGCCTCTGAGCTCCGTGAATCTGAGGCGTCCGAGTGACTTGGTGAGAATGTCAACGAGTTGTCGCCCGGTCTCGATGAACTCGATGACAAGCTGTCCTCCGTCGACGCAATCCCGAAGAAAATGGAACTTCACGTCAATGTGCTTGCTCCCCGCCGTGGAGGATCGGATTCTTTGCCGCCGCAATGGTCGGGCCGGGTTGTCCACCTTGAGCGCGGTGGGCGAACCTCAACGCCGTGAGCTCACCCAACAACCGGCGCAGCAGCCACACCACTTGGCAAGCCGCGGTGGCCGGGCCGCGACATACTCGCCTCGCGGGTTGACGCGCCACCACCTTCGCTTTCGGGATTGCCACGCAATCGGCGGCGATCCGAGGAAGACGAGCACGCCCAGGTGCTCCGCCGCCCATCAACGTCCCCCACCATATCCGCGCGTCATTGTATGCCGTGATCCCCTCGATCGCCATCCTTGGTCTTGGGCGAAGCCTCGCCGAAGGTCGCTGAAGGCCGCGCTTGGGGAAGACGATCCCCATCTCCACCGTGCCCCCGGACGTAGGCGAAGTCGCTTGACCGCCGGCCCGCCCGATCCTCCCCTTGATCCTCCATGAATCGGCTCACGTAGCCCACCGCGAAAAGCGATGTCCGGTCGCGTGTGCGTGAGCCAACCCGCCCGCCGACGATACTCGGTAGAGCGCCGCGTCCCACCTTCGCCCCGCCCGTGCTATCCTTGGAGAGCTTGATGCGCTCCTCCATCGGCGTGGCCACAGCCTTGCGACCCGCCATGCCCGCCGCGGCAGCGGCGTAGGCGCTTGGCCGCCCGAGCTTGATGGCGTCCGCGCTACTGCTTCACCTCGATGCCGAGGTAATAGGACGGCAACGCCCGGTCACTCATCCTGAACCTGGCGGCCATCTCCTCCTTTGAAGTCGGGCGATGTCTGCGCCGGCGCCCGGTGGCGATGAGGTGCGTCCATTACACCCCGGCGATGAGATGCTCCTTCCCCCGTCGGCGGGTATGCGGGGGCATGCTTCGTGGCACACCACGTGAACCCGAGCTCCGCCATGGTGGTGTCGAGCTTGGCATTCCACGCCCGCGGAGCTTGGCGTAGCCCGTAAGCGCCTTCCTTAGGGCGCGAAGACCTTGTAACTCCGCTCATGATGATGATTTAAAACCGGCGCCGCTGATTTAAGATCGTCTCCGCCAAGTCGCCGTTGAGGAAGGCAGACTTGACGCCGAGGTGGACCTCGGCCAGCCCCTGGCCATTTTGCAGCGCGAGGAGAGAGCCGCGCCGACTCCATGCGGCGCCACGCGCGAAGACCTCGAAGTCGATCCTTCCGCATTTTGCCTGCGAACCAGCGGGCGACGAGCCGCGCTTTGTGCTTCACCCGCGGCGCCCGGCTCGTCCGCTTCACCTTGAACCCACTTGAGTCCGATCGGTCGGCAACTGCCGGGCGGATCGACGGTATCCCAGTCTCTCGTTGTCCTCGATCGCCTTTATCTCCTCCAAAGATTGCCTTCCGCCACGGCGTCGGCGCTCCGCAACGGCAAATGTGGCGGCTCCTCGGCACTTATCGAGGAAGCGAGTAGGGTCGTGTCCGAGCACCAGCGCCGCCCGTCCGGGTACGCGCATCACCACTACATTGTCCATGCGGGCGGAACCGCACCTCCTCCCCTTCGTGGAAAGCGTCCACAAACTCCGAGACGTTGGAGGGTGGGGTGGCGTACTCGATCGTCGTCGCCCCGCCCGGTGTCCCCTGTTGTGGCGAAACAGGGGGCGCTCCGCCATTAGCCCCCCGGCGAGCCGGGGAACCCCGCCCCGGCTGGATCGGATGGCTCCACCACCTGCGCCACCGCGTGCCTCCTGCACGAGCTTCCCCGACCACCGGCGCTTCCCCGCGGCCTCGGCGTAGCCATACATCACCAAGCGCTCCACGACGAGCGAGTCGCGAGAGCCACCGCCCCGCCTTTTGTTCTTCTCACCGCTTCGCTGTCCCACTTCCATGGCGCCGCCTCGTCGAAGATGACATCCGGGACACGACCACCTTGCCGCCGACCGGATCGTAGAGGCGATATGCCTTTGATCCGTCCTCGTAGCCCAGGAACACCATGCGGGTGCTCCTGTCCTCCAGCTTGCCAAGGCCCGGCTTGGTGGCCTTCACATGGCCTATGCGGCCGAAGGTGCACATGTACGAAAACATTAGGCTTGCGCCGTGCCATGCCTGCCCTCGGCGTCATCCCCTTGAGCCTTGGTCGGCGACCGGTTTAGGATGAACACGGCGGTGGTGACCGCCTCGCCCCCGCCCGCCCGGCATCCTCTTCGCCTTCATCATGGACTTCGCCATGCCCACGATGGTCCGATTCAGGGCGCTTCCACCACGCCGTTCGGCTGTGGGCGTAGTAGGCGCCGTGGTGGCGGCCCACTCCTTCCTCAGCGCGGTACTCGGCGAACTCCACGCGCCGTGGAACTTCGCCGCCACGATCGATCCCCGGCACCGCGGCGCTTCCCCGACTCCGCCTCCGCCCAGCGCGCCTTGAAACGCCCAGCGATTGCGTCGGCCGCTGTCGCTCTTGCTCATCGAGGCTGCAGCCACATGTAGCGGCCGCGATGCGTCCGAAGCGGGAGGAAGTACCTCCGGCCACCGTGCGTTGCCGGGCGTGATCGGCCCGCAAAGGTCCCGTGGACCCGGCGCAGGCGAATCCGCCCCGCCCGCCGCCGCCGCCGGGAGCGGCGGCCTCCTCCGCTTCCCCGCCCGAGCGGTTGTCTATTCGCCCGGCGTGCTGTCTAGCGCAGCCCGGTTACCATCTTCCCCGGCCGCCCGGCGGCGTCGGCTCAGGGGGTGGCCAAATCGACCGTGCCACGGCCATGGCTCCCTCGTGCACGCCGCCGCCCGGGCTGCAGGCTGCTCCACCTTCAAATCCGGCCCGGTGTTAGAGACGATTCTACGAGGCGTGGTACCTTGGCGAAGAGCGTCGCTCCTTGTCCTTGATTTGCAGCAAGCCGTCGCGGATCAAGACCTCCGCACCACGCTCGTCCGACTGCCCCAGAGTGGCGATGCTCAGCGCAGGCGAGGATATGAAGTAAACATCGGGTCGGTCGCGCGAGGTCTCCGCCCGACACCGGAAGACAATGGTGCCTTGGCCGCGGATGTGAACCCGTGAGCCATCTCCGAACTTAACCGTCCGGTCTTGTTCTCGTCGAGTCGGAGAAGGCGGCGCGGCAACCCGTCATGTGGTTGCTTGCGGCGGGAGTCGGTACCACCTACGCTCCGACTCATCCCCGGCGGTGCCAGATGGGCTGCAGCGCGCGGCTCATCGAGGTGAGCGACCCGGCCCGCGATCCCTCTGCTCCACCATCACCTCCTCTACCCCGCCCGTCCATCGGCGCCAAGACAAGACTCCCCCATCAAGAAGCGTGCTCGTCAATGCATTTGTCGTCAGCGAGCGAGTGCGCCTCCTCCTTCTTCTCCGGCTTCTTCTCCGGACACTCCCCGCGCCGATGCCCCACCTTCCCGCAACGTCGGCGTTCGGGTCGGTATAGCTTCTTCTTCTTCTTCTTGTCGGCTGGCGCCTTGCCCGGCTTTCTTGCCTTTGCGCCGCGGTCACCACCGCCCGGGCCGGAGGAACCTTCCCGGACTGCGCTTCTCCTTCATCCGCGCCCGTCCCACTCCTCTCCTCCGGCCGGCCAGGTTGGGGGCTTCACTTTCTCACCCGGCGCCGCGGTCTCCAGCACCGCTTGCCGCCCGTCACATCCTCGAGCGGCGTGGACAAGTCCGGCATGGTCTCGATGGATAGGGCGGCAGGGCGACGTACTTAGGCGGCACGGCGCAGCGCGGCGGCAGCCCGCGACGTCCTCGTCGTCGATCGGCTTCCGTAGGTGGCGGTAGCCCGCCCGGCGATTGCGGCGCGGCGCGAAGTCCTCCACCATCTCCCGGACTTGAACCGGAGATCGTCGAACTCTCTCCGCAATGTCTGCGCCTTAATTTCTTGGCTCGATCCGAGCCGACCAGCGGAGAAGGATGCGAGCATCTCCCACGCCTCCTTGGCCGTGTCCTTCGGCCAATCGCCTCATGGTACTCGGCCGGGGGCGGATGCCATGAGCGCCTCCATGGCGCCCACCTCCGCCTCCTCACCGGCATCGCCCGATCTCCGCGGCCGCCCACCATCTTCGTGCGGCGTAGCTTCCACTTCATGTGGACAGCCCACTCGCCGTGAGTTGGTGCGGGTGAGCATCGGCCGAGTTGGCTCCGCCGAACTCCCGCACCGTGCGTATCTCCACTGGCAATTTGGGCGACCAGGGACTCCGACGGCTTCTCCTTGCCGTCACCGGCGCCCGGCTTACTCCCAACGCTCGTATCCATCTCCGGCGGTTAAGCGCAGCGACGATTGCGGCTCCGATACCACGTGTTAGCCGCTGAACCAGCAGCCAGGTGAGCAGGACCTGCTCACCTTCCCTCTCCCTCTTCCCTGCACCAAGGTAGAAGGAGAGCCTTGAGCTTACTGCACACACACACAGCTGCTTGCTTTGTTTCAGCGTTGGCTGAAACTGAACTCTGAATGAATGCAGGCAAATGAACTGCTTTCATTGCTTGCCCATGGGTACATATATATAGCACATGACCAGCTTTGCAATCCTGCTAAATATCTGCTGCTATTTAGTGGTAAAGTCACAATTGACCTTTCCTACCTGGGCTGTCTTACAACTACTAGCAAACTCTAAATTGACTAGCACTACTAGTTGCAAAAACAAACTTTTACTACTACTAGTAGAACTATCTAGACAGGGATTAAACACAAGGATTACTTCCAACGATCGACGCGGGGGGTGGTGCCGCCGCTCGGCCGTGGGAGCACACCGGCGCCTCCACGGGGTGCACCCCGGCCCCTCCTTCCACAACCCGTGGTCGTGGCGCATCTCCATGTGGCCTTTCTCACGCCGGGCGGCGAAGCCTGGCCCACCCACGGCCATGCTCGCCGGGCGCCGTCCCACCACCTTCTTCGTTCGTCCCCCGTGGACTCCACCTCCCGGGACACCGCCCGGGCCTGTCGGTTGGGACCCGATGGCCTTGGCCCGCTCCTTCAGCACCATGACCCTGGCGCCGCCCTTTGGTCCTGACTGGATCGGCGACTCGGGAGCCACTTTCCACACTACTCCTGACCCTGGTATACTCTCTTCCATTCACCCTCCTTCTTCCTCTCACCCTTCGTCCATCATGATCGCCAATGGTTCTTGTCTTCCTGTCACATCTGTGGGTGCCGCTGACACCCATGGCTCCTTTCGCCTTCCTGATGTTCTTGTTGCTCCCTCGATGGTTCACAACCTTCTTTCTATTCGTCGTTTTACAGCTGACAATTCCTGTTCTATTGAATTTGACTCTTCCGGTCTTACTGTGAAGGATTTGGCTTCCCAGCGTCCTCTGCTCCGATGTGATAGCACGGGGCCCCTTTACACTCTTCGCTTCCCGGCGTCTGCTTCACCTTCTTCGCCGTCCCTTTTGTCAGCTGCTTTCGCCGCAACTACTTCTTCCACTATTTGGCACCGGTGCCTCGGCCATCCTGGACGTGATGCCCTGATGCAGCTCAGTCGTAGTACCGACATTCGATGTACTCGATCTCTTGATGAGCATTTGTGTCATGCGTGCCAGCTGGGCCGTCATGTTCGTCTTCCTTTTTGTTGGAGTATAGTATTAGGTCCATGAGGCAAGGCCCATGAGGCCCATGTATTAACTATATGGCTGGCAGCCCTTTAGGGTGAGCCCTAACAAAAGAAATCATTCATTTCACCTCCCGTGATGGTTGATGATTTCTCTCATTCTTCGTGGACTTTTCCCTTACGTGCCAAGTCGGATGCTTTTCCCACAATTCTCCACCTTTTCGCTTGGGTGTCCACTCAGTTCGGCCTCACCATCAGGGCCGTCCAGTGCGACAATGGCCGTGAGTTCGATAACTCCACCTCCCGTGCCTTCTTCCTCTCTCACGGTGTCCAGTTGCACATGTCTTGCCCGTATACCTCCTCTCAGAATGGCAAGGCCGAGCGCATGATTCGCACTACCAATGACACCATGCGCACCCTTCCGCTTCAGGCGTCCCTTCACCCGCTTCTTCTAGGCCGAGAGTCTACACCTGCCACCTATCTCCTTAACCGTCTTCCTTCCACTTTTGCACGCGCCCGGCTCCCATACACCACGCTCTCTTGATTACCCTCATCGGTATGATCACCTTAGAGTCTTGGGTGTGCGTGTTATCCTAACACCCGACCACCGCTCCGCAAAGGCGGCTCCCGGTCGACTCTTTGTGTCGTCCTCGGGTACTCCCCGGATCACAAGGGGTATCGATGCTACGACCTCACCTCTCGTCGGGTCCTCATCTCTCGCCATGTGGTGTTCGATGAGTCTGTCTTCCCCTTCTCCACCACCACCACTCCCACTTCCACCCCGGATCTTGACACCTCCACTTTGTTTCCCACTGACACGGTGGTCGAGCCACCTTTACAGTTGTTTCTACGGCGGCTACTCCCCCGCCCCTTAAGCCAGGGGCCATGCCCATGCCCGCCCGGCCGCCCGCTGACACCCGGGCCCCACTCCTGGCCTGGCCGATGGGGTCACCTTCCCGGGCCAGCCACCGTCCTTGCGCTGGCCGAGGCAGAACCGTCGACTCCGCTTTCCCTGGCAGCGCTTTGCCCGGCCGGTGCTCGTCTACGGCGCGCCCGTGCAACGCAGCGCCCCGCCACCTCCGTCACCACCAACTTCGCCGAGCTCACCAACACCACCGGTGCTTCTTCACCGCCGGCGACGCCATTTTCACCCCGCCCCGCTGCCCAGTTGCCGGGCCACGCGCCGCAAGTGTACCACCTCCCCACTTCTTCACCGACACCCAGCGTCATGTTCACCCTATGGTGACCAGCGACAGCGGCTTCCCCGGTACTCTGCAGCCCCTCGCTCTTGCGGCAACGCCCTGGGGACTCGCAGTCTCTCCGGTACCCTCTTCGGTCCGCGAGGTTTTGCCGGACCCTCATTGGCGCCAAGGAGCAAAGAGAATGCAGCGGCCCTCTCGCCAACCGGACATGGGATGCAGTGCCCGTCCGCCGGGCGCACCGTCGTCACGGCAGTGGATGCGGGCGCATAAGCGACAGGCTGATGGCACCTCGAGCGGTACAAGGCTCGCTGGGTCCTCCGGGGCTTCACTCAGCGGCCCGGCATTGACTATGATGAGACCTTCAGTCCAGTGGTGAAGCCGGCTACCGTCCGCACCGTCCTCTCACTGGCTCTCGAGCGCTCCTAGCCTCATTACATCACCGGATGTCAAGAATGCCTTCCTCCATGGCACTTCGACGAGAGACAAGATAATCTTGCAGTCGGTAGGCTGGTTTCGTGGATTCTTCTCGTCCTGACTTGGTCTGCCGGCTCAACAAGTCTCTCTACGGCCTCAAACAGGCACCCAGGGCTTGGCACTCTCGGTTTGCTACCTTCCTACAGAGTCTTGGGTTCACGGAGGCCAAGTCCGACACCTCCCTGTTCATATACCACCATGGGGGTGAGACTGCTTACTTGCTTCTCTATGTGGACGACATCGTTCTCACCGCCTCAAGCAAGTCACTACTCCAGCGCATCATTGCCTCTCTCCAGCAGGAATTTGCTATGAAGGATCTTGGGGTGCTCCATCACTTCCTCGGAGTCACTGTTGAGCCCCGCCCTTCAGGCTTGTTACTCCACCAGCGGCAGTTCACTTGTGACATTCTGGAGCGAGCAGGGATGACTGACTGCAAGTCCTACTCTACCCCGGTCGACACCCAGGGCAAGCTATCAGATGCGGAGGGTCCGTTGCTTGGGCCAGCGGACTCTACCGCCTACCGGAGCCTTGCTGGCGTGCTCCAGTATCTCACCTTCACACGGCCGGACATCACCTACGCCGTGCAGCAGCTCTGCCTCTACATGCACGCTCCGCGTGAGCCCCACCTTGCTCCTATGAAACGGCTCCTCCGGTACCTCCGTGGCACTCTCGGCTACGGGCTGCACCTTAGCCGGTCCTCCTCCGCCGAGCTGGTTGTTTACACCGACGCCGATCAAGGGCTGCCCTTTCACCAGCGGAGTCCACCTCCGGCTCTGGCCCTGTCTTCTGGGCGGAAACCTAGTCTCTTGGTCGTCCAGGCGACAGCCCGAGGCAGAGTACCGCGCCGTTGCCAACGGCGTGGCCGAGGCCGCATGGCTACGGCAACTAATGGCTGAACTTCACCGCCCTCTCGCCAGGAGCACGCTCGTCTACTGCGACAACGTCAGCGCGGTCTACCTCTCCACCAACCCTGTGCAGCACCAGCGGACCAAGCATGTGGAGATCGACCTTCACTTCGTCCGCGATCGTGTAGCCATCGGCGACGTCCGGGTACTCCACGTCCCGACCACCTCACAGTTTGCGGACATCTTCACCAAGGGCCTCCCTTCCTCGACCTTCTCCGAGTTTCGCTCCAGCCTCAACGTCACCAGTGGCTAGTTGTTGCTGCGGGGGGGTCCTGTGTGTTGTGCTTGCTTTCTTTCTTTGTCCAGTCTTGAACTCCGCTGCGCCGGTAGTCCAGACTGCGGGGGGGTGTTGGAGTATAGTATTAGGCCCATGAGGCAAGGCCCATGAGGCCCATGTATTAACTATATGGCTGGCAGCCCTCTAGGGTGAGCCCTAACAAAAGAAATCATTCATTTCAATACTTTTCATTGTTCTTCTTCACATGCGGCCAGCATTTTTGATCTTGTACATTGCGACCTATGGACATCTCCTGTCATCAGCATTTCTGGATATAAGTACTATCTTGTGGTGGTTGATGATTTTTCTCATTATTCCTGGACTTTTCCTCTACGTGCGAAGTCCGATGCTTTCCCCGCGATCCTCAATTTCTTCGCTTGGGTGTCCACACAGTTCGGTCTCACCATCAAGGCCGTCCAGTGTGACAATGGTCGTGAGTTCGATAACTCCACATCTCGCGCCTTCTTCCTCTCTCACGGTGTCCAGTTGCGCATGTCTTGTCCGTATATCTCCTCTCAGAACGGCAAGGCTGAGCGCATGATTCACACCACCAACGACACCATGCGCACCCTTCTGCTTCAGGCGTCGCTTCCTGCTCGCTTCTGGGCTGAGAGCCTTCACACCTCCACCTACCTCCTTAACCGATTGCCTTCCGTTGCCTGTCCCGCTCCCACTCCTCACCACGCTCTCTTCGGTACCCCTCCTCGTTACGATCACCTCCGCGTCTTCGGATGTGCGTGTTACCCTAACACCACTGCCACCGCTTCCCACAAGCTGGCTCCCCGTTCGACTCTGTGTCTTCTTTAGGTACTCCCCGGATCACAAGGGGTATCGTTGCTTTGACCTCACCTCTCGTCGGGTCCTCATCTCTCGCCACGTCGTGTTTGACGAGTCCGTCTTCCCTTTCTCCACCACCTCTCCACCCACTTCCACTTCCACCTCCGACCTTGACCTCTTCTCCCTGTTTCCCCGGCGGCGGTGGTCCGGCCACCTTTGCGGCGCTGCGTCTGCCCGGTCCTACTCCGCCCGGCCCCCCCGCCCGCCCGGGCCTACCGGCTCCCGTCTTCGGTCTTTGCGCGCGACCTGCGCCTGCGGCCCATCGGCGGCGTCATCTTCGGCACCTCTGCGCGTTTCGCCCGGCCGCGCGTCTACCAGCACCGACCGCGGCCGGACCCAACGCACCGGGTGCGGAGTCCCGCCACCGTCGTCCACCCCTCGGTCACCAGGTGCCGTCTTCTCGGCGATACCGTCTACGGCCCGGCGCGGCGGACCCTTTACTTGCCGGTCTTGGTCCCGCCACCACCCGTCGTCGCCGCCTCGGTCACCACGGTGGCCTCTTCTCCGGCAGCGGCCTACCGCCACCTCCACCGCCCCCTGCTGCCCGTGTCGAGCAGCCGGTGTACCACCCGCCTCTCCTTCACCGACACCCGCGTCATGTTCACCATATGGTGACGCGGCAGCCGGTTGGTGTCCTGCGACCCCGGGCTCTCGCAGCGACGCCCGGCGAGCTGCCGGTCTCTGCAGTACTCTCTTCCGTTCGCGCGGCCTTGGCGGATCCTCACTGGCGTCGCGCGATGGAAGAGGAGTACGCCGCGCTCCTCGCAAACCAGACGTGGGATCTGGTGCCCCGACCGCCTGGCTCCAACGTCGTCACCGGCAAGTGGATCTGGACACACAAGCGGCGGGTTGATGGCACCCTTAATCGGTACAAGGCTCGTTGGGTTCTCCGGGGTTTCACTCAGCGCCCTGGTGTCGACTACGATGAGACTTTCAGTCCAGTGGTGAAGCCGGCTACCGTCCGCACGGTTCTCTCACTGGCACTCTCGCACTCCTGGCCTATGCATCAGCTGAATGTCAAGAATGCCTTCCTCCACGGGACTCTGTCAGAGACAGTCTACTGCAGTCAGCCAGCGGGATTTGTTGACTCCTCTCGCCCAGACATGGTCTGTCGGCTCAACAAGTCCCTCTATGGCCTCAAGCAGGCCCCTCGAGCTTGGTACTCTCGGTTTGCTGCTTTTCTGCTGGCACTGGGCTTCATGGAGGCAAAGTCAGACACCTCTCTGTTTATCTATCACCATGGAGCTGAGACTGCCTATCTGCTGCTCTATGTCGATGATATTGTGTTCACTGCCTCCAGTCTGTCACTGCTCCGGCGCATCATTACCTCTCTTCAACACGAATTTGCTATGAAGGATCTCGGTGTGCTCCATCACTTCCTTGGTGTCACCGTTGAGCCTCGTCCCACCGGTCTCCGTCTTCACCAGCAGCAGTATACTCTTGATATCCTGAGGCGCGCTGGGATGACTGACTGCAAGCCATGCTCCACCCCCGTTGATACTCAGGCCAAGCTGTCAGAGGCCGAGGGCACCCCAGTGAATGATCCCACTGCGTACCGGAGTCTTGCAGGTGCCCTTCAGTACCTCACCTTCACCAGGCCGGACATCACATATGCGGTTCAGCAGATCTGCCTTCACATGCATGATCCGCGAGAGCCTCACCTCACGGCTCTCAAGCGCCTCCTCTGCTACCTCCGTGGCACCGTCGACTACGGCCTGCACCTTCACCAGTCGTCCTCTGCTGAGCTCGTCGTCCACACCGACGCCGCTGCGCCGGTAGTTCAGACTGCGGGGGGGTGTTGAAGTATATGTATTAGGCCCATGAGGCCCATGTATGACTATATATGCTACCCTTCTAGGGTTAGCCCAATTAATCCAATCACAATATTTAGCAAAACCACACAAACCACCGAAGTAAAAAAGTTAAAAACAAATCCAGACATCTTGGGCGGACTGCTGGCACCCCTTCCCTCCCTTCCCTCTCCTCCTCCCCCCTTGCTACCACCCACGAAGCTCATCCTACCAGTGGATAATCCACTTTCCCCTTCAGACTCCCAAAATCTCATCACCCCTTCCCTGCCCACAGCCCTGAACATCACCGTTTTGTCCCATCGTCATCGATTCATAAAACACTGTTCCTCGCTGGAATCTGTGAGAGGCAGAACATTGATTCAGTCAAAGCAAAGATTGCAGGATACAGCAGGTACTTACAAGCAAAAGGTAAGTTCTCTCTCTCAATCTAGATCTAGATCCTTCTATCAATAAACAGCGTTCTTAATCTTCTCAGTATAGTCATATCCCTTATCTATTGTGGAAGAGGACTAGCTTCTCTAGGTGGTTCTGGCTAGACCTTTTAAGCTCTACAATTTTCTCCCCCCTTTTTATTGTGCTCTTAGCAATGCTTTGATCCATCCCATCACGGTCACTTCCTTGCCTTGTTCATCCAGCTTGCCCTGTCTTTGGCTGACTATGAGCAACAACCATCAAAAAGGTCTCACAAAATCTTGACCATTCTCCCAAACTCCTGTCATTGATCTTGTTCAGGCTATGCAAACCCTCCAAATAACCCATCAAAATTCTCCCCACAGCTCGAACAATGAGGATGAAGTTGAATCTGACTTCTCCCTTCTCATAAAGATTGCTGACCCCCAATCTGGGCCCAGAATTGTTCCTTTGCAAGGTATTAGAGCCGATCTTAAAAGAGCCTAGAACCAAAATTATGGGGCCATTTCGGAGGTTCTACCTAATCTTTTCTTAGCATCCTTTGAAACTCATGAAAAAATGCTTTATATCTGGTCGGTCCCGGGGACATCCTCCTCCTTGAATGGTATGACCCTGCTAAAAATATCTCGGACTACACCTTTCAATATCTTTACATCACAGTCAAATTCTTTGGTATTCCCCCGAGCCTTAGGACAACTAATTCTCAACTCTCTCATTAACCAGATTGGAGTGCCCTCTAAGCTTGATCCTATCAATCCCCAATCCTTTTTTAGAGATCCTCTTTGCGTATCTGCTAGAGTTCAGGTTGACATAACTAAAAGGGCTCTTGATAAAATTAGATTATCCATGATCCCCGATAATTCCTTTGTCATCTTTATCCAAATAATAAAATCTGTACCTACTGTGCGGGGTTTTGCCATCAATTGCAAAACCAGAGAAAACACTATTCTCGCATCTACCAGAAATAAAAAACCTCAAAATATCCCTTTTACCGTCTATGGTTCCTGGATGACCCAAATCTCTGATATTCCTATAGACCAGGTCAAAAAACAAATTAATATTGCTGTCACCAATCAGCAACCAGTTTCCTCCCTCCTTCGCAAGCTCAGAGCTGATTTTGCGTGTCTTCACCCTCCCTCCTTTCCCACCTCATCAACTCAACCAAAGCTCAGGTAATTTTTAACTCTACTTTTTCAGAGAACTCTCTAAAAAACCGTTTCAATGTTGACAGTGCCCACATTGTCCCAAATAAGGTCAGTCACGGCGGTCTATGGCTTCTCAGCAAGTCTGAAGTAGAAGTAGATGTAGTGTCTAGCAATCAGAACTTCTTAGCTTTGTGTGTGCAAAACCAGGATAAGAAGTTTGGTCTTGTATGTATGTATGGTGACCCCCATCACCAAAAAACCTCTAGTATTTGGGCTCAGGTTCAAAATTTTGTTGTAACATATCTGAACCTCCCAATCCTCTGTATGGGTGACCTCAATAACATAATGCATGCTAGTGAGAAGCTTGGTCCTCTTCCTGCTAATATTAAACGTATTTCAGAATTCTGCTGTTTAGTCAAAAACTGCGGTCTTTTTGATTTGGGTTACAATGGTCCGGCGTATACTTGGACTAATAAATGCTTTAACTCTAACCCCACTTATGAAAGATTAGACAGATGTCTTGGCAATGCAGGTTGGTGCATCACTTTCCCAAATACCATGATTTATCATCTCCCAGTGATGAAGAGCGACCATGCCCCAATCCTTGCAGTCCTTCATTCCCAGAGACCCAAAGTAAAGAGACCTTTCAAATTCGAAAATTGGTGGACCTTAGAGAAAGATTTTGAACAGGTTGCTAAAAGTAGCTGGTCCAAATCTGTTCATAGACCCTTCCATCAGAAAGTTTCTTACCTAGCCTCTGATCTGAAAGCTTGGCGTAGATCAAAACCAATTACAAGCAATTGAACAACAACTCTTAGCCATTCAAACCAAACCTCCCTATCGACGGAACCAGATAGTCCAAAAAGAGCTTATCTTCCAACATCAATCCATCCTTGCCAAACAGGAAGCTTTCCATCGACAGAGATACAAGAAAAATTGGTCTGCTGCTGGAGACAGGAACACCCATTTCTTCCATCAATCCATCTGTAGAAGAATAGAAGAAGAATAGAGTTTGGGGCAATTGGCCACACCTCAATGTGAGGGGGACGCCTTCTATTATATGGCCGGCTGGCCTTGCTTTACAAGGCAGGGGGTAATCTCCCTGATTTACATCTGCTAACTATAGCAACTGATCACTGATTTACATCTGCTAATTACCTGATTTACAGCTGCTAATTATGGCTATGCTATCCATAATTAGCGGGGGGATATTCTATTGCCTAACACCCGCCCGCAGTCGCGTGGGAGGCTCCCCAGACGCAAAGACTGGATCGAAAGTCTTGAAACAATGCCGTCGGAAGTCCTTTAGTCATGATGTCGGCGAACTGATGAGAAGAGGGCACATGGAGGACCCGAATCTCACCAAGGGCCACCTTCTCGCGGACGAAGTGTATGTCGATCTCGATGTGCTTCGTTCGCTTGTGGTGGACGGGATTGACCGTCATGTAGATGGCGCCGACATTGTCACTGAAGAAGACAACGGTGGCGAGGGGGTAGCCGTAGGTGGAGCTCTGGAGGAGCCGCTCGAGCCAACAAAGATTCGCCACCACATGAGCCACAAAGACGATACTCGCCTCGGCTGGAACGTGACACTGGGTTTGGCGTTTGGAGGACCAGAGACCGACCAGTGTCACCGAGGTATACACAGTAGCCGGAGGTAGAGCGTCGGGAGTCAGGACAGCCTGCCCAGTCGGCGTCGGAGTAAGCCGTCAGCTTGTCAACGGGCCCGGTGCCGATGTGTAGACCCGAGGAGAGGGTGCCCTTCACATAGCGCAGGATGCGTTTGATCGGCCTGCAGTGCGGCTCGCTGGGGCGTGCATGAAGAGACACACCTGCTGGACAGCATAAGCCAGATCAGGACGAGTCAGAGTGTAGTACTGGAGCGCCCTAGCCAGGCTCCTATACGCTGAGGCGCCCTTTCTCCTCGACAGGAGTTCCCCGCGATGTGCGGGAGCTTGGGCCTCGAGGTCAATAGGTGTCGCCCGTAGGATGACACTTCACCATGCCTCTCTGCGGCTGAAGGAGGTCGACAGCGTACTGGCGCTGAGACAAGAATAGGCCGTCGGAAGAGCGTGTGACGGCGATGCCGAGGAAGTGATGGAGCTTGCCAAGATCCGTCATGGCGAACTCAGAGCTCAGCTGGGTCGTGATGCTTGGGGAGAGCCGTGGATGAGGCGGTGAGGGCGATGTCGTCAACGCATACAGCGGGGCGAGATGCGCCCCTCTTGTAGAACAAAGAGGGACGCTGGCTTGAGGCGGAGGCGAATGCCGAGCTGCCGGACGAAGGTGGAGAAGCGCCGTGCTGTGGCCTGGCGTGAGCTGCTTCAATCGCATAAGGACTGTTAGAGTGCCCGGGGCGCCAGATCGACGGCTCGTGGTCGCCGCGTGGATGCGGTCCCGAGATGGCCGTGAAGAAAGCATTTTTCAGTCCAACCGGGTGGATCGGCCAGGCGCGAGATGCGGCGATGCTGAGGACGGTCCGAATGGTTGCCGGTTTGACCACCGGGCTGAAGGTCTCGTCGTAGTCGATGCCCTCGCGCTGAGAGAAGCCGCGGACCACCCAGCAGCCTTGTGGCGGGCAAGAGATCCATCGGCGTGGAACTTGTGGCGGAAGAGCCATTTCCCCGCCACGATGTTGGCGCCGGGGGACGCGGGACGAGTTGCAGTGTTTGTTGCCGACAAGAGCTCGGTACTCATCCGGTTATCGCCGCGCGCCGCTTGGCATCGCCAACGCCCGCGATAGTTCGCCGGGAAAGGCGAGGTCGAGGATGATGTGGCCGCCGCCCCTTCATAGCCGACGCGAGGGATGACACTCAAATATGGTGGCGTGACCCGCGGAGGTGGCGGTGGTGGTGCCGAGGCGCCTTCAAGGCACGGGTGGCGCCGGTGGAACTGAGGCGCCGGGCAGCCGGTGACGGCGGGGGCGCGGCGCCGCGGGGGCGCTTGACGACCCGTGGAAAGGGGGACCACAGTGGGGCGCCCGCCTCGTGCGGAGAAGCCGATCCGCCGCCGGTGATGTAGGGGCGTCGTCGGTGTGCGGTTGCTCGACATCCGAGATAGATGGAGCGACCACGGGCGTCGAGGGAGGAGTTCCACCTGCAATAACAAGGGGACAGGCACCAAAACCATATCGCCGCCTAAGAGGAAATCTAGGGAGGTGGGGGATGGGGCGCCCGGGGTTGCTTTGAAAGGGAAACGTGGACTCGTCGAAGATGACATGACGGGGAGATGATTATGCGACGGGTCGAGAGGTCGAGGCAGCGGTACCCTTTGTGAGAGGGTGGATATCCAAGGAAGACGCATGCCGCGGAGCGAGGTGCGAGTTTATGTTTGGAGGTGGCCTCGCAGATTTGGGTAACAGAGGCACCCAAAGACACGCATATGGTCAGTAGGTGGGTGGTGTTTTATGCAAAGCGAATGAAGGGAACGTCATGCTTTGGATGGAGGAGGATGGACGGCGGTTAAGTAGGTAGCATGTTTGTCGGGAGGGCCTCGGCCCGAAGAGGTGGGGCGCGGGAGGCATGGAGGAGCATAGTGCGAACGGAATTATTAAGGGTGCGGATTATACGCTCAGCCTTGCCGCTTTGGGAGGATGTGTAGGGGCGGGAGAGGCGGAGGTGGGTGCCGCAAGCGCCGAGGAAATTGGGTGGTGGTGGTGTTTAGGAATTCGGTGCCATTATCGCCTTGAATACATTTGATGGGTAGGCTGAACTGAGTTTGGGCGAGGGCAGCGAGCTCAACTAAATGTTGGTGAACATCGGACTTTTTATGAGAGGAAAAACCCAAACGTAAAATGACTGTAATCATCCGCATTAACACCAAATAGTAGGAAAAACCGACATGATCGTTGATAGGTGATGTCCATACATCACAAAAGACGAGTTCAAAGGGCGCATGAGTTGTGGAATGCGAAGAACCGAAAGGTAGGCGTGTATGCTTGCCTAATCGACATGAATGGCGAGGGAGCGATCTACATATTACATGTGCAACAAAGATGAATTTTATTAAGGTGCGCTAAGGCAAAGCGAAGTCTTTGGATGACCGAGACGTTGATGCCATAGGGTCGACGAAGCGCCCAAGAGGGCGACCGGGCGTGGAGGCGGGCATGGTGTAGAGGTCCCCGTCATTCAAGCCGAGAGTCACTTGTCCCGCTCGGAGATCCTTGATAGAAAAACCATGAGCGTCAAATTCAAATGAACAGCTATTGTCGCGAGTGAATTGACGAACAGAGCAAAAGTTACGAACTATAGATGGTGCGACAAGGATATTTTTAAGAATAAAATTAGATGCGGGAGTGGGTAGGACGGAGTGACCTCTAGACGTGATGGAATGGTGGTGCCATTACCAACCTGTTATTGAGGAGGTGGAAGGGGGTAGGTCTTTGGGTAATCATACCATCTGAGGATGTCATGTGTTGAGGCGCCGAATCGACGACCCAGGGTGAGTTGCCCCCGCATGTGCATGGCCCGAGGGCGGGCGATGAGGCCGGCCGCATCCCGTGTGGTGCCGCTAGAGATGCCGGAGGTTGCCGCAGAGCGGGGCCGTGTGCCCGGGGAGTGTCCGAGGAGGCCCCCGCTGGGCGCCCGTGATCGGGCGTTGGGGGCACTGGGCCCCGCCCGGCCACCATGGCGGCGTTGTCCAGAGGGGTGACTCGCCACCAGAGCCACGCTGCTCGCCGTCCCAGGGGTTAAAGCCCTGTGGTAGGCGCCGGGTTGGGGTGGTGGCCACCAGAGGTGGAGGGCTGCCGGGCCGCCCTTCTTGCCGTTGGGGCGCGGCCGGGTTGTCCCGGGCTGCTGGCCGCCGCCGCCGGCCACCAGCCAGAAAGGAGGCAGCAGGAAGAGCGCCGAGGCAAAGACGTACCTTCTCGTCATTCTGCAGCCGTGCTCCTTGAGGAGAAGCCGATGGCGAGCGGAGGAGAAGGTGAGGGGCTGTTGCCGGCGATGTTGTCGGCGACCGTAGAGTAGACCTCGTTGACGCCGCAGAAGGTTGAGGACGAGGGTGCTCTCGAGGACGGTCCCGCCAACGCCGCGGGTTAAAGTCGGCCTTCGCCTTCATGCGGACGCAGATGAGTCGCCGATGGAGGAATCCCTTGAATCATCGAGTGGAACTCGTGATTGAGGAAGATGGCACGAGGCGCTTTGTTCGCCTGGAACACACGTCGTCGATGGCTCTGCCCACGGCATGCATGCCGTCTGCCGAGTGTCGGTCATGGCGAGGTTGAGGGACGGAGTCGGAGGCGGTGCTGTACATCCATCCGCGGACGCAGAAGTCAGCCTCTTTGCCATGCTTTGCGTCGGTAGGGCGCCGCGGGGAGGCGGGGTCGAGGTGGCGCAGAGCCAAACTTCCCGCACATGGCGCGGAAAGCCGTCGACCACTTGGTGAAGTTGGAGGGCTTCAACTCGAGGACCATGGGGACGTGCGCTTTGACATTGATAGTGGCGAAGGGGCGGATGGCCGGGCGTAAGAAACACCATAGTTTATCTCCAAAATCCGGATGGTACCCAATCCACTACTCAAGAACAACTTGCTAACACCATCACTTGTAACACCCCTAAGTGTTACGTTAACCAAAACTGCCATGTCATCATCATCATTGCATAAGCATTCATCATTAGAAAACCCTAATTCAAATAATTAAAATGAGTTTATGATTCTAGGATGTTGTTTGAGTTCTTTTATATCACGGGTGTATGTGTTGATAATTTAAATTTCGTTACATGTTTACTTTTATAAATAAAAGCAACCAACTAAAATGAATCTTGATGTTTGCAAGTGCTTGGCTAACTCTAACTCATGCCCCAAAGATGTTTTACAAGTCAAGTGAGGTGCAAGGAAGAACCAAATTTGAAATTGGAGTTCAAAATCCTAAACCCTAGCTTGATGGCTAAGTATAGGAATTTGAATTTCACTTTCAATTTTGGTGAGCTAACCATAATCAATTTTATAAATAAAATTTGCTAACCAATGGCACCATTTCAAAGTATGAACTCTGTACTTTGAAAATGTACTATTGGTTGGGTTTGAAAAAATGCCACATCATCATTAATTATTTGCCCAAAGATTCAATTTGCAAAATCTTCCAAAAAGGGAGATTTTCAAAGTGTTTTTGCCCCCTTTATAATTTCACCCCAAAATATTCAAAATTTGGGAAAATTCCAAAAATACAGTTTGTGCATCTCTTTGAGCTCTACAACTTTGGTATATAAAGTTTTTCAAGTTTTTGAATAAAATTTAAAGTAATTTCAAAAGTTGTTTGAATTGCAAAGTATTCCCTCTTAAGTTTTAAACTCCAATTCAAAAATTATTTGTTTTCATGAAAAACTTCCTTAATGAAAGTTGTAGACCACGAAAAATGGAACAACTTTTATTTTTGAAATTTTTCATCTTTTATTCAAAATTTAAAAGTAATTTTGAAATCTCAAATGTTAGGGTTTTGTCCCCTTTTCAAATTTGAAATTCAAATTCAAAAACTAATTGGATTCTCGACAAAACTTGTTAAATCAAAGTTGTAGAGCATAAAAAAAAGTTGCACAATTGCTATTTTGGGAGATTTTTGTGTACAGTACAATTTCTGGGAGTAATTTTGAAAATAAACCGGATGAGGTGTCCTGCTTCTGATGTTGCACGGAGGGGGGTGCATGCCGGTACTCGGCGCCCATGCCGGACGGCCGGCCGACGGCCGCCGTGGCCGTTCTCGCGCATTCCCGCCTCTCCCCAGCGTCGCCAACCACCTCACCGGCGCCGAGAAGTCGCCCACCACTGGCCCAGCTTCGCCCCGCCTCCATAAAAGCCGAGAGGCGGCCAACAATTTCTCTCTTTCTCCCCACCGCTCACCGCCGACCGTCATTGCTCCCTCTGCAAAATTCGCGTTCCACACACCGTCAACATCTCCAATAGCTTGTACGCAGCTCCGTCGCTCCCTTGCGCACACCTTGAGTCGATAATCGCGGTGGGATTGGTTGCATCGCCTGAGCCGTCGTCTTCCTTCTCTCCGGCCAACCGCCGCCGCCGTGAGCTCCGTTCCTCGCCCGAGCTTCGTCGAGCATCTCAATTCAAATTTTTGTTTAGCTAGCTTCGCCTTGGCTCACTTGGTCATGATCGACCTCTTCTTTGTCACAGTAGAGCTCAGGCGCACACCAAGGCCGTGTCTCGCCGCCGAGTTCACGCCACCGTGCAGCGCTGCCATCGCCGTTGATCATCTTCCATTCCTCCCCGACCTCGTCTCGTTGCTGTTTTGAAGTCGTGGTGAGCCCACGGATCTTGTAAGGTGGTTGGTTGCGTTTGCATCGCTATCGGTTAAGCCGGAACGGCAACATGCCGATGAGTGCCGTCATCATGCCCCGTCGTGCTGCTCGTTGCCGTGCACTGTCGGTGGCGCTCGAGTCGCGTTCGAAGTCGTATCGTGTTCGCCTTGGGGTGCCTTGAGTCTGTTGCCGTGCTTAATTTCGTCGGAGAAGCACCGGGGTGCTCGGCCATGGACCGCCGTCGCCGACGAGCCGCCGGAGTCCCCGGTGTCTGCGTAGTACCGGGTGGGGGAAAGGAGTCGTGTCATAGGTCGTTAGGTGCGGTTCGGTGTGAGGAAGTCGCCGGTGTGGTTAGTTCTTGCCGGAGGGGTCCGCCGTTGGCGAAGTTAAGCCATCGGTCGCCGCCGTTGCAATCGTTCGCCGGAGGAAAGGAGAGATGGAGGAGGAAGAGGAGGCCGACAGGCCTAGCCCGCCTGTCGTCGGCGAAAAGGAAGAGAGAGGAGCGGCGGGCGCCGCCCGCAGGCGGGCCGTGTGGGCCGAGCTGGGCCGCACAGTGAAGCCCGCGGGGAAGAGAAAAAGCTTTTCTTTTTCCTTTTTGAATTCCAAAGCACAGTTTTCATCTTTTTGTATTAATTTTATTTGGGCAAATAAAAATGTAATAAAAATATGGGTATGCTCCTTGTGATGTGCTCTGCTTAGGAAAAATACTAACTTTGTTTTTCTGATAAGATTTAATTGTGCTTTAATTTGCTCTTTAAATTAATAAATGCAATTTCAATGATTTTTTAATAAATAAAATATAAGTCCAAAAATTATGAAATTTGTTTTGTGTACTAATTAGAGTATGATGATCTTAATTATGAAGTTTGGTTAGGTTTTGATTAAGTTTTGTATTATGCTTAATTAATTCCTTTATTAATTAATGTTTAATTAGTTAATTCTTTAATTAATTAGGGTAAGTTAATTCCCAATTAGCAAGTTAATTAGTGGCTTTCAACGACTGTAAAAATGGTCAATAAATTAGTAATCACTCTAATCACCATTAGGGTTGCTTGATTTTGGGATTGAGTGATGACCCTAGGTCATTAACCCTAATGACCTTCGGCATTTCATGTTGATTGTATATCGCCAGTCCGTCGTCGTCGACGCTAGTTATACCTTCTTAGTGCAAGGTGGCCGTGAAGGAAAGTTGTACTCAAGATCGACTAATAATCGTTGCATCATTATCGCATGCTCTTTTGTTTACTGCATTGTAATCATGCATCTGTATCGTGTAGCCGTCGAGTCTGAGGAGGGAGTCGAGCCGTCTCAGGTTTCCGAAGAGGTTGGATCTGATCTCGGTGATTGGGTAGCTGAGCCTCACTTCATCGAGCCCCAAGGCAAGCCCCGGATGCATTCAAACCCGTCCTTGTATTTCGAAAGTTTTTATGATTTCATGTGACGATATAATGCATTAGGTGTAGGAGTTGTGTGCTATCCTACTTTGATGCATTTACCGTACCTTGTTACATTACCCCAGTACACTGTTTTGATTTCGAAATGCTTAAGTTGCGCTTTTAGCCTTGCTACTAGTGTAGGTTTTGATAAATTGTTTTCGAAAGGTGATAACAATACTCCCGAAGGGAATTTACGAAAACCCGATGTTGCTTGTCGCCTATCCTTGTTCCGACGGGGTCAAGGGTACACCACAAGAACATGATGATAAGTAAATCGAGACCGGGTGGAGTGACTTGCACCGAGAAAGGGCTAGTGCCCTGGTGTAGTGTCGTCCACTTGTGAGTCGGTTAAGCACCGTTCGTTGTCTTGGCCCTTGGATCATGAGGTTATTGGATAGTACTAGTCGCATACTAATGGCGGTAAGCTCCCTTGTATGATCCATGCGAGTACGGGACACCGACGGGAAGTAGCGTGTACCCACACTACGAGTGCACCCGTCGACCGTTAGACCGACGGCGTAGGGAGATGGTGTACTTGTACTCTCGTGGCTAGGACCCGTTCGTCCGGAGAAATGCAAGTGTGAGTTGATATATGTAAGATGGTTGGTCCTGCATATATCGTGGTGGCTAGAAGCCCCAAATTGGGTATATAAAAGCGATTCGAATCGCCGTGTGCTCCACGATATGGGAGCCGCGATCCTTGCACCAAAGATCGTAGTAATGATGAAAGTGTGAGACCGGAAAGTTTGAATCCGGCATATGTTTGATAAGTGATTGTTAAAGTAAGGACTGGCTTAGTCTCTTTTTTGCAAAAAGGGTGTCTTTTGATCTTGCTAAAGCCTCACCTTGATTCCTATTAGCCAAAGATTCCCGAGTCTTCTCCCCACTTTTTGGTCGGGTAAGTCTTGCGGAGTACTTTTTGTACTCGGGGTTTGTTCAACCCCCATTGCGGGTGAACCGCATGGACAAGAGTGCTACGGCCCTTGTTGCATGACGCTTATCGAAGAAGTGACCGATGAGGAGTGAATTGAGTGGCCTTTGGGCGGGGGCAACTTTTGTTGCGTGGTTTGTAATAAAGTTACCTAAGGATACTTCCGCCGGTTTGTAATAATAACACTCTGGTTTGTATAAGTTTTGAAAAAGGTTTGTAAATTAAGTTATTGTAAGTCTTCCGCTACTCGTATTTGCATATGAAAACCGTTGTAATACCGTGATGTCTCTGTAAGTATCGATCCCGAGTGATCGTGGTTTTATCGGGGATTCACCCGACGGAACATTCTAGACTATGTGGTGCACAATTACGGCTGACAGAGGTCTTAGGGACAATGTCAGGTGCTTGTGGGCCATATAATTTAGAAGGTTCTGCCACAATCACCAACTACTTCACTAATATCTTCACAAGTCAACAATCAGATGATGCAGAAATAACACAAGATGAGGGCGCCACAAATCAAGACCAGGTAATTTCTGATGACTCTTACACCAACTCCATTCCAGATTTGCAGGAGCTCCATGATATTGTCAAGAACATGCGCAACAATGCAGCTCCTGGTCCTGATGGCTTAAATGCAGCCTTTTATAAAGCCACATGGAACTGGTCAGGTAAGGATGTCTTTGACTTGGTTAATTCCTTCTACCAAACTGGTACTTTACCTACAGCTATAGATAAAACTTATTTTGTTCTCATTCCTAAAAACAATAATCCTTTAACCCCAAGAGATTTGAGACCCATTCGTCTTTGTAATGTAAGTTATAAAATCATAGCTAAATCTCTAGCTGATATCCTTCTCAAGCTGCTTTTCAAGGTAGACACACAGCCTCTATTGCCCAAGAAATAGTTCACTCTTTCAATCTCAAAACTTGGAACCAGAAAGCTTTCCTCCTAAAGCTTGACTTAGCTAAAGCTTTTGATAGAATAGAATGGTCTTTTTATTGTCAAGGCTCTGAGAAGACAAGGTTTTAATAATCACTTTATAAATCTGATTTACCAGTGCATCCCCACTACTAATTCTGCCATCATTAATGGTGAACCCACTGTTGATTTTAGACCCCAAAGAGGTATCAGGCAAGGCTGTTCTGGCAGCTAACGAGCTTTCTCTTAGCCTTCAAACAAATATGGATCTCAATAATATTCATGGCATCACCCTTGGTCCTAACTGTCCTAAAATCCATTCTCTCTCCTTTTTATGGATGACCTTATTTTTGGCCAAGCTACTTCTGATGAAGCTACTAAGATCAATTCTATCCTTCAAAGCTTCTGCAGTACTTCAGGACAAACTCCAAACCTTTCTAAGTCCCACATTCTGTTCAGCAAAAATGTAGGCATCAACAATAAAATAGCTGTCAAAAAAACTTCTCAATGATCTTCCTCAAAATCCCCTTACCTTGGCCACCCTCTTCTTTTTAACCATAAAGATAGGAACAAAGCCTATAATTTTGTTCTTAACAAGTTCAAAGCTAAGCTGACAGGAACGTTAACTTACATCAACTCTGTCCTCAATGCTATCCCTATCTATTATATGTCCACCATTCTCTTCTCAAAAACCTTCCTCTCTAAAATTACTTCTATCATCAGGAATTTTTGGTGGGCAGGTGTTCAAGAAGAAAACTCCACTTTCCCCTTTCATTTCTGTTCCTGGAAAGATATCTGCAAGCCTAAACAAGGAGGGCTGGGCATCAGGGACATCCCAAAAAATCAATCAAAGTCTTATCTTGAATACGGCCTGGAAAATTGCCACAGCACAAGACAAATTTCTCTCCAATGTCCTCAAAGCCAAATATTACCCCAACAAGTCTTTCTGGAATACCAATACTAATACTAATACTACTAGATCTGCTTTCTAGTCTTCCATCCTTCAGATCAAACAAATCCTTCATAAGCACTGCATTATTCAAATTCATAATGGTCAGTCAAGTATTTGGTCCACGCCTTGGTGTCCTATCTGGAAAACCATCCATGACCACACCTATTACTGTAACGAACTTGCCTAGTACTATCTCTGATCTCTAGACCCCCAACTCTCATTCTTGGAATAATAATCTCATTTCTCAGATTTTTTATGAAGACGCTACCAACTGTATCACACATCTACCAATTGTCCGCTCCGACTCTGCTGACATCATCAGATGGAAACCAGCAAAAAAAGGAGTATGTACTACTAAAGAGGCTTTCAGATTTCTAACTAATCAGGTGCAGGTTCCTATTCCCCAACAAGGAGCGCGAGGCATTACTCAAGCTCTTAATATATTAACAAGAATGTGGAAACATAAGAGCCTTTCGCCCTGCATTAAAGCTTTCACGACTTATAAGATCTCTTGCCACTGGAGATAGAGCTGGAAATCTCACCCCAAAATAAACAAAAATTGCTCTATCTGTAATGTGATAGAAAATGACTCTCACTTATTCTTTCACTGTACTTTTGCTAGAGCTGTGTGGTTTTCGTTCTCTCCTCCTATTATCACTGCAACTCTGGAACAGGACGGTGTCCAGGAGATTTTATCAATAATTATAAATCGGAACACTTCTGAAGATGAATTCCAGAAAATTTTTACAACTCAGGTATATTTGGAAGGCAAGGAACGACTTTCGCTTTCAAAACAAAAATGGACTGTTTTGCGTGCACTGTGCAGTGGCAGCTGACATTAAAATAGCGTGCACCCATGAAAGCTCAACTTATCACGGCACAGGAACTATAGGAATACAAACGAGAAACAAGAATGCAAGTCCTAACTTGCAAGACAATGCAGGAACAGAAACTCCGACACTAGCTGACTCTAATCAGCAAGATTTGAACATAGTAAGCATTAGCAACTCAAAAAAACTTTGCTGCAGGTGATAATTGTTTCTATGCAGGAAGATCATCCACGCCATGTATTGATAGGTCTGAAGCTGACCCTCTACCTGGGCCAGCAATACTCCCAGAACCACCTCTTTTTTCAGGTTACATTGCTGGTCCTCCACCCAGACACAAGATGCTATACTGTCATTCATGCAGGTAATGAAGATCATGCTGCAGAAATAATGCAGAGGCAAGAAGAGGAAAGAACTTCAGTTGAGCATCACTCCAGCTCAACAATCATCCCTCAACCCCCTCTCTTTCAAATCTCTTTACCCATTCTTTTACCAGGGGCAGATGTTATACTGATGCATAGCCACTGCCAGATCAATCTGGTCAGCAATTAAGATCGGCTGGCATAGGAATATTCATTTTGGATCCTAGAAGACAGCTTAGATTATACATCAAAGCCTCTGTGAAAGCAATTTCCTCAGTCCTTATGGCCGAAGCAGCAGCTCTCTCTCTTGCAGGTATTGTTACATCTAAATTGCAGGTTCAGGAGGTCTACTTCTTAACTGACAACCAGCTGTTGGCGCAATTCTTCAACGGGAAAGACCATTCTACACCACCCCACTGGGACATTAAACATCTCACACAGATGTTCCTAAACTCAACATCATCCCTAACGAAGAAGGTGGCAAAAATCCCAAGAAGCCTTAACGGCACAGCTCATTCTCTAGCAACTCAAGCTTTCAAATCAATTATGCAAGAACACAGGAATTTTATTCCTATTTGCTCTAATTGTATCATGAAGGCAGCTGCCCAGCTAGTATGGCACTGCAGTATGTACAATGGGATTCTTTTATCCCCCTAGCAGCTACTTGCTGCTAATATAATAAAGTTTGACCTTTATCAAGATGCATTGCTTTTGCTACGTATCTAGACATAATGTATATCCAAGTACATGGCAAAAGCTATTTATCTAGAAAAGTCAAAACGTCTTATAATTTGGAATGAGGGAGTACCATATAACAGTGAAGACCCAATTAATACATTAATATGAATGACTAACTTTAGAAGAACAAATTCTCACTACTTAAAAGTATTATACACAGCTCTAACATACCTATCACAAAATTAAAGGACCACCAGTACTATCACATAACAGAAGAAGCTTAGGTCACACTACAATCAGCTGTAAATGGACTTACCTGAAAGTTGTTAGCATTCAGATGTTTGTTAAGATTCATCAAATCAGCATCAGTGATGATAACTGAAACATGCTGTGGTTCTAAATATGTTGAAATTTCTAAGTACACACGTCCAGTTTTCTACAAGATTAATTAATGTTGTTAGCATCAAACACATAGTAAGAATAGCGTTACCAAATTAGTGGAAGACACCATACCTCCTTCTGCTCACAAATGCTATCTAACAACCCCTGTACTATGCCACCATCTTCTACATTTGGCTTGTCAATGTAACTGCAATCATATATTAACACTTGTTCAGAAAATATAATATTATTTTAAGAAAAGAATCAAACATAGCGATATCAAAAACATACTCAGATCTGGAATAGTGCCTCCACACATTGGAAAATAGACCTTCAACACCACAGTTTAAAACGAGAAATCTAACAGATGCAGCAATAGCTTTTCCAATCGTACGGAAAAGCAATATATCAAGTATAGATATATTCTTGACTCTCTGAATCAAATCTTCACCCTACAGAAAGCGTAAGGTTATCATTTTTTTTTTAGGAGCTGTCTAGGCAATAATCAGTTGTTTTATGGGGTCTTGACACTCGGTTGTTGCATGGCCAAGAAACACCCGATTTTCAAATCAAACAAGGATCGGGTGTTACAGCTAGACAAAACACATGAATTCCAGAACCTTAGATTCAAATCCAATGGTCACAAAGATTAACAGGAACAAATATATAATACAAATGACATCTGCCCTATGTGACACAGACAAATACAAAGAAAATGACAATTCAATAGATCTGGATTGAGAAAAAAATTTACACCTTCATAGGCACAAAATTACACCTTCAAAGCAAGAAAGTTACAGTCAAGAATGCAATGTAACTAAAACATATCGAGAATGTAATTGCAAGCAGTTGAGGCACACTGAACTTAGAGTTGCATCATTCAATACAAAAGTTTGAAAAACACATTCAGAGACCAAACATACAAATCTGAACTAATGTACAACCAAAAACTCTGAACTAACAAAGACTTCAGAAAGAATGAACATATTAGAATCACATCTACCCTGCTAAACACATAACAGGGAAAGGAGCAAAGTTCAGATAGAGAAAAAAAGGAAAATTAAAGAACAACCACTAGAGTATATGCAATGAACACATGTTAGATATCTTTCATTGAATAAAATTGATCAGCTCACACCAAAACATAAAACTCAATTACTTATAGTGAAAAAAAAATACTAAAATTACACTTCAATTGGAAATAAATTACATTGGGACCTATGATGTAAAAATAGTAATATTAGCATATAAGTGACCCTGCACAAGAATGAAACTCAAGAAACAGTGGCACCCTAAACCCATTTGCTCTATTTCCTTGCCTAGTAAACATACAAGTCTAAGAACCAACTATATGGCACACTACTAAAAGGGTAACATCACCCCCAAACTACTCTGAAATGGCTGCAGTAAGACACTACAACAACTGGCCAAACTTTGAAACCAAAGCCTTGCACATCCAGTTGCTGAGAACACAATGACTGTTTCTGAACAAATTGGCTCAAGGGTAACACCCATTGATCAGAGCAACCATTTGAACATGAACTACTAGCCCGCCTAAAACAACCAAATGCATGAACTCACTAACTAAAAAGAAGGTAGAAGGGAACAGACAAAATTCCAATTACTTGAAGTACCAAACCTCACAAGAGAATTTACAAACAACCTACAACTAATGACCAATTTCTTCACTAACTGCTAACAGACAACATAGACCCTGACAAATATACAAATATTTTCTATGGAATGCAGATACCAGACATATTTACCAAATTACACATATTAACCAGATTTTCCAGAAAACAAATTTTACAAATAATTTCTATGCATTGCAGATCTCAAACACAAACTTAAGAAATTTTACAAATAGTTTCTATGGAATGCAGATGCCAAAGACATATCTATCAAATGACACATCCCAGATTTTCCAGAATGCAAACCTTACACTAACATTACACTACTATTACACTACTAACATATGTGTTTACTGTATTTCAACTAAAAACTCTACTTTACTGTATTTCAACAAAAAACTCTACCTAGGTAATTCCCTCCTTACTGGAAGGTAAGCAAAGGGACATGGTTATACAAGATTGCTAATTAAATTAAAATGGAATGGAAAGATCTATTTTTAAGTGTCCCTTAGTTGCATTGAGATCATCTCCCTACCAGTAAAGTCTACTAAGGAGCTAGAGCTCCCTACAAACAATTCTTGCAAAAAAAGTGTCAAAGGAAAAGGACAACTGGATGAAAAAGTTGCACCAGTAAAAAAAATAGAGGATAAATTGTTCACCGACTAAGAGAAGAGTAAAAAAAAAAAAAAAAGACTATTAAAAAAAGGTGCAGCAGCACAACTGATAGGCCCAAAAAAAAAAAAAGATTAGCTTTAGGAAGCCCAAAGATAGAATAAAGTCCAGTAAATAAAAGATTGTTATAGCACCAAAAAAATAATTGTTAATTTCAGAGAACAGATAACCGGAGAGAAAATATTACCCATACAAAAAATACACGTATGACATAATTATCTATCTAGCTACAAACATGTTGGTCACACTTCAGCAATTCAGCCTGCTCCTATTGCCATCTGCTGTAGGATAATTCAGCAAATAAATACACACATGCTGCTCTGTTTCGTCGCTGACATGGCCATCAGAATGTGTTCGTCATAGATATTCTGCCAACAAAACTAATGCTACAGCATCTGAGCACATAGGGAGGAAGAGGAGTAGGCGAGCGCTATTTTCTTGGCAGAGAGCAAAAATAAATTGGGAAGATTTATAGATAAAGACTGCTAGGTCTAATTTTTTATTGAAAGCCGCCACAGGCAGTTCAGAACAAAGAACACCACTTTACAAAGATAGATAAAAAAAAAATCACACCAACCTAAACTAATAAGAAAAAATAGCAAACAGACACCATTATATGCCTAACCTTTGAATAACAGGAGAGCAAGTAGGCACCTGCCCCTCAGCAACACCACAACAAATGAAATTGGACAGATATCAGAAACTGAAATAAGTGAATAAAATAAATATGAAATGGTAATACACTATCCAACAGCCTGGCACTAACACTTCATAATTGATGTTGTCATACACACATAGTCTAAATGATTATTTACACTTTATGCATAAGACAGAAAGGCCAAAAAGTCATTTATGGTCTTCTCTGCTTCCACACAAATCTACTCTAGTACAAGAAAAGGGTCAGACTAAACAAAGAGTCTGCTAGAAAATAACATCTAGTTTAAATAAAGTAGGACACATTCACCATTATAAGATCCAATTCTCAAGTCATACTTTTCATATACAGAAATGCTAAATGATTCACCACATCTCCAAACCAAGGTAATAGCAGTAGAACATCTACAAATTCAGAAACTAAAGGCAGCCTAAAACACAATCCATAAATAGCTAGAACTAGCCCAGGGGGAATTTCAGCAGGACACAGATTGACTGAAATGATGCATCCAGCAGCCTAGGGTGCAGCCCAGCAAAAACTTCATTGCTCCATCTGCCTAACAAAAGAACAGTACCACTAGCTAGCTGTGGATTGTCCAGGGTGCAGCCCAGCAAAAACTTCCTGACAAGGTAGTAGAGGAGGAAACATGATTGTGGTCGGCATGAACCAGATCACTAGGCAATAGAACAAATGACTCAAACCAACATTCTACAAAATTGGAAAATCCAACTGAATGGCAATCTAGAAAACAACAGTAGAAATTCCATGTCAAAATTTACTCTGTCGAACATGATTTTATCAAAGAAGTCAATACAGTTGGATCCTTAAATTGCTGTACAGTTTCCTCACCTACACTTGTTTGACATACAAGAATATGGTTACATGCACTGGATCAAAAACAACCTCTATATATGTATCTGATAGCCCATACTCATTAATGTTGTCACCTCGGGCACTAGTACAGCAAGGCCTCCTAAGCATTCATCTCAACCAAAAGAGGACTGAATAGTACAACTTGGGTTCAGATTTGCTACACCCAAGCAGGACTACGCAGCACCAGGCTGCCGCCCAAGCAGGATTTGGTATTGGTTGCAGCATGAGCAAGGCACCACGGCCACGGATGAGCATCCGCCTGAGCTGCGCCCTGAGCCCATGCACTACGCAGCCCCAGGCTGCCGCCCATGCTGCAACCACAAACAAATCAAAAGCCACACCCAAAACCACGGTCACTACTGTGGTTGAATCCTCCATCACAGGCCCTGCCGCAACCAAATTGAAACCAGCGGCAGCAAACCCCCTTCCACAGCCCAATCCAAAAACCAATACCAAATCCAAATCGCCATGAATCATATCAGCACGCAACAACGAAGATTCACCAGGAGTAGAAGGAAGCAAAAGCAACGAACCTTGGCAAACCCTAAGAATCGCCGGTCAGCTCTCGCCGGAAAGGAACGACTCGGGGAGGAAGACGACTGAAAACGGAAACCAGCGGAAATAAAGCGCAACTCCCAATTACAAAACAGTAACGTGAGTCCAGCAAAACAGAGAGACAGCAGTGGGCAGCAGAGAGGCAAAGATCAGACAGCAAGGAAGACCGACGCGCGTCAGATCCAAGGGCCACAAAATCGAGTGTCAACGGAGGGCAAAACAACCGAGTGTCATATAGGATTTCTCTTTTTTTATTAAAATTTTCAAGGAAAAAAAATTGCAAGTAAAAGCAACAAAGGATTACCTTAGTATATTCAAGAGCATGTTGGGTGAAATGTCTGGAAAACTTAAAGACATGCCAATGTTTAACTGACCAAATGTCAATAAGGTATTTGTACTTTTTAATCTTACGTGCATTTTGGTGTTCGTACACCTTCCTCAATAGTTCATTCCCATTTGCTTGATGTCGCCAATCAACACAGTCTTTTCTGCTGGATAATGGACTGTATGTAGGAGGATCCCCTGAAGAGTTTGCATCTCCCGCTATATAAACATTACAGATGAATGAGGCTCGGACCAAAGGTGGTTTGAGAGCCAAAGGGTAACTGATCAACTCAAGGAACCTCTGCCATTTTTCTGGTTTTCCAAAACAATCAGTTATCAACATGTGATCATCAGCCAACTCATCAAAGTAAGGCAGAAATTGCCCATCAAACTTAAGACGGTCAAGTACAGTTTCACAGAATTTTCTTAGATCAAGATATCCAAGCTCAGGGGTGAGCTCATAATCTTCTTTCAACTCGATCACAAACTTAGAGCCCTTATCCTTGACCTTCATATTATCTTCAGACCACTTTCCACCCCAACATCTACCAGTTCTGAACTTGGCAACAATACAACCGAGGTAACCCAACCCCATCCTCCTACTATCATACGATGGCAGTGCTTCAGAACGCCCACCATATACAACATAATGTTCATGCAAAATGATGGTATCAACAAAATCCACAAAACGTTGGACGCTACATTCCAAGAAAAAAAAATGAATACAATCAGTAACGCCAGAATTTTTATCACCATATTTATCACTTCAGTCAAGAAGCTACCTTTTAGGCGCAGGAAGACCAATTATTTTTACTACAGCATCCAGGGAGTCCACTTTATTCGTTGATAAATAGAAATCAACGGCTTTCTTCAGATCTCCATAAATCCTGTACAGGAAAAATAATCAGAAAACTAAGCAATAACGCTAAGTCTATCATGAAAATACAGCTCTATGATGCATTTTACTCAAATACTGATTCCTTCCAGAATTCTTATCCATATTTTCCTTCACAGTTTGTCCAGCAATCTTAGGCGTATTTTACTTCCCCGTGCATACATTTGTTGTTTCAGTCAATAGTACCCCGATTAACTATCCATGCTACCACACCGTACTTCTATGGCTGCTGCTTCATCTTCCTTGCCAGGAATCCCTAATGAGAGCATGCACAACAGCTACTAAGGGCACTCCCAACTATGATACTAGATGGTTTCTATCTTCATTAATTATGGTGCCAACTAAGCAAAAAGATGATGTGGCACTCTAATTAAAGAAGAGAGATGAGGAAATGGTTTCTTAGATAAGAAACCATGTCTACACGAAAAGAAGATATGAGAAAGTGTGATTGGTAGAGGATGAAGAGAGAAGATATGTGATTTGACAAAATTAATTCTGTAGAACACCAACCATTGTGACCATAGTTTCTATACGTAGTGTGTACATAAACTAATAGACATAGAAACCAGCATTGGTTGGAACTGCCCTAAACACACTATGGGCACCAGTCACTTTAAATGGCTACATGTGGTTTCTAGCATTGGTCGGAACTGCCCTAAACACTTTGACTATAGGCACCAGTCACTTTAAATGGCTCCTTGGTACCAGTGCTCAATAGAGATTGCCTAACAATTCTGGACACAGGGAGTACTTTTTAAGGGATGCGGGGAGGCTTATTACCGGAATAACTGTCTTGAACTTTCAGTGCCAATAGTTCATTATGCGCCATGATAAAATCGTATGGCACATAAAACAGTGGGCTGTGTGAAGTAAAGGCTGCCACAATGCCTTGGAAGTAATATGCAGAGCAACCATTGTCTTTAAACCTACAAAAATGAAATGTGTTAGAATAGAACCCCTAGTCTAGAACAACAAACTCTAATCTAGAAAACAAACTTCTGGAATAAGTTTAGAAGCTTACTCATTGAGAAAGTTCAAGAAATCAGAAGCAACACCCTCGGGCAAGCCAACTTGACCTACAGAAATGTTACTGTGATGGGAACCCACTGCTTCTGCCCTTTTATGATCATCTGGTGTCGCCTTATCTAACTTATCTTCTCCTTCTTTTCTAGTAGTTGCGCTAGATTCAGAACTTTCAGCAGCCGACTGTTCTTGTTGAGGTAACTTCTTCACCTTCCCTGTCTTCTTCTCTTTCAGGTTCATGTGGTGAGCTTCTTTCACTGTGATGGGAGCCCACTGCCACTGCCCTTTTATCATCATCTGAGGACATCTTATCTGAAGACTTATCTTCTCCAAGTTTTCTAGCTGCTTCACTAGGTTCAGAACTTTTAGTAGCTGCATCATCAGACAAAACTTGTTGACATGACTGAGACTGTTCTTGTTGAGGTAGCTTCTTCACCTTCCAGTCTGCTTCTCTTTGTTGAGAAGATTCAGTTTTCTCCTTCCCCTTCTTCTCTTCTTTTAGTTTGACATCTTTTCTTTGGGTCTCAAGAAATTTTCTATACCAATCCATTGCCTTTGCTCTGTGCTGTTGTTCTCTGACAGGGGTAAAACTTTCAGTGAAATATATGTTGCTTTCTTGGCGCTCTTCAAACAGCCTCCAAACTGCTTGAGGCATTTGTTCGTAAATGTCCTTGTCAGTCACAAGTATAAATAGAACACCCTTATACTTGTGAATAATATCCAATCTCTTGTGGCACAATAGTGCTGCGCCATCATCTTCTAACTCAGCGGACAAAGAATTAAACCCATAAGAAGTCAATTGAATGCTTGAATCATTCAGTAAACCTTGACAGACTATCTGATGATCACTTTTGCATTTAGGACCATGTGAGTAATCCACCAACTCTGAATGAGAGAGGTCTTTAAGAGTATCATAGATGCTAACCTCAGGATCTAGAACCCACCCGTGAAGCACAATTAAGTTCAATAAACGACACAGCATGAACGATGGATTATTCACAAAATCCACATGACCACTCAAGCGTGGTTGCAAAGAGAACTCAGTACGAATATTAGCAAGGACATATTTAACTTCTTTTGCTTGATCGGGTGAGATGTCATCCATTGATTCAATGCTTATGTCCAGAAAGTCATTGAGGATTGACTTCAAGGCCTTTTCTGAAAATGATCCTGATGAATCCCCCTTTGAAGCATATTTCATGGTGACTAAATTGTATATTGCCACCAACTGTGGAGATCCCTGCCTTCCTCGAAGTACCGTTGGAACGATATTGCCATTAACATTGAGCCCCCGTTTCTGGTACTGGGTCGACATGGTGCCTAACAGAGAAACGAAACGACGACTTAGGGTTAGGGTTCGGAGCTCATCGAGAGAGGTAACGGCTAGGATTAGGGTTCGGAACTCATCCAGAGAGGGAGGGAACGGCAGCGACACTCGACTAACAAAAACAGAAAGGGGTGTCACAACTCGGAACATACCAGTCGCAGAAATCGGGAGCTCCGCGGGGAGCCGCGTTGCCCGACCGCGTGAGTCGCAGGTCGCAGCCTCCGTGCTGGCGCCGCCGCTGGCCTCAGCCTTGCGGAGTGTCCCTCCGCCCCTCGGTGCGCCGCCGCTGCCAAGCCCTCCGTGCTCTGCCGCTGCCGAGCCCGAGCTGCTCCGTGTGCGGCGGATAGAATAAAAATCGGATTCAAGTCAAGTAATGGTTTGGACCTAAGTGGCAGCCGCTGGGCTTGGGTTAGACATGGGCTGGGCCGCTCCTTGTCTAGATCAAATCAAAATTACCTGACTCTTTTTGTTTGACCAGGAAGAGCACCCGTGCGTTTGAGGTCCAAAGCCTTGAAGACATGCACCTGCGTTGTAATTTTTTTTTTTTTTTTTTTTGCCATTTCTTAGCTTGCTTCCTCTTATAATCGTATCCTAGTTTTTCATTTTTTTTGGAACCAACATTATTTTTATTCTTGGTTTGTAATTTTTTTGAATATTCTTGTATCTGTAAGTTAACCTAACAAGAAATGCATTATATGATAAAACAAAAAAGAAAAAGCAATACGAATGCTTCTAAATAATAAAGTTTCATAGAAATATATTTAAATAAATGGATACAATTTTAGTTCCGTTAAATTGATTAATTCGGTTAATGCTAGTTTTTTTAATATAGTTAAACTTAATGGAATAGTACCAAAGTCTTCCTAGGATAGATTATAAAGATTTTGAAATCAATGTACGACACACCAACTGTGCTTTTTTTCTTAATGACTTTTTCTTTTCCGGTTGTTCTGTCTTTGCCTTTAGTGTATATTTTTTTAGTGGTAGCCTTTTTTTTTAGCGGCAGCCCTTTTTTTTGCAAATTTGTACATGTCGTGCTAACGCTACGGTGATAGATAAAAAAGACAATATGCCTTATTAGTTGACATTTTGACCAATGAAAGAAAACTCTTAAGTTATTGCGCAGATTTAAAGTTAACAACATGGCCATGCGACTAATCCAATATGAACTCATTAGTTGACATTTTGATCAATGAAAGAAAACTCTTAAGTTATTGCGCAGATTTAGAGTTAGCAACATGGCCATGCGACTAAGCCAATATGAACTCAATAGAATACATTTTTTGGAAGAATTACTCCAATGCGATAAGTCGATAGAATACATTTTTTGCACTATTCAAGAATGAACTCTAATGCCGTTGGCTGATGGAGCAGATGTTCTGCCAGGCTCTCTTTTTTCCTGAAATTATTACCAGAAGTCTAATTTTAATTTCCATACTCCGAATGACTTTGTTAATGAACTGTTGACCTTGTAAAAGACTCACTTCAGAATTACATGAAACGATGATCACCAAAAACAAGAGTTTCGGTGCATAGTATATATATAGGTTATGGATGTAACACCCTAGGTGTTATGATTTAATTAACAATTTGACCATGACATTAACATTTAATAAACATCAAGCATTAAGGCATTAATGCATTTCATGTTGCAATATAAGCACATCCATGTTGCATATGCCATGTTTATTTCATGAAATGCTATCTATTGAAATGTTGTCAACAATATCAATTAAGGTGATTTGTTTTATGAAATGAAAATTCATTAAACAAATAAAATTTTGATAAAATAAACTTTGAAGTACAATGTGTATGCTTGTATATGGAATAAAAGTTTGTTTGTATTTTCAGTCAAACATGCTCAAATTTAATCTCCAAAACTGAATTCAATACTGAATTCCACGCTTAGCCATTTTGGTTAAGTTTTGGAAAACAGTAATCAAGTTCAATTTTGGGGAAATAATTAAATCAATTTTCATAAATAACATTTGTCCAACTTTTGTTCTATTGATTGCTATGAAGTTTGTACTTTGTAATAGTGCCATTGGTGGTAATGTTTGATCAGTGTTTAACCTTTAATTAATTGCTTAAAGATTGAATCATCAAAAGGATTTCTAAAACCCTAAAATTCAAATCTAAAAATTTGAATTTCAAAAATATTTGGAATTTGGCAATGGTCCAAAAATGAAAGTTGTAGATCTTTTTGAGTGGAACAACTTTTACTTTGGAAGATTTTCAAGTTTCTGAATAAATTTGGGAGTAATTTTGAAAAAAAGGGAGAAGAGGGAACTGCTACAGTAACCCAAGGGGGGAACTTCCTTTTCTCCTCTCTGCTCTCACTGTCGCCGGCGTCGCCGTGGATGTTCCCGTGACTTCTCCGGCCACCGCACGCGACCAACCACGTCACCGAACTCGTGAAGGTGCTGGCCACCTCATCAACCACTTCCATGCCCCATAAGAACCAAGTACCGGCCGCCGTTGTTCCTTTTTCCCTCTCTGCTCCGCCACCGCAAAAAGCTCGGGCGCCGCAAAATTGGCACGCTGTGCTTCACTCTAGCCCTTACTAGCTTGCCAGTACCCCCGCCACCTTCTAACACCTCTTCTGAGCCATCCAGCACCTCCTTGCTCCACCGGAATCCGCCGCTCTACCCCTTTTCTTCCTCGCGGCCGGTCGGGCGCCACCGTAAGCCGTTCGCCCGTGACCAGGTCGCCTCAGAGCGTCTTCAACCAAACCAAAGCATGCCCCAACTTCGCCCTGAGCCTGTGAGTCCCGTCGGCTCGCTCGCTTCATCTCTACCGCCGGAGACGCGTGGGAACGCCACCTCACCGTCGGTGCGTGCCGCCGAGTTCGCCTCCGCCGCGGTTATGCTCCTCTGCTCCATATCCGGTCAAACCAGCGCGAGCATCGCACCTCGGTGAGCACCCCTAACCTCCCTGAAGCGACAGAGCAGCCAATCGTGGCTTGTTGCGGTGAATCCGCCGTTGCTCTGCCGCGACCGGCATGGCCGAGCCACCATGGCCGTCGCTCTGCTCTCTATGGTCACCAATCTATTCCATTTAAGTACTCGTTGGGTTCGCCTAAACATGGTGGTCACGTTCGTGCCACCGTCTCGGCCGGAAACCTCGTCGGCGGTGAGATTTGCCGTCGAGCCGCCGGTGGCCTCCTCGGTCTAGGCCTGAGGCCCGTTGGGCTGTCTTGGGCCGACCTAGGCTGCTGCGTCTGCGGCCCAAGGTAAGTAAGCAGGTCGATAGCACTAAAAGGCTTTTGCCTTTTTCCTTTTCCGAAAATAATTGAATAGTGCTTTGAACTTGTCTTTTTCATAATAAAATAAATAGAGCTCTAAAAAAATTATGAAAATTTTTTTGTAGCCTCTCTCAGAATGATTTTTATCTAGGAAAAATATGAAACCTAGAGTTTGGATAGTTTTGGCATGATTTAAAATTACCTCTTTTAATTAAGAAGTGCAACTTACATGAATTTTGTAGGCTAAAATAAATGTCCGAAATTATGAAAATTGTTTTGACACTGTTTTATGTTATTATCAACCTTTACAAAAAGATTGGGATTAATTTGACCATGTTTAATTGTACACTTTTATATGCTTAATTAATTAACTAATAAACCCATAGAAATTATAGTTAATCATAAAATGATTTGAGTGATTTTTGAATTGAATGAAGACCATGAAGCACTTTCACTTTTGCTGATCCATGGAAATAACTTGTTGTGAGTGATGATGATGCTAGTCTCATGTTTAATAATAAATTAATTAATAAAAAGAGAAAGATGATTTAGCATTGTTTGTATTTAGGCTTTGTTTGGAGACCATGGTACATACCCTCCCTGCTGTCCCATGGCAATGTGATGTTTATTTTCATGTGACCTAGATCACCATGTGACTAGTTAATTAATTTTAATGCAATCTCACTTACCATGTTAACTAGTGGTTGAATCTTGTTAAATAATGCTTGCCTAAGTAGCTTTAATAAATGAATTTGATACCTCTTTGCTTAAGCATGTATGTCTTATATGAACATGTGTTGCTTGTGCATGATCATGATGTCATATTCACCTGCTTAATGGTAATCACCAAACCTTAATAATGAAACTCTAGATCGTTACAACTTTACCGTGAAGAAAAGTTGTACTCAAGATAATAATAAGTTAAGTTATTTCATCCATGTTGCATCATCATGCATCATGTTAAGCATGTCATTAAGCATACATCATTTTATTACGTGTAGCATACGAGAACGAGTTGGATCGTGTTGATCAAGTTCCGAGAGAAGGACCATTCACTTGGTGATGTTGATGCCAAGTTTGACTCAATGATTCTTCTAGAATACTTACATTTCCTGCAACATAGGCAAGCCCCGAGCATAAACCACTCTCTCTGTTTTACAAATACTTTATTACACCTTAAGTCTAGTGTAATGAGCATTAAGTAAGTAGGAGTTGTTTGAAACCGTTGCTGCATGATTACCTTGATCTACAGCTATTTCCAGATATTATCCCACTAGTATGTGTAGGGCGTTTCCTTAAATGCTTATCCATGCTTAGTCCTAGTAGAAGTCGAACTATGATTTCATCGTTCACGAGATTTAGGTTTATCTTTTGTTCTTCGTGCCTTGGTTCATGGGTCGTGAGAACCTTAATGATGATGAATGTGATAAATGGAGACCGAACGGGTTAGCTTGCATTAAGAATGGAATCTTAATGTAGTGCTCTGGCTCGTGTCGATTAAGGACCGCTCGTTGTAGGCTTTGTTAATGGGCCAAGACCCTTATAGTGTACTGGCCACATGCTCTTGGAAGCCTGAGTAACTTGGCTATTCCATTACGCGAACGCCTACTCGCGCACTGGGAGTATAGAGATGGCGGGAGTATCGTGATACCCACCCTACGAATCTACCCGTGGTGTGGGGTACGGTGGTGGAGTACTGTGCTCTCGGGTGGCGCGAACCCGGTCGGGTTTTGGAGGATCCGAGTGAATGGTTGATATACGCAAGGCTCGAACCTACGTATATCATGTGGCTGGGAATCCCTAGCTGGGACCTTTTAACCGGTTTGAATCGTCGTTGCTCCTCGGTCATGGAGACTTGATCCTCTGACCTGTATCATAGTGTAATCAATGGAAAATGATGGTTCTCGAAATTGATGAAATACGTTGGATGTTTAATGAAGTGTTTGGCATAGATTAGGTGCTAATGAAGGCCTTTAATGGTTAGTTTTGAATTAAAATTTAAAAATAAGGATCAATGGTAGAAAGCTTTTTCGTAAAAGCTACCTCTGCTTTCTGGCCTAGAAAACTCCTAAGCCAACATGTCCTGGGTGTCTTTTTCTTCAGTCGAGTAAGTCTTGTTGAGTACCCTTAATTACTCAGGGTTTGTTAACCCCTGTTGCAGGAACTAACTTTTTGTTGCGGAGCTGGGTCATGTCGATGGGCTCAATGTGATCTGGCAGTTCTTCCCTCTTAGGTGTTCACCTAAAGAGGTTTCTGTAGTCTATCCCGCTTCCGGAACCAAGTTAAGTTTATCTAATCAAATTTTGATCATGTTTTGTAAACTACTGTTATAAATCTTTCGCACTCTGATGTAACTATGGTGTAATAAATGTTGTAATGTTGTGGTTAGTTCCGTGTTGATTCTGGATGGAGGGTGATTTAGGGTTCTCCAAAGCCACCCTACGTAACACCGAGTTATCGAAGTTCTCGTAATACGGCCGTTGGAGGCCTTTAGACCAATGACAGATGCACGCGGACCTTATAATTCTGGCGGTTCTATTACAATGGATGCTATATCAAATCGCACAGCATTTTTCTCTGTTTTTTTAGAATTTTGGCATTCAAAAACAAGGACACAAGTAGTAATCAATGATTTATCATTGCAACATGATTGGACCAATCACAAAACCTGCTGCTGCACTGCTTATCTGAATGTCGGAAAGCAACTGCAGACTTCTTGCTGTTGTCTCAACAACCAAGAAACAAGAGAGAAGGACGATATAGCTTAACTGCTACCAGCGATCAGCAGAGAAGGTACTGCGCTGGAGCATAGCGGTGGGGAAAAGAGATCAAAGAAAAAGCAAGGCAAGCAACTGAAGAAGCAGGCGAACTAATTCATCTGCTGAAGAACGCATTTCTCAGAACCAGTCAAAAACCGAGCTATTTCTTGCGAGAACAGACTAAATCAAGACCGATTGAAGAGAAAACTGAGCCTCACCAACTGTGAGTTGTGAGAGAACTAATCCAGCCGCTAAATCTAAAAGAGATTGAGAGTTCATCTCCAATTTCTTAAAGAACTGAAAACTCTAAGAAAAGGTGAAATTTGGGAGAGAACTAAAATCAAGGTGCTCGTGAGGAAATGGGACGAAAATCACTGAAAAAGGAATACGCAGCCACAGCTGGGAGAGAGATCATCAGCACGAGACTGAAACAACAAGGTCATTGTCCTCAGCAGGCCAATAGGCCAACACCACTTCAAGCTGCGGCCTACAGCCCTCGTGGCCTGCGTGCAGCGGCCGGCGCTCCTCGTTCCGGCGTTCGTGGATCACGGGGAAAGGAGGAGGCTGGCGGCCGGCGGTGGCCTGCGCCATGCGCCCTTGGTCGCCTGCGTGAGCCGGCTGCCGGCGATGTCCTTTCGGGCGTTCTTGGTTCGCGAGGAGAGGACGATGCGCAGGCCTACATGCCGGCGCGCGCGTCGGGGGGAGAGGAGGTGCTGGCTGGCCCGGCTGGCCAACGCCACTGCCCCGGCCGTCCGTGGGCCGCCGAGCGAGCACTGCACGGGTGGGACCCGGCGCGCGGTCACCGGATGCCCGCCTGGCCGCCGCCGCTCCGGCTGGCCACGGGCGACCGTGGGGCGAGCCGCGGCTGCCGTTGCTACCCCGGCAGGGACGGGCGCGCCCTGGGCAGAAGACGAAAAAAAGACTCGAGCGAAGAGAAAAAAAAATGAAACGGACCAGGAATCGAAACGTGGCTGTGGAGGGCGTCTGACCGTCTGAGTCGCGGATGCGCGCGCGTGGAAGGGCGAGGAGGACCATACACGCAATTCTGGCCGTACCATCTGAGTGAGTAAGGCCTTGTTATGTTTACCTCAAAATTCTAAGTTTTTTCACTATATCTCCATCACATTAATTTTTAGCAGTATGCATGAAGCATTAAATATAAATAAAAAATAACTAATTACACAGTTTGGTTATAAATCACGAGGCAATTTTTTTTTGAGCCTAGTAAGTCCACGATTAAACAATAATTGCTAAATACAAACGAAATGCTACAGTTTCAATTTTTTTTTTAACATTTGTAATCTTAACGCCTAAGGACATAAAAAGTCTACAGTTAAAGCAGGACTATTGTTTTAATGTTGTTATTTCTCTGGATACGATTTTCTGAGTTGATTAAGGGAAGCTTCTCAGTGGGATACGTTTTTTTTTATTTGGATCTAAAAAAGAAAAGATATTGCATTATTAGAGTATAGATATATTATATTTTCTAATTCTAATTGGACTAAAAGCCACGGACCAACTGGTAGCACCGAGCAGGCTAACCTGGCCATGCCCAAGCGTCTAGAATTGTCGTTGTCGACATCCCAATTTCTACAACGGCGCATCCCTTTTCCCCGTTCTCTTGAGCTCCACTCCTCCATATCTGCCTGTAATCCGCCCCTGCTCCAAACCTCGAACCCACCATTCCTTGCCTTAGACAGATGTCGGGTTGGAATGCTAGCCGGGCAAAGCACTGCCGCCGGGGCTGGTTGCGCCGTGTAGGTCTGGCCGCCGGAGCTGGCAAAGCAACTTTGTCAGGGATGGCCGCGCCGCCTAGGGCTGCCTGCATGATCTGGTCGATCCGCTAGCAGGACGCCGTGGCGGGCGCAGGTCTGGCCACCGTCTGGCTGCCGCCGGGGGGCATGTTGCCGTTCATGGTCGCCTGCTTCGGAGGCCGCCGCCGGCAGGGCCGTCCTTCTCTGGCCGGAGGGATCGTGCGCTTTTTGTCTTTGACCGCCGTTACCAGGCGGTGATCTATTAAACAGGAGGAACATATTTGAAGATTCGTTTTTTTTTTTCGAATACGCAAAAGATTTACGTATCTTTTGAATTAAGAAGAAGAGTTTAAACAACCTTATAACGCACCCTCGCGAGTGACAAAGAAGATCATAAACACAGCCGTAACTGGACCATCCTAACTAAAGATCTCTTATTTCGATATTACATAAAAGAGACAACCAACAACGACGCGACGATGCGACCTATGAGGTGGCCTTGCGCTTTGTGCGGGCGCCTAAACGCCTCCCTTCCAAATAAGTTCGGGCGCCTCCGGCGCCTCAGCGTTGGAGGCCGCCATGGTGTCGCCAGTAGATCTGTTGTAGGCCTCCCGGCTCCGGCGGACGGGCGCCGATGGACCTTGGGTGTAGCCCATGCGCCCGCATGACAGTACCTCACCTCACTTGGAAGCCGGTATTCGGGAAGGGGCCGCCAATCGCCTACTCCGCCATGGCAAAGATTGGATTGAGCCGGCTGCTGGGGGCTCATTGATCGGAGGTCTCCGTCTTCATGGCACCTTGCGGGTGAAAGCGATCAAAGGCGGTGTTTGAAGGTAAATCGTTGCCCCCCATCTCCACCGACCGAAGGCGGAACAGCCCTGACGTCGAGACTTGCCCGGCTTGGCGGTGGTGCGAAATTCCGCGGCGTGCCTCCGTAGTCACGGTTCCCAATGGAATGGGCCTTGAGGGGTGGCGTCGCGGCTCACCGGATGGCCACCCGCCCTAGGCAAGCCACATCCACCGGATGTGGGCCAGCCGTCGGTGGGTCCTCCGGTCGGGGCGTCCACCGCCGTCGGTGAGTCCACCGGGCGTGAACGCGTCCGGTCGGCGTGTCCTCGTGTGAGGCCGGCCGTCGATGGGTCCTCCTCCGTGGAACGACCGGCGTCGGGCGCCGCCTGCGGTAGGGGCGCGATAACGGGAGGGAGGCGATATCGCCACCGTGTGGTGGTGTGACTGGCGAAGAGCGTCTCGAACTCCTCCCACATCAGGTCCACTGAGACCACGCGAGCGATGTCGGTGGCGTCCGTGACCGCGATCGATACTGAGAACTCCTCCATCATCGGGTCCACGAGAGACCCACGGCGGCGCGGTAATCCTGGCCTCCGAGCACTATGGAAGAAGTTCGATGGGCTCGTGGGTGGGTTTGCCGTTGGAGGAGTCCGATCGTCTCCGGCGTCTCGGCCCGGCGCCCATTGGGCGCTTGTAACACCTCCGGTGTTACGTTAACCTAAACTTGCCATGTCATCATCATCATTGCATGAGCATTCATGATTAGAGAACCCTAAATTAAACATTTAAAACGAGTTTACAATTCTAAGGTTTGGATTGAGCTTTTCTATATCACATGTATGTGTGTATATCACTAAACATCACTCACAACTTTACTTTTGTTTATAAAAGCAATCAATTAAAACCAACCTTGTTGCTTGCAAGTGCTTGGCTAACCTTAACTCACATTTCAAATATGTTTTACAAGTCAATGATGCAAAAGAAAGAATCAAAATTGAAATGGGAACTCAAATTCTAACCCTAGCTAGAATTGGCTAAGTGTGAATTTGAATTTCACTTTCAATTTTGGTGAGCTAACCATAATTAATTTTCTAAATAAAAGTTGTTAACCATGGGCACCATTTCAAAGTATGAAGTTTATACTTTGAAAGTGTACCATTGGTTGAGCTTGAAAAGTGTCACAACATCACTAATTAATTGCCCAAAGATTCAATTTGAAAATCCTTTTCAAAAGTTTGAAATTTAAAGTGAAAACTGTCCCCTTTTCAATTTCACCTCAAAATATTCAAAATTTGGGAAAACTCCAAAAAATATAGTTTGTGCATCTCTTTGAGCTCTACAACTTTGGTATATAAAGTTTTTCAAGTTTTTGAATAAAATTTGAAGTAATTTCAAAAGTTGTTTAAGTTGGAAATTGCCCTCTTTTGAGTTTTAAACTCTAATTCAAAAATTATTTGTTTTCATGAAAAACTTTCTAAAGGAAAGTTGTAGGTCTTGAAAAATAGAACAACTTTTATTTTGGTAGATTTTCATCTTTTATTCAAAATTTGAAAGTAATTTTAAAATCCCCAAAGTTGGGTTTTGCTTTAAATTCAAATTTAAAGTTCAAATTCAAAAACCAGTTTGAATCTGACTAAACTTTTTTAAATGAAAGTTGTAGAGCATAAAATTTTGAGCAATCTGTATTTTGAAATATTTTTATGCACAGTTCAAATTTTGGGAGTAATTTGAAAAGGGAAACTTTGAGTAGGCTTTGCTGATAGATGAGCAGGGGTGCCCATGCCGGCGGCCCGGCCGGCGGCCGCCGTGGCCTTTCTCGCGCCTTCCCGTTTTCCAACCCGCCAACCAGCTCGTCGGCGTCGCGAAGACCACATCCACACACTGTCCGGCCCTACTTGCTCTATAAAAGCTAGCGCCCGCCGTCGTCGACCTTCTTTTTCTTCTCCCACTTGTCACCGCCGGCCGTCGTCCATCTCCTGTCAAATTTGCTCGCCTCACTCCACTGCCATCCACGATTGCTTGCACACAGTCCCGCAACTTCCTTGCGCATCCACCGAGCCCATCCTTGCCTTTTGTGGTTGCCGGAATCACCGTTGCAACACTGTCTTCTCCAACTCCGGTCCACCGCCGCCGCCGTGAGCTTCTGCTCCTCGCCAGAGCCCTTCTGAGCACCTCAAGCTCAACTAATGGTCTTGTTAGTTTCGCTTTAGCTCACTGATTGTGGTCGACCTCCTTGTTATCGCAGCCGAGGTCTCGACGCGCCGGAACATCGCTTTGCCGTCGAGCTCGCACCACCACCGCCACTGTCGCCGCCGTCAAGCGTCCTCTGCCCATCCTCCAGCTCGTCTCGCCGTTGTTTTGAAGTCGTGGTGAGCCCCTGAGTCGATCTAGGGTGTTGGTTGCGTCTATCGTGCCGTAGTTTGGTCGAAACGCCGTGAGCGCCGGTGAGCTCCGCCGTCCGCCGTGGGCGTGCCCTCTGTCGTGCATAGCTAGCCATGCTTCGAGTCGTATTCGTACCGTGCCGAGTTCGCTTTAGGGTGCTGAGTATGTTGGGGCCTTCTCGGTGCCGCCCGGAGGAGCTCCGATAGGCTCGTCCACCGTGCACCGTGCACCGGCGAGCCGCCGGAGTCGTCGGTGTGCGTGCTCGTGATCAATCGGGGCGAGTAATAGCTTGTTAGGTGCGGCGTGATGAGTGGAGTTCGGTGGTGTGGTCGATTGCGTCGAGGAGCCGGATTGGCAAACTACGCCGTCGGCCGCCGCCGTCGTCCTGTTCACCGGTGAAGAAAGGGGGAGGAAGACGGGGCTGACACCAAGGAGCGTGGGATAGCAATTGCTGAAAGGGACGAAGTGAAGTCTGAGTTAGCGGGTCAGCTAAGGCAGGAGCAGTCAGACCTTCGTACCATCCACAAGCTCCAAATGACCATTGCCCGTCTTCAGCAAGAGCTGCAGGGTGCAGTGAATCAGAGGAATGATGGGTACAATTACATAGAAGAGTTGTAGGCTCAGGTGGACGACCTCCAGGCTTACAATGCGGCCTTACACGAGGAAGTCCATCATCAGTACAACCTCCACGATCCTCTGTACCAGCAGCAGGTAGCCGCGGACGACTTGGGTTCCGTGGAGTCGCCCGAGGTGTACCCGACACCGACTGAGGAGTCCGAGGCCGATGAGTCAGTCGCGGGCAACGAGTCAGATGTCTGAGTTTTTCGAGAGAGAGATGTGTAATATAGTTATCCTTGTATGTGAGTAGTCAGCCTGGGTATGTCTTGCCTATGAGCAGACCTGTAATATGAAGAAGTAAACCCATGTGTGACCAGTTTGTACTAATGCTCTAAAGTTCAATAAATCTGCCTGTGAATAAATGTGATTATGTTTAACAGATGTCTGGCAACACTCGTGCTGGTTCTTCACGTGAGGGAGGTGAGGTCCCTCGGGCACCACAAGCACCACCATCCTTGGTTGAAGGCGTGGCGGCTTTTAGTCCATGCCACCACCGAGAATGCCCGTATGTTACAGGAAATAAGTCAGCAGAATCGTGATGCACCACATGAAAATCATGGTCGTCGTAATCACGATGAAATCACCTATGCGGACTTCACTGAGACTCGTCCGCCAGTGTTCACCCGAGCTGAGGAACCATTAGAAGCTAATGATTGGCTTCGCATTATAGATCTAAAGTTTGACCTATTAGAAGGTGTTGGTATTTTTAACTGCACTCTATTTAAATAAGTTTTAAGTAGGATTATCCAAGCAAGCGCACAGATATCATACCAGTGTCACATTTTACCCTGGAGGTTTTAAATATCGTATCCACAGAGAAATCGGTTGTGATAATGACAAAGTGTATAGACTTAACCCTACAATTAGGCATAGATCATATCAAGAAAAAGAGAAATAACTAATGTACTCTAGTTCTGACTACCGGTAAACTTTGTATAATATCGTCTTATCGGGCAAGTGACCTGAATAGGAGAAGAAACAGAGTAATCTACCTACCAGGACACCTATCGGCACATGTCTATCCTATCAACGGGAAGTGGACTACAGAGGATTCAACGCAGCTATAAAGTCACCTACGCGAGCTACCACTATCCGGCTAATCAGGGGACATCCACAAGTAAACCTAGCCTAGGCACCACGCCTACACTACGAAATACTACTTCAACCAAGCAATTACCAAGATCAAAGTCCTCAATATGAGATGTGAACTAAAGAACGAATATAAACGACTGCTTACTTGAATCAGAATAGTAAATACAAAAGTACCTCAGAACGCAGCTCCGGGCGAGGAAGCTGAATCCAGAAGAATACAGCCACGAAGAAGCGCCGACATGCCGGAGCTCCTCTAGAATCTCTACTCCTCTACTCAATCTCTCTAATCTCTAAACAAGACTAGATCTAGAAGAACTAGTCTCTCCTAATTGCTACATCTAGATGAACTAGCTAGAACTAGATGAACTAGACTAGATCAACTAACTAGGGACCCTAACCCTAATCTAATGAAGAATATGAAGCCTTGGGGTGTAGAATGCCTCTTGGGGGGAGCCTTGGGCGTCATTATATAGGCCGAGGTGGAGTAGGGGGCAAGGAACCGCCACGTCAGCGATCCGCGTCTTCATCTCATGTGCACCGTCGGATCAAACCGACCTCAAATCAACGTGGGGGATGCTTGCGATTGGACTCCACGCAACCTAGGGAGGAAGACTCCTGAAGGCGGCGGTGATCGGTGGAGTTAGGGCGCCGGGCGGCCCTGGGGTGGGGCCGGCCGGCCCCACCTTATCTCCTCTGCGGGCCCCCATTTGCCGGTGTCTTCTAGACCCTTCCCGAGTCCTCTAGCGATGTTGCTCCGACGTGGATCAATTTCGTGATAATTATGCATTGAAATCCTTCTTTTATCCTTTTCTAGAAAATCCCCGAAAAATATAGAATATGCAAAACTCGTGGAATTTGTCGGATAAAGCCCTAGACTAATATGTTTTCATGTTCTCCTTCAGGTTTAAAGTGCTAGTAAAAGTTGGCGCTAAGGAGTGTCAACAATACCCCCAAGCTTACCTTTTTGCCGGTCCCTTGGCAAACAATCTAAATCTAGTTCTTAATAAACTTAGATCAGAATTGCTTTGTAATACTTTTATTTCTTTTAAGCTCACACTTGCTTTTAAACATAAATTTTCCTTTGGTTTAGACAAAACTACTCTAACTTTCAAACTTACCCATTTTACCTTTAACTATGGAGCTTTTACAGCTTGTGCATAAATCTTGAGCAATCGAAAGATAGAACAATCAAGTCAAGCACTATGTCTCAAATTCTTTTCAATACCAATATTCCGAGTTTTGTAAATTTTTCAGAAATAAAACTCGAGCTTAATTGTATGACACCCTCAAGTCTCTCAATATATGTGGTATTTATGGTTCTCTCTTGAGGCATTAATGATGTTATGTCTTTCCTACAACTAAGTATTTATAGTGGTGCTCATAGGAGTGGCAATAACAAGGATGAACATACTTGCAATTCATATATTGTAAAGTCAAATAATGGATCCATAGAGAATCAAGACATTCAATCAAATCAAGATGTGCATGTGTGTGGTGTATGGTGGATAGGTGCATATATGGTATTTAGTGGCTAATCCTAATTTTAATTTTGCTCTTTTGAAAATAACTCTCTCCTTTAAAACTTAGAACTTTCGCGGAAAAACATAGGCTATCTTTATTCTCTCTTTTTTTTTTTTTTTTTTTTTTTTTTTTTTTTTTTTTTTTTAATTTGGGAGGCGGGCATCTATGTACCCATTGTTTTAATGCTTTGGGACACTTGTCCATCTTTTACTCCCCTTTTTTTCACTCTTCTCTTTTTTTTTCAATACTTTTGCATAGCCACATGTATCCTTTGAATATAAATAATTGAAGAGATAATGATAAGAACTTAGAGCAATTAAACGGGGGGTTATCCTATAGGGTCTATTTTTAGGTGTTTACTCCTAATGTAGGAGAGAAACATTTTTAAAGTGGATCTAGATGAAAGTAGAAATAACTGCGCTTACTTCCTAGAGTAGGAGTAATGCATATGTGGGTGGAGTGCGTAAGTGATCTTGATTTTAAAAAGCATGACAAGACTCTCATAAGGTATATTCCAAAGGTTGACTAAACTCAATGTAAAAAGCAAGCAGCATAAATGTGCAAAGGTTTTCCTAATTCTAAATGTATCATATATGGCTTTGGTAGGAATTTAGATTTTGTCATACAAGAGCTCATCATGTAAGATTTTAGGTTTTCAAAATAAATCTCCAGAACTTAGTAATGATAAGAATAAGATAAATAGTAGCTTAGACCTTCATGTATCATTGTCGATCAATTACCTAGACTTTAGCTCAAGCGTGTGCCTCCACAAATTTCAGGTTCGAGTAAATTCTTATATCAAAGTAGTCATATCCAAACTCGGGAGAATCCATGGTTAAAATCTAGGCACTTAAAAGAAATTTCAGTAGAGCAACTATTCATCATTTCCACTTTAAAAGATTAGAGAGAGAGTTCTTTAAACATACTTTAATTATTAAATCTAACACACACTATAGCTTACTAAAATAAAATTAATAGTAAAGACATACCTTAATCACGATGATAACGGGGTGCATCTCCCCCAAGCTAGTCCCTTCGATCGCATCGAGCCTTCATGTGCCCGAATATTTTTGTATTTTTCTTAATTAAGGGTGAGCCTTCATGTGCTCATATAGTTTTGGTATTTTCAAATTTTTCTATGATACTATTGTGAACCTTCATGTGCTCACATATTTTTTGGTATTTTATGACTATATAAAGTAGACTTGATAATCGCCTAGGTATAGTTACACGATAACTAGGGGATGCTCCTCCCCAAGCTAGATGTTTGCAATTTTTGGTGTTAATGATCTTTAGAGTGAGGTAACCAACCGGCGCCCTAGTGGATGCCAGCGATAGACTCTCTCCTTGTCATAATGTTGTTCTGCATAATTATACTCCAACAAGAAAACCAAAACTCGAGGCTTGAATTTAATAATAGGTTAGCGGTCAGCCAATAAGTAATTGATTATTCTTTGAGTTGATTTAAATTGACAGGCTCTAGCAGGATTCTCTTTTTTTTTTTAAATTTTCTATTTTAATTATATAGAAATTAAATATGAGTGCATGATATATAGTTCTATTATTTTTTTTATGCCTCCACATAGAATATTTATTCTTATGGGGCTTAGGTTTTTTTTTTCATAATGCAAAAAAGTAAACATAGATGATGTTGCTGCTACTACTACTACTACTACTATTATTATTATTATTATTATTATTATTATTATTATTATTTTTATACCACCACAGTAAATATTCCTATAGGGTTACCATAAGTTTATTCATGTAGGGATTTCAATATTTTATGATGCAATAAATGAAGCAATAAAGATTTTTATTTTCTTTTTAATATTTATGAAGATGAATATACTAAAGCGAAATTATTAATGTAGATAGAAATACTAATTAATTAGATAACTACCATATTACCTTATGGCAAGGGTATGGAATTTTAAGTTTACCGATAGAACTTATTCTTCCACTCTTGTGTATCTCTCCATCTTGAGAGATGGAGGTTATGATGTTGCATACCTTTAGTGATGATGATGTCACTTTTGTTCTTTGATTTGACCAATAGGTTGAAGTAGAGCTTTTAATTATGGTCGGCAAAGATCTTGCTCAATGTACATGTTCACAGAACCCTCACTTGTAGATTTAATAAATTTTTCTCGATGTGTTGTCCCGTTTGCAAAACCAAGGCGTAGATCAAGTGCATGGGTTCTGCTGGTGGTAAAACACCAACAAAACCAAATCTATTTCTTTATTTATTCTTCTCTATCCTTAAGCACATTGAACAAGATAAAGTTGGTGTTACATGAATTGTTTATTTATGCCATAAGTGGTAGGATCAAAAGATTAAGTATTTAATGTTGCAATTAAGTTCTCATGGTAGAAAAGAATAAATTGCTTTAACCAATAGAAGGATTGTCTATCTATAAATTTTCATATAAGTATGACTGTCATCTTCCCAAGATCGAATATAATATTTTAGCTTGTTTGGTTAAGACTGAGATTATAAGAACGGTGCCATGAATAATATTAAAAGACAGATTATGTTGAGTTAATTAGGTTAATCAATTAAAATTGTAACTCTAACATGTTTGTGTTTTAATTTATGTGAACATCAAGATCAAGAGAAGAGCAGTGACCACTTACCTTAAAATATTATCTTTATTATTAGAGCGTGATAGCACTAAGTGATGAAGAGTAATTGACTGGTAGTGCTTTCCTCCTCTTGCATCTTGAGTTGTTCATAGACATCTTGACTCCTTTGTCGTATTTATTTTTTTGCCATCTTTTGCTTCTTTGATCTTTTGACTTTTTTCACTCCAATTATTATTATGCCTGCAATAGATTAGTGGACAGTACATACCCGAAGGAATATACAGATTTTGAACACAGGTTGCTTGTCCAAGATTTTATTTTATCTATGCTTAATGAAAAGATAATATTAATATTGTTTAGCATAAATCATATTTTATACAGACATGACTTAAGGTAAAATAATTTGTAGTAGAAGATAAAGTGAATGAATCATTAATGCTCATAGTTCTCTCATTCATGATGAATGAGCTATGTCTTCTTTTTACAAAGTTATTAAAGTTAAGCATGTACTGTCATCGCATCTCTAATTCGAATTTATCTCATGACTTACCCAAATTGATTTTGAAAATTTCCTGTAGGGGTTAGTCCAACAAAATATCCAATGTCTACTACAGTATCTTATCAGTTCAAAAATCAACCTAGACACCACGTCTAATTTGACTTAGGAAGGCATTCTAACCTAAGCACCACGATTAATTTAAAAAGCCTTTGAAAGTAAAATCAATACACCTTTTAGTTCAAAAATCAAACTAAACACCTTGTCTAATTATGACTCAAGAAAACAGTTTAAACTAAGCACCATGTCTAATTCAAAAGGTATATGAAATTTCTGCAAACCTTAAACATACTATAGCAAGCAAAGGTAACATAAAAGTTTATAGAGTGTTATTCAAACAGAGATGAAAGAGTATGATTAATAAATTGAATAAAGGTAGAGACAACCAATATTAGCAATATAGAATTTTCTAAATAAGACCATTCCCCCAAGCTGGAATTTTACAAAGTAAATGTAAGCTTGAGTGGATGTAATTCAAAATTGTATAATGGTTGTTTTGACATACCTGTGCCGCCATTAGTTATTTTCTTACTTCAAACCAGAAATGGTTAGTGACAAAAATACCCAAAGGAATATTTTGATAATTATAACTCTGCTCAATTCACAAGGGTATAACAAAAGGTGCAAGCTCAATTAATTTTTTTTTTTTTTTTAGAGTGGTTATTTTGGGACACAAAGTTATTCTTAGGAAACCTTCTAATTATTGTACTTCAAGTTGGTGAGGTTGGTTCCTCTAGAACATTAGCCTTTGTGTATCTATATCAAGATTACAACGAGATCTATAATATTTATAAACATATGCATCTACAACCACCCTCTTAATGATTTTATGAACAGAAAAACTAAGGGGGTTGAAGATCTCGTGTGTGGTAATATTAGAGAGAGACCAAAAAGATTCGGGAGATTTCTCATATGAGCATGGATTTAATAAGGTGTTGATGAGATAATTCTCATGCTCATCGATGTAATCTCTCTTTTTAAACTCTAGGGATGTCTATTCATGGATGTCTATAGGCAACAAGTTTGTCTCTATCATTTCATGCCTATGACATTGATTGGATGTTTTATTTTCTAGGATTTCCCATGAATCGATGTCTCCAAGGTTGGTCTCACCTAAAGTTTCCTCTAAACTTGGGTAGTTCTAGAAATTAATTTAAGCTCACCGTTTGAATTTAAACCAAGTTTAGATGCTAGAGCTTCATCTTCTTTCATCTATTCTTTCACAATGGCATATGTATTTCTAGTATGTTCTATGCATTCCTGCCATTGTTGCTCTTCTTGGGTATTCCTATAATCGTCATGACCCTTATTTTTGAGATGTCTTGATAGATTTCTAGGATTATTATGAAGTTTAGTAGAAAGAGCATAAAAAATTCATTGGAGTCAAGGATGGGTTTAGAGATGGGTTCAAAGACATTTAATGTGAGCATAGAAGGGGAGAGATAGAATTTATTCCTAAGTGGGTTAGCTCTCCTTCTATGGCATCATTCAACATGCCATCCTTGCATTTTTTCCAATGTCTTTTAGAAGGAAAAGGAAGTTGACTACACTTTTCCTAAGATGCTCTTTGAGAAGATCTAATGTGTATTGTTTTATGAGCATCTTAGCCAACTGGAAGTCTAAATCATTAAAGTGGAATTTTAAGGGTTTAGGATTGATAGCTAAATCTTGAGAATAGAATGATTATGTTTTAGCTACCGAGACTTCCATATCTAGTTCGGGTGATAAGATATCCCGAATCATATTAATTAGACATGGGCGTAGCTCATAGCCAGTGTTATGATAGGTTCCATAGATTTTGGTGGCTTAAAGCTTCGCACATGTCACAAAGATAGATAGAAATAAAATTAAAGACATTCATAAGGATGAACACAAAAATAATGAAGAGACTGGGATAAAAACAGATTGAAGCATCCATAAGGATGAACACAAAAATAATTGAAGAGACTGGGATAAAATAAGAAAAGATAAAAGTATAATACAAGATTAAGCTAGACTAAGTCAAAATCAGCAAACCGTTCCCGAAGAAACGGCGCCAAAAAATGCTTGTTGGTATTTTTAACTGCACTCTATTTAAATAAGTTTTAAGTAGGATTATCCGCAAGCGCCACGAGATATCATACCGGTGTCACATTTTACCCGAGGTTTTAAATATCGTATCCACAGAGAAACGTTGTGATAATGACAAAGTGTATAGACTTAACCCTACAATTAGGCATAGATCATATCAAGAAAAAGAGAAATAACTAATGTACTCTAGTTCGACTACCCAGGTAAACTTTGTATAATATCGTCTTATCGGGCAAGTGACCTGAATAGGAGAAGAAACAGAGTAATCTACCTACCGGACACCTATCGGCTGTCTATCCTATCAACGGGAAGTGGACTACGGAGGATTCAACGCAGCTATAAAGTCACCTACGCGAGCTACCACTATCCCGGCTAATCGGGGGACATCCACAAGTAAACCTAGCCTAGGCACCACGCCTACACTACGAAATACTACTTCAACCAAGCAATTACCAAGATCAAAGTCCTCAATATGAGATGTGAACTAAAGAACGAATATAAACGATTTGCTTACTTGAATCGAAATAGTAAATACAAAAGTACCTCGGAAACGCACTCGGGCGAGGAAGTCTGAATCCGAAGAATACTGACCCACGAAGAAGCCCGACATGCCGGAGCTCCTCCGGAATCTCTACTCCTCTACTCAATCTCTCTAATCTCTAAACAAGACTAGATCTAGAAGAACTAGTCTCTCCTAATTGCTACATCTAGATGAACTAGCTAGAACTAGATGAACTAGACTAGATCAACTAGAGGGACCCTAACCCTAATCTAATGAAGAATATGAAGCCTTGGGGTGTAGAATGCCTCTTGGGGGGAGCCTTGGGCGTCATTATATAGGCCGAGGTGGAGTAGGGGGCAAGGAACCGCCACATCGGCGATCCGTGTCTTCATCTCATGTGCACCGTCGGATCAAACCGACCTCAAATCAACGTAGGGATGCTTGCGATTGGACTCCACGCAACCGAGGGAGGAAGACTCGGGAAGGCGGCGGTGATCGGTGGAGTTAGGGGCGCCGGGCGGCCCGGGGTGGGGCCGGCCCCCCCCACCTTATCTCCTCTGCGGGCCCCGGCCGCCGGGTGTCTTCTAGACCCTTCCTGAGTCCTCTAGCGATGTTGCTCCGACGTGGATCAATTTCGTGATAATTATGCATTGAAATCCTTCTTTTATCCTTTTCTGGAAAATCCCCTGGAAAATATAGAATATGCAAAACTCGTGGAATTTGTCAGATAAAGCCCTAGACTAGTATGTTTTCATGTTCTCGTTCAGGTTTAAAGTGCTAGTAAAAGTTGACGCTAAGGAGTGTCAACAGAAGGATGCCCAGATCTGTTAAAACCCAAGTTTGCCGCCCAACAGCTGAGAGGCCCTGCATCTGCATGGTGGGCGAATTTTCTTGCACGTCAGCCAGTCGGACAACAAATTACTTGGGCTATATTCAAAGATGCATTCCGTCAACACTTTATTCCAGACGGGGTAATGCAAGCTAAGCTGGAAGAGTTCCTGGCACTAAAGTAGGGTGGTCAAACCGTGGTGCAATATGTGAATACATTCAGTCATCTATCCCAGTATGCACCTGAACATGTGGATACTGATGGCAAGAAAAAGAAGTGTTTTATTAGGGGTTTGAGGAATGATATTGAAACACATCTTACTGCAAACCCTAATGCCACATTCTATGAGACTGTGGATATTGCTATATCTTATGAAAAATCCATACAAAAACAGAAGAGTGAGGAGAGGCGTGCTTTCCCTAGACCGTCTGGCGGAATCCAAAAACGCCAGAGGGTTATCTTCCACCCCACTCAACATAACCGTCCACCCTTCCATTATCCCCAGCACCAGCAAAGCTACCAACCCTATCGTTATCCACCCCAGCAGCAGCAACAAGCCCAAAGGCAACAGGTGTCCACTCGCCCTGCTGCCACAACCTATCCCCAGCAGCCGAACACCCAGGGTGTTCGAAACACCACTCCACCATCTTCCCAAAACGCTCCCACCGGTTTCGGTCCATGCTTTAATTGTAACCGAACCGGACATCTCTACCGAAACTGTCCCTACCCTAAAAGAAATACCTTCAATTATCAGCAAGGGTCTGGTAGTCAACAGCACCAGAATCAGGGCAGAGGTGGTTCACAGCATGTCCCGAAGGTCAATGCCGGGAGGAAGACTGGACGTGTGTATCAAGTTCAGCCTGGAAACGCTCTGGAAGGAGAGCCAGTTTTAATGGGTATGTTCCCTGTTGCCAGTCACCCTGCAATTACGTTATTTGATTCTGGTGCATCGCATACATTTATCAATCGCACATTTGTTACAAAGCATGAAATCCTCATAAAAGAAATTAAAGATGAGTTTTTGGTGCAATCACCGGGAGGGCGTATATGCACACGGGAAATGGTATATCAGATTCCTATATCTCTTGGTGGGTATCTCTATCCCACGGATCGATAATCTTGAAGGATCAAAATATAGATGTGATCCTTGGAATGAATTGGCTACGCCATTATGGCGCTGTGATAGATACACTGAATAGAAATGTTAAGCTGTTGCTACCTGATAACCAGTCCCCACTCCTTATCCAATTCCCAATTCCCAAGAGAGCAGTTAAGACAGTTAATGCAACTTCAGTGCGAGAAGTCAAAGATATACCTGTGGTCTGTGAGTTTCTAGATGTGTTTCCTGAGGATTTGCCTGGGCTACCACCAGAAAGAGACGTTGAGTTTGTGATTGAGTTAAAGCCGGGTACTGCACCAGTATCCCGAAGAGCTTATAGGATGCCCCCAAAAGAGTTAGCCGAATTGAAAACTCAGTTGGCTGAATTGCTGGACAAAGGTTTTATCAGACCTAGTTCATCACCGTGAGGTTGTCCTGCCATTTTCGTGAAAAAGAAAGACCAGACTTTGAGAATGTGTGTGGACTATCGTCCACTAAATGAGGTGACCATCAAAAATAAATATCCTCTTCCTCGCATAGATCTTCTCTTTGACCAACTTGCGGGAGCCAAGGTGTTCTCCAAGATTGATCTTAGGTCTGGTTACCATCAAATCCGAATTAGGCCTGAAGACATTCCTAAAACCGCCTTCACCACCAGATACGGCCTATATGAATATCTTGTTATGTCATTCGGACTTACCAATGCTCCAGCCCACTTTATGTATCTGATGAACTCGGTGTTTATGCCCGAGCTCGATCGCTTCGTCGTGGTTTTCATCGACGACATTCTTATATATTCCAAAACCAAAGAAGAACATGCGGAACATCTCCGTGTTGTTTTGTCTCGTCTCCGAGAACATCTGCTTTATGCTAAATTTAGCAAGTGTGAGTTTTGGCTTGACGAAGTCAAATTTCTTGGTCATGTTCTATCCGCCGAGGGTGTTGCGGTTGACCCTAGCAAAGTCCAAGATATTCTTAACTGGAAGCCACCCATCAGTGTCCACCAAGCTCGTAGTTTCCTTGGAATGGCGGGATATTACCGTCGTTTCATCCCTGACTTCTCCAAAATAGTCAAACCAATTATAGAGCTTCTAAAGAACCAAACCAAGTTCCGATGGTCATCTGAATGTGAGCAAGCATTTCATAAGTTGAAAGATCTTTTGACTACTGCCCCAATTCTAGCTCAACCAGATATTGAAAAGCCATTCGATGTGTATTGTGATGCATCTGGCATCGGCATCGGATGTGTATTGATGCAAGAAGGCAGGGTCATTGCGTATGCTTCAAGGCAGTTGAAGCGGCATGAAGAGCATTACCCTACTCATGATCTTGAGTTAGCCGCAGTTGTGCATGCTCTGAAGATATGGAGGCACTATTTGTTGGGCAATAAATGCAATATCTATAGTGATCACAAAAGTTTGAAATACATCTTTACACAGTCTGAGCTGAATATGAGGCAGAGAAGATGGCTTGAATTGATCAAAGATTATGATCTTGAAGTGCATTATCATCCTGGCAAAGCTAATGTAGTTGCCGATGCTCTTAGTCGAAAGAGTCAATGCAATTGTCTTGCTGTCACACCAGTGAATCTGAGTTTGTGTCAAGAGTTAGAAAGATTAAATATTGATATGATCTCTCAGGGTAGTCTGAATGATATCACAGTACATTCTTCTATTCAAGAGAAAATTATTGCAGCTCAGCAAGAAAGCAAAGGTCTCAAGCATATTAGAGAAAAAGTCAGATCAGGGCAAGTATCTTGTTTCCGTCTTGATGAAGATAATGTGTTATGGTTCAAAAATCGGTTGGTTGTTCCGAAGGTTCCAGAGCTCCGACAGTTGATTCTTGATGAAGCTCACTTAACCAGATTCTCGATTCACCCATGTAGCAATAAGATGTATCATGACCTGAGGCAGAGATTCTGGTGGACTAAAATGAAAATCGAGATAGCTCGATATGTTGCAAGATGTGATACCTGCCAAAAAGTCAAAGCTGTGCATTTGAAAGCCGCTGGAGAACTCCAACCTTTGCCCATTCCAGCCTGGAAGTGGGAAGATATTAGTATGGATTTTATCGTTGGTTTGCCCAGAACAGCCAGAGGTTATAATTCAATCTGGGTTATTGTTGATCGGTTGACCAAGTCTGCCCACTTTATTCCCATAAAGGATAAGTATACAGCACCTCAGTATGCTCAAATATACATAGATCGAATAATGTGTCTGCATGGAATTCCAAGAAGTATAGTCACTGACCGGGGTACTCAATTTATGGCTCACTTCTGGCAAAGGTTTCATGAAACTATGGGCACTACTACATTTGCTTGAAGATTGCTTATCATCCGTAAACCGATGGTCGACCGAAAGACTGAATCGATTACGAAGATATGTTAAGGTCTTGTGTGTTGACATATTCCTCAGATTGGGAACAATGTCTGCCATTAGCTGAGTTTGCTTACAACAACAGCTATCAAGAAAGTATCCAGATGGCACCATTTGAAGCATTGTATGGCCGCCGATGTCGTACCCCGCTCAACTGGTGTGAGCCCGGAGAAAGGTGGTTCTTTGGTGTTGACTTAGTTAAAGAAACTGAAGCAAAAGTAAAACAGATTCAAGAAAACTTAAGAATAGCTCAGTCCGGACAGAAAAGTTACGCTGATAAGCGACGAAGGCCGTTGATGTTTGAAATTGGAGATTATGTATATCTGAAAGTATCACCAAGTAAAGGTGTCGACCGTTTCGGGGTAAAAGGTAAATTGGCACCCCGATATATTGGTCTATTTCAGATTACAGAAAGATGTGGGAAAGTAGCATATCGTTTGAATCTACCTGAGCAGTTGTCACTTGTGCACAATGTGTTTCATGTGTCCCAACTGAAAAAGGTGTTTGCAAGTACCAGACAAAGTCACTGACATTGAGGGTCTCCGCATTGAACCTGATCTGAAGTGTCTCGAGTATCCAGTCAGAATTCTTGATCGAAAAGATCGAGTCACCCGCAGGCACATAAGAAGATTTTATAAAGTTCAGTGGGATCAACACTCTGAGGATGAAGCAACCTGGGAGTCCGAGGAATTTTTGAATGAGCATTTCCCAGAATTTCTTCCTTCTTTCTCCTAAGTCACGATTCGTTTCTAAGGATTGTGACTTTCCAAAAACATGAGACTTATAATAGGAACCCTTCTACCTCCCTTATGAAACCATGTAAGATGTGTTTGCTTGACACATTTCCTTTTCCATTACTTAGCCTTAAGCTTTGAATCTCGGGACGAGATTCCTTTTAAGGGGGATGTAATGTAACACCTCTGGTGTTACGTTAACCTAAACCTGCCATGTCATCATCATCATTGCATGAGCATTCATGATTAGAGAACCCTAAATTAAATATTTAAAACGAGTTTATAATTCTAGGGTTTGGATTGAGCTTTTCTATATCACATGTATGTGTGTATATCACTAAACATCACTCACAACTTTACTTTTGTTTATAAAAACAATCAATTAAAACCAACCTTGTTGCTTGCAAGTGCTTGGCTAACCTTAACTCACATTTCAAATATGTTTTACAAGTCAATGATGCAAAAGAAAGAATCAAAATTGAAATGGGAACTCAAATTCCAACCCTAGCTAGAATTGGCTAAGTGTGGGAATTTGAATTTCACTTTCAATTTTGGTGAGCTAACCATAATTAATTTTCTAAATAAAAGTTGTTAACCATGGGCACCATTTCAAAGTATGAAGTTTATACTTTGAAAGTGTACCATTGGTTGAGCTTGAAAAGTGTCACAACATCACTAATTAATTGCCCAAAGATTCAATTTGAAAATCCTTTTCAAAAGTTTGAAATTTAAAGTGAAAACTGTCCCCTTTTCAATTTCACCTCAAAATATTCAAAATTTGGGAAAACTCCAAAAATATAGTTTGTGCATCTCTTTGAGCTCTACAACTTTGGTATATAAAGTTTTTTAAGTTTTTGAATAAAATTTGAAGTAATTTCAAAAGTTGTTTAAGTTGGAAATTGCCCTCTTTTGAGTTTTAAACTCTAATTCAAAAATTATTTGTTTTCATGAAAAACTTTCTAAAGGAAAGTTGTAGGTCTTGAAAAATAGAACAACTTTTATTTTGGTAGATTTTCATCTTTTATTCAAAATTTGAAAGTAATTTTAAAATCCCCAAAGCTAGGGTTTTGCTTTAAATTCAAATTTAAAGTTCAAATTCAAAAACCAGTTTGAATCTGACTAAACTTTTTAAATGAAATTTGTAGAGCATAAAATTTTGAGCAATCTGTATTTTGAAATATTTTTATGCACAGTTCAAATTTTGGGAGTAATTTGAAAAGGGAAACTTTGAGCTGGCACTGCTACAGTAGATGAACAGGGGGGTGCCCATGCCGGCCGGCCGGCCGACGGCCGCCATGGCCTTTCTCGCGCCTTCCCGTTTTCGCGCGCCGCCAACCAGCTCGTCGGCGTCGCGAAGACCCTGTCCACCTGTCCAGCCCCTCCTTGCTCTATAAAAGTTAGCGCCGGCCGTCGTCGACCTTCTTTTCTTCTCCACTGTCACCGCCGGCCGTCGTCCATCTCCTGTCAAATTCGCTCGCCTCACTCCACTGCCATCCATGATTGCTTGCACACAGTCCCGCAACTTCCTTGCGCATCCACCGAGCCCATCCTTGCCTTTTGTGGTTGCCGGAATCACCGTTGCAACACTGTCTTCTCCAACTCCGGTCCACCGCCGCCGCCTTGAGCTTCTGCTCCTCGCCAGAGCCCTTCTGAGCGCCTCAAGCTCAACTAATGGTCTTGTTAGTTTCGCTTTAGCTCACTGATTGTGGTCGACCTCCTTGTTATCGCAGCCGAGGTCTCGACGCGCCGGAACATCGCTTCGCCGTCGAGCTCGCACCACCACCGCCGCTGTCACCGCCGTCAAGCGTCCTCTGCCCATCCTCCAGCTCGTCTCGCCGTTGTTTTGAAGTCGTGGTGAGCCCCTGAGTCGATCTAGGGTGTTGGTTGCGTCTATCGTGCCGTAGTTTGGTCGAAACGCCATGAGCGCCGGTGAGCTCCGCCGTCCGCCGTGGGCGTGCCCTCTGTCGTGCATAGCTAGCCATGCTTCGAGTTGTATTCGTACCGTGCCGAGTTTGCTTTAGGGTGCTGAGTATGTTGGGACGCTCGGTGCCGCCGGAGGAGCTCCAGTGGGCTCGTCCACCGTGCACCGTGCACCGGCGAGCCGCCGAAGTCGTCGGTGTGCGTGCTCCGGTGATCAATCGGGGCCGAGTAATAGCTTGTTAGGTGCGGCGTGATGAGTGGAGTTCGGTGGTGTGGTCAGTTGCGTCTGAGGAGCCGCCGTTGGCGAGCTACGCCGTCGGCCGCCGCCGTCGTCCTGTTCACCGGTGAAGAAAGGGGGAGGAAGACGGGGCTGACACCCCGGCCCCACCTGTCAGTGAGAGAAAGGGGGAGAGAGGAGAAGAGCAGTAGGCCGCACGCGCAAGCCGGGCCGTGCGGGCTGAGCTGGGCTGCACAGTAGGCCCGGAAGGAGAGGGCAAATACTTTTCTTTTTCCAAATTCAATTTTCAAAGCTGTTTTTCACCTTTTTGTGATAATTGATTTTGGGCAGATAAAAATGTGAGAAAAATATGTGTGTGTTCCTTGTAATATTCTCTGTGCAGGAAAAATACTAACTTAGGTTTTTCAGTAACTTTTGTTTACAATTAAAATAACTCTTTTAATTAATAAAGGCAACTTCCATGATTTTTTATAATTAAAATATAAGTCCAAAAATCATGAAATTTGTTTTGTGTACTAATTAGGTGGTAATGATCTTAATTATGAAGTTTGATCCTATTTTGATTAATTTTTTGTATTATGCTTAATTAATACCCTAATTAATGTTTAATTAATTAATTCCTTGATTAATTAGGGTTTAATTAATCTCCAATTAGTAAGTTAATTAGTAGCTTTCAACGACTCTAAAAATAGTTAATAAATTAGTAATCATCCTTAATCACTATTAATGTTGCTTGATTTTGGGATTGAGTGATGACCCTAGGTCATTAACCCTAATGGCCTTCGGCATTTCATGTTGATTGCGTGTCGTTAGTTCGTCGTCATCGGTGCTAGTTATACCTTCCCAATACAATGTTACCGTGAAGGAAAGTTGTACTCAAGATAGGTTAACAATCGTTGCATCATTATCGCATGCTCGTTTATCTATTGCATTGTAATCATGCATTCTATTCGTGTAGTCGTGCCGTCTGAGGAAGGAGTTGATCCAACTCCTATCTCTGAAGAAGGTGTTCAATACGAGGAGGTTGGTCCGGATCTCAGCAGTACCGTCACCGAACCCCACTTCTCCGAGCCCCAAGGCAAGCCCCGGATGCATTCAACCCTGCCTTGTATTTCGAAAAGTTTTATATTGTATGTTGATTATGATACGATGCATTAGGTATAGGAGTTGTGTGATATCCTATTTGATGCATTTACCGTACCTTGAAATATTACCCTGGATACCTGTTTTGATTTTGAAATGCTTAGTATACGCTTAGCCTTGCTACTAGTGTAGGTTTTGATAAACTGTTTTCAAAAGTGTGATAACAATGCTCCCTGAAGGGAATTTACGAAAACTTGATGTTACTTGTTGGTAGCCCTTCACTTTGATCAGGTCAAGGGTACGCAACAAGAGCATGATGATGAGTAAATTGAGACGTCGGTGGAGTGACTTGCATCAGGAGGGGCTATTGCCCTGATGTAGTGTCGTCCACTTGTGTCGGTTAAGGACCGTCCGTTGTTTGGCGCTGGGATCATGAGGTTATTGGATAGTACTAGTCGCATGCTAATGGCGGTAAGCTCCACTTGGACTATTCGTTACTAAAACGGACAGTAGCGTGTACCCATCCTACGATGCGCACCGCCGAAGTGACCGAGCGGCCGTAGAGAGGTGGGGTACTGTACACCCGTTTTAGTATGGAGAAATCTAAGCGTTGAGTTGATGTATGTAAGATTTTGGGTCCTGCATACATCGTGTGGCTAGGAAGCCCCAGCTGTGTATATAAAGCGATTCGAATCGTCGGTGCTCCACGATATGGGAGACTTGATCCGAGTCCCGGCATCGTAGTAAGAATGAAAGTGTGAGAATGAAAGGTTTTGAATCCGGCATGTGTTTGATAAGTGCTTGTTAAAATAAGGATTGGCTTAGTCTCTTTTCGCAAAAAGGGTGTCTTTTGATCTTGCTAAAGCCTCACCTTGATTTCCATTAGCCAGCATTCCTGAGTCTTCTCCCCAATTTTTGGTCGGGTAAGTCTTGCGGAGTACTTTTGTACTCAGGGTTTGTTCAACCCCTGTTGCAGGTGAACCGCATGGACAAGAGTGCTACGGCCCTTGTTGCATGATGGTTATCGAAGAGATGACTGATGAGGAATAGGTTGAGTGGCCTCTGGGCAGGGCACTTTTGTTGCGTGGTTTGTAATAAGGTTAAGTAATGATACTTCCGCTGTTTGTAATAATGCTACTCTGGTTTGTATAAGTTTGACAAAAGTTTTATAAATTAAGTTATTGTAAGTCTTCCGCTACTCTGGTATTTGTATATGAAAACTGTTGTAATACTGTGATGTCTCTGTAAGTATCGATCCTGGAGTGATCGTGGTTTATCGGGGATCCACCCGACGGAACATTTTAAGTTATGTGGTGTACAAGCATAGCCGACGGAGGTCTTAAGGACAATGGCAGGTGCTTGTGGGCCATATAATTTAGAAGGTTCTGCCACAGCGCTGCCCTCGGACAACAGGCGTCGGCAGTTGAAGCGGCTATGGCTCCTTCCGGCGTTGCATGCGCATCGTCGCTCGATGCAAACATAGTACCACCTGGCGTCGCATGAGTGTCCCCGGCCGACCGCCCACGACTGTCAGTGGCGACATCCGTTGCCACCTCGATGTCGTCCCCCTCCCGTCGGCGTCGATGATGGCGACGTCGACGCCGCCTATGCCCATCGCCGCCGCAGCCGCCCGCACCAGCGCATCTGCGGTCGCACCATGCGCCGTGGCGCCCGCACCCCGTCCAAGCTTTCACTCAGCACGCAGCCGGTTGCCCGGGGTAGGCTGCCGGACAGGACGGCGAAACCGGTCATTCGGGACAGAAGGGTCGGTAGAAGGCACCTTTCGCCGCTGTCTACAATCCCTTGCGAGGTGTCGAAACCCCTTGCAGCGGAGGCAGCGAGGAGGCATCCTGTAGGTTGCCGCCCTGTGCACGGTGGAGAGGCAATTGAAGCACTTGCCGCGAAGATCCGCTGGATAGCGGCAAGGAGGCCGCTGGCCAGCCGGTGCAGGACGACTCCCATCATAAAACCTCACGCCAACCATCGGCGTCCGGAGCGGTGATGCGGCGGCGCGGCCGAGCCCCGCCCACGACGGCCAAGGCGTTGCCGGGCGGGGATGCGGCCCTCCACTGGACGAACAGGCAGGCCGTGTACCAGGCTCGGGGCGCGGCACCGGTGGTTGCGGTTGCGCCGCCCAAGCGCCGCATCTGCTCTAGGAGCATTGCTATGCGCACCTCTAACTCGGTTCGCGTCCGCTTCACCGCAACCCCGGAGACACGAAGGAACGAGTCTGGGGGCGCGGGGGGGCAGCGGCGACCGGCCGGCCGGGCGACGAGCGGCGTCCACGTAGCTGGTGGGTTCGTCGGATGACTCCTCACCATCGGTGTCCACCCACCAGCTGTGCTTCGAGCGCCCTCCCATGGAGCCGCTCGGGAAGAACGGGGCCCCCTCCGGGGAGAGGCCGGGCGAGCAGGGAGCATCGGCAGCAGGGACGACCTCCAGGTAAGGCTGGACAAAAAACTCGTTGAGCTGGCTCGGTGGCTCGGTACAAAAGTGCTCGATTGGACTCGTTTTTCTTTTAAAATGAAAATAACTTGATTTGGAATGACTTTCGACTTCGGCTCAGCTCGTTAGGCTTGGCTCGTTATGCTCGGCATGAAGTTGGGTTGCAAACAATTCAGGAGACTATGATAAATAAGATAATGCCAATTTCCAAGAAAGCTCGAAAAAAACTGTAGTTGGCTCGATATCCAGCCTCCAGGACACGGCGCGGAGAAGTGGGTGGCGGCGATGCCCGCGCGTCGCACTTCGCCGCACCAGTAGCCGCGCAAGACCCGGAGTCTGGGCTTCCGGCGTGGATGAGGAAGAGGTCGAGAGGGTCGGGGCCCCTGCAGTAGCCGGCGGAGGCGGGGTCATGTAGCCGCCTCGGCGTGTCGGCGGCGCCGGACTCACGGGGGGCGGTGTCGCCGCAGCGGCCGGCAGCCGTGGCCGCGGCTTCCGCCCCGACGCCGGAGGCGAGGACGGCCGCGGGCGGGCGCCCGGCCGGGGAGCCGCGCCACCGCCCACCGGGAGGCAGGGGGCGAGGGGCACTGGCGCCGCGGCGGCGCCGCCTATGCAGGCCGCGGGGATGGGACCCTGGGGCCCGGGTCCCGGCGGCTCCCCATCCATGGTGGTGTCGGTGGTGGGGAGAAGAGAAGAGTTGGAGGGGAGGAGGAGCAGGGGGAAGGCAGGCACGGCCGTGGATGGGGGTGATGGAGGGGCAGCACCGCGCAATCCCCGGCACCGGACCCAGGGCGCGGCCTCGGCCGCCTGCCGGCGTGGAAGCCCACGAGACGGCGAGGGAGGCGCCGGCGCACCGCCCGGCAACGGGAGCGGCCACGCATCCAGCGCCGGCCGCGGCCAGTAGCGGAGGGGAGGTGCCAGCCCGGCCTCCACGCCTCCAGGCGCGCCCGTGGCCGTGACGGTGCCGGCACCCCGCCCGCCGCCGCCCATGGAAGGGGAGGCGAGGAGAAGGCCCCGTCCGGCGAGGAGGGGGCGCGCCACCGGATCCGCGCGAGGAGAGACCGCGGCAGCCGGATCCACGCGGGGAGAGGCCGCGGCGGCTGGGCACGACGGCGGCGGTGGCCCTCGCGGCGGCGCTGGCGGCCCGCAGCCCGGGCTGGGGCAGCCGAGGGAGGGGGTGGAGGGAGGGGCAGGGAGGCTGGGCGGGAGGGGGGAGGAGGAGGCGGGGGCGCCGGGCGCCAGGGCGGCGGTGGCTGACAGGGTCGAGCGTGATTTTTTGCCTGTGGCGCTTCGGGATCCTGTGTTCGGTCTTTTCACCGAAGTCGGTTATTTGAAGATTCGTTACTGGGATCAAGCAAGGTTGATTTCTCTTTGTACTGCCTGACGTAGATTTGGAATAGGAAGATTCGGTGGCCAGTTGAAAAGGAAAAGGGGTGGATTCTTTTTAGATTTGTTTTTTTCCACGTGAATAGGAAGGCAAGGAGAAACGGTGGATTTTTTTAGATTTGTTTTTATTTCCACGGAATACGCGGTGGGTGGGTAGGAACCACCGGTGGAAAAAAAAACATGAGAGCGCCACGGTAAGAGAGAAACACGCATAAACGTTTACAAGTTTTGTAGCTGGGTCCGCTTGTCAGATCATGATGAATAATTTAGACGTGTTGGATCTGATCTTAAAGTAGATCTAACAGAGAAGAATTAAGGTGGGTAAGAGAGACCATGGTGACAAGCTATTTCCAATTCATTCGCTCTTTTAATCATTATATGTATCTTTATTGCACGCGATATTATGGTACAAAAGTCTATTCCCTCCATCCGAAAATAAGTGCACATCTCATTTATCAAAGAGTCAAATTCGTATATAAAAAATGCTATCAATATTTATCTCTCTAAATAAATTTAGTATAAAAGTGCATTCCACAACTAATCTAATGATGATGCTTATTACACGTCATAAGTACTAGTGTATTTTTCATACATATTTAGTTAAATTTAGAAAATTTTGACTCCTCCATAAACGAAATGTGTACTTATTTTGGGACAGGGGGTAAATAATTTTGACTGAATATATTTTATTCTACTTAAGTAATCAATTCCATCTATGACATAGAGCTGAGACTCTCTTATGGACGCGAATGGTCATGGGTGCAAGTTTTTACTTCCAGTTCTAACTATTACATCAAAGAATCAACAAATACAGTAGAGCAAACTGCATACCGTGAATTTACATAGGGTATAGACACTTCATCGTGTAATTTTTATAAACTAGTTCCTTGTGGTAGATGAAAATTGTAAAATATCCATAATACATTTTTTATTTTTATTTTTATCTTTCTTTTCTCATCTTTACCTGCTAGCTCGTAGTCATGGGCCTCATCCACTCGCACGTGAGGCCTCCAACTTTGTCCACCCAGAGCCTTGCTAAGTTGGCCATGGGCCTCGACGCGACCATGCCCCGGTAGGTCCTGCGACGACGCCTCCAGAGCCCATAAGCTCCATGGGACGAAGCCACGACAGCGCATGCTCCATCACCTTGGCAGCCTCACCTACGTCGCCGCCTCCCCACCCCACGTCATCGTTGTCTCCCACCACGCGTCGTCGTCGTCGCATAGCCTCAACTCGGTCTTGCTCATGTCGCCCTCTCATTAGGTCGCGCCGCTATTGCCCGACCTCGCCCTTGCCGTCATCTCTGCGCCTCACAGCATAGTCATTGTGACCTCAACATCTTTCTGCGCTGCTCCGACACCTCGACATCCTTACCCACGTGGTCATCTCGCCCCGTGTTGCTGCCATCGCACTGCCTCGCCTCGGTCACGCTCATGTCACCGTCTCATTAGGTCGCGTTGCCATTGCCCGACCTCGCCCTTGTCATCGTCTCTGTGCCTCGCGCCATTGTCATTCTGGCCTCAGCATCTTGTAACGATTCCCCAACGGGTACATCCCCAACGGGTATTGGCAGAACGGGTACATCCCCGCAAACTAAAATATATCCCGTCCCCGTCTCCATTTCCGCTCGCGGGGACAGATTTTCCCCGTCCCCATCCCCGTTCGGGGATTTCATACCCGCCGGGTACCCGTACCCAAGTACACACCCGTGTATAATCAACATTACATGCCATAATAATACAATAAATTGTCCAGTACGACAATATTTTCAGTTTAAAAATACAAAATAAATAGAGATTCAGAGAATACAAGTCTTCAGCATAAGGTTTTAACGGATTGATAACAAGTTCAATGTCTAGTAGACTAATAGATTACACATCCACTGACCATGTTCCATCCTATCAAGGCATAGCGGATTCTCCGGCGGGTAATAGGGACGGGTATACAGGGAACGTCCCCATCCCCGCCATCCCCGTTGGGGATGGATTCTTGTCCATTTAGATACCCGCGGGTAGAGATATCATACAATCTCCGTCCCCTAATAGATCAAATCCCCATCAGGTATCGGGTATCGGATACCCGTTGCAATCTTTAGTAACAATAGAACTACATCCCTAGGTAACGTATTGGAATGTGGCTATGGAAAGAGAATTATGGTCTTAGGACAATCAAGACAATTTCTTATCACAATATATTTTACTCGGCTGTCGTAAAGGTCCTTTCTTCTATTTTCTCGTGATGTATATATAAAAATATATAAGCCAGGTTCCTTCTGGGCTGCACCATCTGGGCTAAGGCCCATTTGAGTACCGTATAGACCTCGTCCAGCTACCTTGCTATCGTACGCAGTAGGCAGAGATGCGCCGTCACCCAACTTCATCTCCAATGTCATGCCGCATCGCCGCGCAGCTCAAGCTCCAGCGACGCGCCGCCTAGCTTCAGCTCCAGTGCCGCGGCTTCACTCCATAGCCAGCCACCGATTCCCGCATCGTTCATCCCGTTGAAGCAAAGAATACAAGCAAGTTCGAGAGCAAGAATACAAGCAAGTTCGAGAGCAACTCGGAGGAGAGAGATTAGGTTTTAGATCGAAACATGAGTGGGGGTTGACCTGCGTACATGATGGAAAAAATATCTTGAATGTGTTGTATTTCCATTGGACTCCGACTCTGTTGCCAATAGGCACCGTGGGATGATTAATTAGAGGAGAGGTCAGACAAAAAAAAAAGATAAATTTTGTTTCTTTAGTATTACTAGCAAATATGTTCGTGCGTTGCTATGGGAGATAGTGACGGACCATATAAATACTATATACTAGCAAAACATGCCCGTGCGTTGTAACGGAAAAAAAGTATTCAAATGGTTTGACATATTCACTTGTTGTATATAGCTGTAATTCACTTGTTGTATATAGCTGTAATGGCTACAACAACTTAATTTGTATATATGCTACTCCTCCTATCTAAGAAAAAACACAACTACATGTTACTTGCCAGTTAAAACATTTTTAAATAAGTTTTTAGTAAATAGTATTCATATTTACGGCTCTAAATAAATTGATTATAAATACATTTCATAATTAGTCTTACGATATTAGTTTGATATCATAATATTAATATTGTTTTATCTATAATTGGTTAAACTTTATATAAGGTACTAAAACATGACTGTGCTCGAATTACATTCTTTCCTGCATGGAGGGAGTACTTTTGATGTGTTTGAGTGGTACGCACCAATCACAAATGAAACAGGCTCATTAATTGAAAACAAGGACAAGAATATTATAATTCTTTACTTTTTATCTTTTTTTTAAAAAAAATGCAGTCACACTTATTTGATGCTGCTGCGCATTGCAACAGGCAAAAATATCAAATGTTAATGAACAATGAGAAAAAAATATAGCCATATCATTTTTCTTGTTATTATAGATAGATATTAAGTTATGTAACTTTCTTTGAGAATGCATAAAAATATGTAATTTTATAAACTTCAAATTATAGTTAGCAAGGAGTTAATTGTGTTGTGCCAAAAAGATTGGCCATATTTTGATATGGCATGATCTTCTAAATTATATTTTGATTATTTATTTATTTATTATTTATTTATTCACTTTTATATTGTTTATAAATACGAACTTATGATATTCCATAGTGCATTTAATTACAAATCCAACAGTATCCTTTTTTTGCGACAAATCCAATAGTATCATGTTTGCATTACAATACTAAAAGTTATTATTAAAATTATTAGTCAAAAATTATAAAATTTGACTTTTAACCTACGTAATTAAAATGTCTTATAAATTAGGGCTGTAGGAAGTAATCGAGCAAGTAAAGCCGTCGAGAAGATAAATTGTAGATAAGAAAATACTGGTTGAATTTATAACTTGTTTCAATCAAGTTCACCGTTTTTTTTTCTTTTTCTTTTCTAGAGCCTTCGTATCCTGCTTGATTGGCACATCAATTGTCCTTGGCATTTTTTTTTTTTTTTTTCTTTTCCTTTTCTTTCTTTTTTTTTTTTATTTCTCTCCCTGTCTTATCCTATCTCCCAAGCTAGGCCTCCACCGCACGGACTACTACTACTCGAGTCCTTGGGCACCCACGCAAAGAGAAGGCATCTCCACACGGAAACCTTCGCCGCCACTCCCTGATCCTCTCCGCGTCGGCCTCCCTGCTCCGGCCTCATTCTTGGCAGCACTGGCCTCCTCTTCCCTTCCCACTCCGGCCACCTCGTTCGGCCTCATTTGTTGTTTGACTTCACCTGTCTCGACGTCGGTTTAGCTCACCGTGTTGTGCGCCTTGACGGATCGATGGTAGCGCCGTGGCCCTGCACCTTGACGGTTGTGCTCCGCTTCAGAGGCACAATCCCCTCGTCCCACGCATTGACGGATCAATATCGCCGCTCTGTGCCTCCGTCCCGACGACGGTTCTGCGACGGACAGCGGTATCATATTAGTCCTGTTTGTGTGCAATCCCTGCGCAACAACGAGGAGTCCAGCTCGGCTGCTAGATTGATTCAAAGGAAGAGCAACTAACCGGCTGCTGATCGTTGATTCGGAAAGGAATGAGAACAACTAACCGAATTAGATGATCGACTCGGAGTACGCAAATTAATAAATCCTCCCCCTGTAGTCTATGTAGACAGTGGTATATAATCGGACGTTGCACGGTGTCTAAATGAAACCAGATCGATCTCTTAGGTAGACGAAAAAAAAAGAGGTGGACGAAAAAAGGTAAACCAAAAAAAATTGGCTGAAAGTTTTTTGCCTCTTTATTATTATACTAAGAAATATGCCCGTACGTTGCAATGAGTCGTATCATTTGACGCCGTAATCACTATTTTTTTGAATTCATCTTGGTATTGAACTCCACATTATACCAAGATATATATCTAACTCATATATAAGTAGGTACAGGAGATACAATCGGATCATAAAAATGAACTTTATTATATGTAGCTTTGAATTAAAATTAGACTCCATGTCACGTACTTTCTCGTTTTTAAATTCTCAGTCGTCCGAGTTTTTTTCGCCTAGGCGCTTCTGTGCCCTTGTGGCCTCATGCATTGGCCTTGCGTGGCTTGCACATCGGCAGCCTCATCTTTTTTTTTTTTGTTTGATCGATTTATTATTGACTGATTTATGGTCAATTTAGGTTGCATGTGTAAGGAATATTTGAGATGATATAGAGTTAATATTCTATCCATGTTGTTTAAGTTGAATCTTGTTATAGTCATGATTCCTGTTTGGTATTTTTACACTGCTTTCCTTCTATAGAAATTATGACTCGTTAATTATATATATATATATATATATAAAATAATTATATAGAGGTATAAATATATAAATTTAGATTATTTTATATACTTATGTTCTTTTAATATAATTTTGTAGCACACAATAAGTGTTAGAATAAATATTTTTTGTGAATAAAATAGAAGACATAATAAATCTTGGATTGGCCGGCTGGTAAAAAAATTTTTTTTGAGAAAGGGCCGGCTGGTAAACATTGGGCCTTTGCCGTAGCCCACGTATCTGTGCCAGGCTTCTTTCAATACGATTAATTACAGTCACACGTCCATGTTTCTAAAATCAATCGAAGAAGCATAGATGTCGCCGCCCACGAGCGCACGAAGCTACTGACTTGCTTGCCGAAGCGTTTTTTGGCGTGCGTCGAATCCCGGCGTCCGCGAGCGAGCACATTAAAACCATGACATCTGTGAGCGAGCGCTTGAGTCTGTTCCTGACTTCTTTTTACTTTTGCAAAATCATCATATAATCTATCTCTTTTATAAACCTATACGTACTCTACCTAGACACCGGTAAAAAAAAAAAAAAAAACTGACCTCAAGAAAGAGATATGGAAACAAAGAAGCAAAATAAATCTACGTACCCTACCTAGGTGCAGCGAAAAGAACAGACCCTAGGCCAAAGGCTATATAGAAACAAAGAAACAATCGTAAGATAAAAAAGGATGAGGAAACAAATAGGACTCTTTCATGTTCTTTTCTTATGCGTCTATCTTCTCTTTCCGTTCTAATTTCCATAAAAAATCTATTCAGAATACAATTCGTATCAATTCAGGTTAGCTCAAAAATATGTGTATATATATATAGAGTTAGTTAGGGAGGGAGACGTGGACAAAAAAATGGATGGACGACGTAAGATAAAAAAGGATGAGGAAACAAATAGGACTCTTTCATGTTCTTTTCTTATGCGTCTATCTTCTCTTTCCGTTCTAATTTCCATGAGAAATCTATTCGAATACAATTAAGATCAATTCAGGTTAGCTCAAAAATATGTGTATATATATAGAGTTAGTTAGGGAGGGAGACGTGGACAAAAAAAAAAAAAATGGATGGACGAAAAGAAGATGGACTGAAATTTTGCCTCTTTATTATTATTATTATTATTATTATTATTATATATATATATATATATATATATATATATATAATAGGTAGCATGCACGTACGTTGCTACGGGACAGCTAAATTTTTATATTAGAACACATATATCGTACGATAAGATAATAATATTTTGAAAATAAATACGTTAAAGAGATATTTACTCAAAAAACAGACTAATCAAGACCTGAGGAGGAGGCGTTCAATGTTTTGCAAATAAAAACTTTCAAACTTTTGTTCTATTTCAAAGTACAAACTTTGTACTTTTCAGTGGAGCAATTGGTTGGATCAGTTGATCACCAATTTATCATTAATTAATTGCTGAAATTCTGAATCAGCAAAAAGGATATTTTTAAACCCTAATTCAAAACTGAAAATATCATTTTAAAAAATATTTGGATTTTGGGAGTGAGCCCAAAAGCAAAGTTGTAGAGTTCATTATTTTGACCAAGTTCTATTTTTGGAATTTTTTTAAGTTTCTAAATGATTTTAGGAGTAATTTTGAAAAGAAAAAGGTGAGGTGTCCTGCTACAGTAACCGAGGGGGAGAATTCGCCTTTCTTCTTCGCCCATGCCGCTCAGTCACCGGCGCCGTGACTCTTCCCGCGTCTTCGCCGGAGAAACCGCGCGCTCGACCACCTGTCCATTGTCGTGAAGGTGCTGGCCACCTCCTCGACCCATCCATGCCCTATATAAGCCAAGTGTCGTGCGCCACCGTCCTTTTTCCTCTCTCTGCTTCATCACCGGCCGTCGAGAATCAATGGCGAAATTCATCGTCGTTACGCCGTCTCTGTTCAATTGCTCGCACAACCAACTCCACAACTTCGTTTTTCCTCCAATGAACCCAATCTCAGCTCTTGACATCGCCCAAGTTGTCCACTTGGCCGTCTTCTTCCTCGCTGCTGGCAGAAACGCCACCGTGAGCATCTCACCCCGGCCAAGACTCCCCAGAGCAACTCAAGCCTTTCTGTTTCTTGTTTTACCGTCACCTTGGATTACTGATTGTCGTAGACCTTCTCTTTTTCACAGGCGACGACCAGACACGCCGGAACATCGACGAGATCCTCGGTTCACGCCGCCGTCTCTGTAATCACCACCGCCAACCTTGTTGTGCCCCGTCACAAGCCAAACCAGCTAGCACATTGAAGTCGCGGTGAGCTACTGAGACGATTTCAACCATCACCGAGGTCTCTAACGACGTAAATCGGCCGGAACGCCGCTCGCCGACGAGCTTTAGCTCTGCCCGGCAGCCGCAATCGCAGTTGAGCCCTTAGATAGGTTGTCGTGCTCGTTTGAACGCTTGGATGGTTTCGTGTGGCTGGGTTGTGGATTCCGGTGGCCTTCGTGTCGCCGGAGAGACCGCCGTCGGTCGCTGTGGTGATGGCCGAGCACCGCCGCCGCCATGGTCGCCGCCATTGGTGCTTTAGCCGGCTAAACATCGCCACCAGCGTGTGCGTGGGGAAGAGACGAGCACGTTGGTGCAAACGCCGGCGGCGGCGATCTCCTCTTTGGCGGCGGTGGCTGCGGTTTCGTTTTTTTTCTTTTTTCTGATTCCGAAGCGAGGGGTCCTTCGGTGCTTTTTATTTACTTCTGAGACCGGCGAGATTACGCCTAGAATAGAGTTTCGCAACGCCCGTCACAGTGACGACCTCAACCAAAGACCGCACGAAGTAAAAACTCTTAACTTTAATCCGAGTTGATCTCTTAGTTGGACGAAAAAAGACGTGGACGAAAAAAATAGGTTGAAAGTACTGCCACCGAGGATTCTAGAAGGGAATATTGAGGAATCTATTTTGAATTACAACTATAATTCATAGCTATTCAGGTTAGCTCAGAAAATATGTGCCTAAATATTATATATACAGAATTAGTTAGGAGAGGTGGACGAAAAAAATAGGCTGAAATTTTGCCTCTTTATTATTAGGTATAGATTACAATAACCTTTTAAAGTAGACTCCATACCATAACCTTTGAAATTAGACTCCATACCATGTACTTTTTTTTAACATATGTAATTTCTTATTTTTAAGTTATAAGACTCTAGGTTTTTTTTGAAACTAAGACTCTAGTCTTTTTAATATATTTGTTTTTGTTATGTACCTATAACAGAACCCATGTATCTAGAAAAACAAAATGATTTACAACTCAAAATAAAAGGAATAGTAATTTATTTGACCTCATGTAATGAATTACCATAAACTAATTATATATATTTATTAACTCCTTCATATGAGGTACTATAAAAAACAAACTTAATTGTAATAGTATTTTCTCCACGGCTAAGTAACGTGGAGTGTAGGATTTTTTAAAAAAGAAAGTTTTGAGAGATTTGTGAATTGCTAATATGTTTTTCTCTTCATTCATTTTCGTGACATATCTTAGTTTTCAATGTTCTCTCTCTACTTTTATTTTTTCAACCAGAGGAAACGCCTTCTTTGTTCCTCGCCAGTTCTATCGTGGCTAGTGGTCTGAGACCAAGCGCCGCCTCGTCGTCGCAGCCCGTGGCCTACGACTGAGCTTTGCCTCGGCAAGCTCCGCCTCACGGCCGCCGGTGAGCCACGTTCCTCGTTGCCATCGCGGCCCACGGCCGACGCATGAGCTACGCATCGTCATTGCGCTCGAACTCAAGATCGACCTCATCGTCGTGGCATGTGTCCCATGCTCTGCGTCGTCGAGGCCAGCAGCCGGCACATGAGCTCCACCTCGTCGTTGTGGCCCGCACCGCGCCTATGCTCCTCCTCGCCAGTGCAGTCCAAGTCTGCGCGTTGTCCTTCTTTAATTTATAGGAATTGGATTCTTCATTCGATTCAATTCTAGTCTAATTGGTGCTTCGATCTGATTCTATTTGGTATTCATCTTGCCTCTCTTATTTTGTTTTGGTTTCAATTTGTTATGTATGCTTGTGATTTTGGCTCGGCTTTGATCAGGCTTTGGACGCTGGTATTGACGTGTTGTATCTGATCGCTATCTCCATCTGAAGCATGCAAGATTAGGTAGAGGAGGCCAGATGAAAAAAAAAAAAAAATCTCGCGCCGCCACCATCTGCATGGCCGGAATCGGAGGTAGTCCAGCTGCAGCACCGAGATGGGGTGGCTGTTGTGCATCCTTCTTTTCCCCGTTTGTTGCGCGTTTTTTTTTTCTAATTTTATTTTTCCTGGATCTAAACACAATACCCATTCTATTTTTTTTCCTCAAATTTGTTTTGTATTGTGTGTATCCAGGTTTATTTTTTCTGCTGCTTTTTCACGTTTTTTTTTCAATTTCGTGTCCATGAGTATTCAAAAGGAATCAATGTCCTATTAAAACTTAGTATTATGTTAGATAGAGATTAGAATTTCTATCCAGCTTATTTGATATCGCAGAGATCTATTTGGATTTGGATTTGTAACTACCTCGCACCAATCATATAAATCAGGGGAGCTAGTTAATTAGAGAGAGGTGGACGAAAACAATTAGATGGACGAAAATAATGGATGGACGAAAAATAATGGGCTGAAATTTTACCTCTTTATTATTAGGGATAGATTAGCGATTAGGGATAGATAGATATTTTGCACATCTCCTATTTTATTTGTAAAACCATTATTTTTAACAAAATTAGTACACAGGGTTTATTATGGCTTTATCATTGGGCATCGGTTACAAATATCCTCCTTTTTTATTAGTTGACTTCCACAAATGCCAAACTGCATTTTTTATATACGCTACAATTTGGAAAATAGCATGAGGACTGAGCATAACTTGGGTAGTTATCATTGGTGGTCATTGCCTCATTGGAGGGCAAATTGAACCTAGTGTCTGACGTCTTGTAGTCAGTGGTGGATGCAAAATAGGATTGAAGGGGTTGATATCTTCTTCTTCCTCTATCTCTCTATTTTTCTTCCTCTATCTCTCTGTTTTTCTTCTTTCCTCCACCTCCTCTTCTCCCTCGCCCCTGCTTGCAGTCTCATTGATACAGCAAAATAAGATGCCTCAAAAAAATGTTTTCTTGTCTCGCCGGTGCCTAAAAAGGAACCCTCAGAATACCATGTTGTGGGAAAAATCTAATATAATAACCTTTTCCAATCAAGTGACGGTATTAAGGCTACTCCTAATGATTGAGTTATAGCATTCACTCCAAATTTGCCATGTCATATAAATAAAATTATGTTAATAAATCTAACAGCGAAGCCAATAACCAGCACATCTATTTTACATATATATGTTAATAAAACTAAATCATTTATGCAGTTTTTTTCCTCCGTATATATCAAATTATAAGTTAGCTTTTGTGGATACGTGCATTTCATTGTATTAAAAAACTTAAAATGACCTATAATTTGAAATGCATGTTTCTTTAAAAAATAATTTGAAATATATGGACTACGTACTTTTGAAATTAAGGATTTCTGTAGCACCGTACTCCACTTGTCTTTCTTTTCTCCCACGCGAAGTCTGAATGGCCTACGCCTTGTTCGGATTGTAAGTTTCTTGCATGCTAAACACTGTAGTACTTTTGTTTTATTTGGTAAATATTGTTTAATCGTGGATCAACTAGGCTCAAAAGATTCGTCTCGTGATTTACAACTAAACTGTGCAATTAGTTATTTTTTTACTTATATTTAATGCTCTATACATATGGCTAAAAATTGATGTGATGGAGAGAGTGAAAAAACTTGGAATTTGGGAGTAAAGAGAAGAAGGCGCTAATCCACAGTCCGGGCCGATCGATCGACCATGGCTACCGCCACCGCTGCTGCATATATACGTACCGTTCCACATGCTGTCAGGCCCAGCTGCCCATTCACAAGCTTGCAGCCCAAAACTACCAACCAACCCGACCTTTCTCTTTCTTTGCTGCCTGCCGCGGCGCGTCGCAACCCGGGCCGCCAAGATAGGGTCGGAAAGCCCCGCCGCCGACGGCGTGGGCGACGCCGCGCGCAAGCGGCCCAGCGGCGGCGATGGCCCCATCCCGGCGCCCGCCGACAAGCGCCGCCGCCCGGAGCACCCCTCCTCCTCCTCCGCGGGCTCCCGCGACCGCCACCAGGCCCACCACCACCATCACCACGGCCGCCGCCCGCCGTCCTCGTCCGAGGAGAAGGTCCGCGCCTCCCACATCCTGATCAAGCACGAGGGCTCTCGCCGCAAGGCCTCGTGGCGGGATCCCGAAGGCGTGGCCATCTCCTCCACGACCCGCGACGACGCGGCCGACCTGGCGCGCGCGCTCCGCGACCAGATCGTCTCCGGGGACCGCAAGTTCGAGGACATCGCCACCGAGAACTCCGACTGCAGCTCGGCCAAGCGCGGCGGTGACCTCGGTCAGTGCTCCGTGCTAAACCTACTGTCCAAATCCTACTGGCCAACTAGTTGGTGTATATACCCTCTCTGTAGGGTTTGCTTTTTGGTGAGCGGTTGATTGGTTGCGTTGCGTGTATAGGTCCTCTTATTTTGGATCCTGGTTAGACTTACAAATACAGCTTCTCTAGTATAGGATAAGGAAATATTTGTCTCTGGTGGATATTCTTCCAGTCTGATCTAGAATTCTAGATGCAGTAGGTGTGGCTGCCTTGTATGTTGGGATGGTTATTTGGATATGGAGTACTTCGGTGTCAGATTGTGCACAATAATGGCAAATTAAGTGTTGCAATTGCACTGTAAACTAAAATTTTCAGACGACAAACGTCCTACTCCTTATTCAAACTGTTGCTGTTAATGTAGTGCCATCATTTGTGCCAAATAAGACAAAATCTGCCATCGTTTGTGCCAAATAAGACAAAATATATGCTGCTTCACTTAAAACTTTGTAACCGGCTTGATTGGCTACTTGTGGATTGGAGGCTTTAAATGTGCTGTACTGTGCATGATTTTTATTTTTGGAAGTCATGTGATTCCTGTCCAACTTTGTCATGAAGAATACTGGAAAGCTTCTTGTCTAAAACTTTCTGTGATTTTTATTTTTGAAGAGAACTTTTTTGGCAAGTATTGTACTATTTGCTAGAAGGAGCCAGGGTGATGAAGCATGTTTGCCAATTTGGAATCCGTTACAGCATTAATTGTGCTCCATCTGAGGGCCAATTAGGAAGCAGTTACAGCATTAGTTGCGCTCCATCTGAGGGCCAATTAGGAATCTGTTACAGCATTAGTTGCGCTCCATCTGAGGAGCGAAGAATAAACCACAAAAATTTGATGTCTGAATGAACTAAATGTCCATCACCTTTTAAGTTTTGTCCTGTTATGCTGCAATATGTGGCTCCGCAATAGGTGGGTGGTGCCTTCTGGTGTGTTGTTGCTGGACTGGAAAATGGAACATAAAAGATCTCATGTGTTGTATATGCCTTGTCATTGCCTCATTGGACATGGGATTTGACATCGGTATGTTGGTTTGGAGTACTGCAGGTGCTAAATATAGGCTATCTGAAACTGAAAGGGTAAAGAATGGTGTTAGGGATAGCCGGGAGAGGGCTGGATGGATGGGGCTGAATGCTGCAGAGGAGTAAAGAAGCAGACGAAAACATACTTTATGCCTTTGTTAAATTTCCTCTGATTGTTAACCTATCGCTATTCCCAGTGAGTAGGCTAGTAGTCTGGTGCCAATACTTGTCTTTGTTGAGAGAACCAGTATCTAGGAATTGGATGTATTGCATGTTAAGGGTGATAAAATCTGAAATCAATTATTCTGTATGTTTCCACCAATCTTAATGCAGTGTTATTATGCACGATTCGTCAAATGGTAGATAAATGCTTATCAACTGTGCATTAGAGAGTGCTCTTGTTTTGAGAAAATACCAGCAGAAGCCATTTTATCAAATAATAATAATACATCTAGTGCAAGAGATCTGTTGGCAACTTGGCACGCTAGAAACTTGTGAATTGGATTTTGAAGGCATGGTATGTGGAATCTAACCTCATTATGGATGTAACTCAACAATAATCCTCATAGAATGCTGTTTAGATTCATATATTATCTTCTAAACATTTGAAAATCCCCAACCAATAATGATTTAAGTTTGTGGCTATATTGTTGCAGGTTCATTTGGGAGGGGTAAGATGCAGAAGGCTTTTGAGAAGGCTGCATTTGCTCTGAAGGTGGGGGAGATAAGTGACGTGGTTGATACAGAGAGCGGGGTGCACATCATCAAGAGGACTGGCTGATTGCACCTGCGACAGTATCTATATACGGTGGAAACGGGATGCCTTGGAGAGGCCTTATGGTTTCTTGCTTCATTGGTGAACTGCGTGTTTGTTTTTTCTCTTGTGCGCTTTAGAAAATGGGATGTTTGACTTTCTTTTGTAAACTTCACTGGAGACCTCTGGTTTCGAACTGTGCTCACGCAACGATGGGATCAGATTATTTTGAGTATGACACGATTATATGTCGATTTCTTCTGTCACCTTGTGTCATTCTTGCCTCAGAGGATTTTACATCTTCCCTCTGAGAATGCCCTTGAATTCAGTGGCCAGTTTGTTATCTTATAAGAAATCCTGAATTTGCCATTGCGAGCTAGTGTGATTTTGTGAACAAGGGGCATCCGTATGGGTATGATGAGTATAAAATGTATATATTGCTTCGGTTCACTATCTAAGGCTTCGCTTGGCCGCACGTGGAACTTAACCACGAGTGAAGAGATTCATGATTCATGCCCAATTGAAATGTATACACCATCGGTTCACTCTATTAGGGGATCACCAAAAAATTGCAGTAAATCAGTAACTGCCCCCAACTTTCTTTAATTTGGCTTTCATCAGCTGCATCACCACAGTTGTCGTAATGATAGAACTGGCATTATACTGGTACTATGTGTAGTGCTCGAGCTTTTTGAAGTACTATGTGTAGTGCCCGAGCTTTTTTTAAGGATAGAAGAAATGCTAAGGCGCCAAAAGTGGATCATAATTCATGAGTTCATGACACCCGGCTAGTTGTACGTAGTGAGATTCAGGAGTTCCATCAAGAAATTCATTCAGAAAACCTTAGGGCGATAGAAGATAGTTATATACATTCAAATCAAAAGCAGCAACGAATTGAACATGCATTCACCGTCACGTTGGAAATCTGAACGACCGAGATGATGTTCAAAAAATTAAATGACGATCAACTATATATCGATAATAATCATAGATATATCACCATCGAGCAACTAACCGATCTAGCTAATCGGTTACGGTACTAGATACTGGCGGCTTGGGTTCTTCTTCTACATAAGGCGTGATACAAATTAAGAATAGTGCAAGGAACCAATCTGATCCTCCATTGCCGACCTCCGTAAACTGTCCTCCTGTGGAGTATGTGCGGACCAGCCACACCCATAAGGCGACGACGGCGGCGATGAAGACGACGAGTATGCACACGATGGAGATGAGCATCCACGTGCGGACAAAGGGGAGTGTCGCAGGAGCTATGGCCAACCCGTTGAGGGGCAAGCCGACCCAGATCCAGCCGACATCCAAGAGAGCCTCCCGCGCCGCCATGGGCGCGCGCGGAAGGAACAGCCCCATGTACGCCCACCCGGCCGCGACCAGCGCCATGTAGACTCCCCACAGCAACAGGGGCAGCAGCCGCCACGGCCCCCCGTCGGTGGGAGCGAAGGCGGAGGTGTAGTACAGGAAGTAGGCCAAGACCGCAGGCGCGGCGAAGATGGCAGATGGCAGGTAGACACCCAATATCCACAGCAGGTCACGCGGCGTGCGCAAGACTTCCCCGATCGTAGGCAGCGGCGCCACCGCGGCCGGTGGAGTCGTCATGATGGAATCGTAGATGGATTTGTAGGATGCGAATGGGACGGAATCTCTATCTTTATCTTCTCTATATCTATCTACCAAAAGCGGGTTAACAGACAGAGCCACATCACCCGTTAGCCCGCTTTATATAGTGAATAATGGTAAGGTTTAGATGTAAGTTTATTGCCCTTGTAATTTACATCACTTATTCTAAAAAGTACTGGTACTTATATAAGAACTTAGAATAAATTCAAGGACCTTGAATAAAATTTACTCTTTTTAATTTATTTGCTTATATGAAAATTATTTTCTACTTCTATATTAATATCTTTAAATTTAAAGTGTTTATGACTGAATAAAGTGTACGTACACGAAATATATAATTATACTAGACCATTTATAGTAGTATATATATCAAGTATGTATGCATCCATACATAGAGGGTGTGGTTATATTTATTGACAAACGAGAGTAGGAAAACCTCATCTATATAGGAGTAACATACTCAAAGTGATAACCATATACTCTATGTATGTATGCATATTTGACACACACGCACTACCATAGATAGTCTAGTATAATTATATACTTCATGTACATACACTTCGTTCAGTCATATGTATATATGCTTTACTTGGTTCCAAGTTTAAAGACCATATGATTAGCAGCCAAGATCAGCGCCAACACTTCCAAATAGGTCATTACCATTTTTTTTTTATAAATTTCATGGCCTACATTAGTATTAATAAAACTTTGAAACATAAAAAAATCAGTAAGTAGAAAAACTCAGATAGGAAAAAATTTACAGCTAAATCTTCAGGATTAAATGTTATGATAATTGTTCTTTACAGTGATTTGAATTGAGTACTATTTCCTCCTTAAATTATAGCCGTTTGATATTTTTATTCTAAGAATAACCACCTGTTTTACTCAAAAAATTATACAAATATAGTCAATTTAAGTTATTCTTGAATAACTTTTATTGATAAAGCAAGCCACGATAAAAAAGTGATATTTTACATAAATTTTTAAATAAATACGAGTAGTCAAACTTGATATAAAAAAATCAAACGTCTTATAATTTAAGATGGAGGAAGTACTACTAAAGCTAAAGACCAATGTAGGAGTAATAAGTAAACTGGCTATGCAAAAGTTAAGTGTCAACCGAGTGGGGACAATAAGGGGGGCGTTACAGAGTGATCATCAAGAACATCCATTACAGAGAGGGGGTGTTTTGTCAACATTCCATTACAGTGAGTGGCTGTTTGTCAACATTCCATTACAGACAGGCATCCTCAAGAGCACCCACACCCACCACACAGAGGTACTGTCGACGTTACAGAGAAGCATCGTAGGGAGCAACCACCACAGAAGGATGGTCAACATTCCATTACAGAAAGGCACCGGCGTCAAGCGCGACACCCAGCTAGACAAGTTAACTACACAGGTCAGGGATATGGCAGGTTAGCTATATCAAGGGAGCCAATTCCTCAGATGTACATCTCCCTTATCATACTATGAGATCCTCCTCTTCTTGTAGGGTTCATTCTGTGGACAAAGGAAAGCCTAGTTAACATATTATGAGAGGTAAGCAAAGTTTAGCACATAATACGGGTGTTTGGTTTATGTAATTGAATGGGTTGATCCACCACTACCCCATCCATTACAAGTTAATAATTAGTATAAATGCAAGCATGGAGTCATTCTATTAAAATCAATGGTATGAACTCACAATGAACTAACTTATTAAGGTTAGGATGGTCAACCAAATACCACCAAAGAGTTGTTGACAGTTGCATTTACCAAGATTTGCCTAAGACTTGTAAAAACGGATGCAATATTTTCTCTCTTTTTTTAAAAGAGAACATTAAATAAAAATAGCATCATCTTGAAGGTGAGAGAGGCACTACCTGTTCCATAGGCCTCTTTCTTTTGAGCGGTTTTGTATCTCTGTCCTCCAATACACCGATCAGATAAGCAATAGTCTCTGCAGAACAACCACCAATTCCTTGGTCAATATTAGGGAGCTTTAGCACAGTAAACCAACAAAAAAGAGCAACAATAAGCTTTGATCAGGAAAAAAAATGCCTGTTAAAGCCTCTATCTGAGCTTGAGCCCCGAGAAAAAGGCGCCTCCACATAAGCATCAAGCGGTGGATCTCAAGCTTCATGATCAGTGTGTAGTATGGCTCTTCAGCTGTTGCAGCTGGAGCTAATTAACCTGAGGAATATGCACATGCCAAAGCCTAATAGTAGAAAAGGAAATAATTTACCTCTTATCCCTGAAGCCTGTAGAAGAATTGGAATGTACAGATCACGCTCAATTCGTACCATTGTCCGTGGAATAGCTTCAATTATCACTGTACAAATGTAAGAAATATAAGCTTAAAACCATATCAACAACCTATATCAGTCGATAAACTGATAGAAAAGATACCTCTCATATGTTGATCCAAATGCAACAATGTGAAAATTTCACACCCTCTTGTGGTTTGCCGAATTATTACATAACAAGCAGCATCTTCCTGCAGAGAAGAGATGCACAGTTAGCAGTAGAAGAAACGGCAAAAGAGTTTTTTTTTTTAAGCTTTAAGGGACACCATCTGGTTCTCTAGGTTAGATCCATGAATAAAATTCACAGCTCCAACCATCCTCGCTGCATTGAGTAGATTATCTATCAGACCTTGGGCTAATTTTCTATCAATTACATTTTATTTTGGAAAGGCCCTATAGTACATTATCGATCAAAGCATGATATTTTCCAACCTGCTTTATTCCATGCTTTCCACATACCTAAATCATTTCTTGTAGGTGCTACTGCTGATATATCTGGCATCCCTGCAGGTCCTTCTGTTGACAGATCTATCATGCTAGTAAGAGAAGGCGGCAAGTGACTAGCCATCTCCAAGCCCTGCGAGAACACTCGAACAGACCACATCTAAGTCTATCATTATCCATTAAAAGAAACAAATGTAGAGAATGCTTTTAGGATTAGAGGAGTTGGGAACACCACCTCATGCAGCTCCTGAGTAGGTCCAACTACAACATTGGGAGTCCTTCCTACACCTTGATTAGATGAAATCACTACAATAAGTACATTCATCCATTAGATGATATTTATCAAGAGTTCCTTATACATATTGATTATACTGGAAAGGCAAGAATAGCAAAACTAGGATTATAGTATTTCCTACTATTCACACACCTGAAGAATCATCCCCTTCATGTGCTCCTCCTAACACATTTGGCATCTGGACTCTCGGATCTTCAACATCATTAACTCTTTGAGGTGATCTAAAGTAGCCTAAAAACAAAAAGATATGTTACATATAGGTTGATCACTATCAGCTTACTTGTAATCATTTAGGGATGTACTCACGAACTGCTCTGGCACTAAGAAAAATTATCTCTAGGACATTGAAAAAAAGCCCCATCAAAGCTGATGCCTGAAAATAACTTCTATATTCATATAGTCACTGATATCAAAAGGAACAACCATTTATTAGCACAAGAATTCTACCAATATGATGTAATGATCTGGATGGCGTAGGACTGTTATGATCAGAGTAGAAATGTTGACAAGGAAATCTGGAAATACGTTTACAGCAGTAACAACTTGTTCTAATTTTTCAGCTGGCTTTCCCTGCAAAAGAATTAGGATATGATACTTGCTAATGTCCATGTGCAAGGCTAAACTCAGATATACAATTTACTCACCAAACTTTTCAATTGAATAGTGTGGCATGAGAACAGACTGATAAGACCAAGAGAACCACAAATTGCTATCATCACCTCTGATGGGTTTTGGGACCACTGAAGCACAACAAATATGACTGACAAACATACCATAAACGACCCTCCAAGGTAGTATCCCTTTCATAGATATAAAAAGTCAGGTACTGAAACTTCTTGTAGTATGAAAGTGGATAATTGAAACCGAAAGAAACACACCTTTGCCACAGTATCTTTTTTTCCAGCATAGGCACAGATCATTAGGTAACCGAAAGTGCTCATGGAAATAAATGAATGTAATATGAGGAGGTTCAAGCTCTGTCCAATTTTGATGACTGTGATACTGTAAATAAGCCACATGATGCTATTGATCAGTCCACCAACCATTGCTGGGGTACCGAATAACTCTGTAGTCTTCTCGATGCTTCCAGAGTATACTAGATAAAGATATGGCAATATTGATAAAGCAAGGGGGAAAGCCATTCCAAACAATGCTATGAATTTGTCGATTCCCTGGTGCAAATAAATTAAATTGAAAACAGAACTGAAGCACAAATATAAGACATATAAGGAACCTGTAAAATTATGTAGAAGCATAAAATAAACTTACAAAAGTAAACTTACCCAATTACCTACCGAAAATCTCCAAAAGATTTCACTCAATTAGTTTATGTAACTTGATTTATAAAATTGTTTCAAAAGTGTTGACAAATCACTTGTAGAAGACTTCTTAAAGTTGTTTCAAAACTGTTGACAAATCAATTGTAGAATACTTCTTCTAGAAGTCATCTCAAATACCCAACATGCTAAAAACCAGAGTGCTTTTGTTCCTAGGTGGCTCATCATGATAACATTTTTATGGCTTATAAGGTAACCCGCTTTCTACATTAAAAAAGGGAGGGCAGGGTATGGTGTTGTCAAATTGGATATGGCAAAAGCATATGATAGAGTGGAGTAGCCTTTTTTTTTTTTTGGCAAATTATGCTTCAACTCATTATTGAATGTGTTTCAACAGTCTCACACAGGGTTAAGATAAATAATGACTAATACAAAAACAGTCTGTCTAGGGAGAGGCTTTAGACAAAGGGTCTCACTTATCATCATATTTATTTGTTGTTTGTGCTGGAGCTCTGTCTCTAGCATTACAGTTAACTAACTGGACGATTTTCAGTTATGCTTCTGTAACTAGTAAAAAGTAAACTAACCCAATTACCTACCAAAATGAATGGGCGATGAACTAGCAATAACACGAGTAAACCAACCCAATTACCTATTACAAAAGTGTCAGGAGAAGGTTGGCTGCTGGGCTGCTGGCAGAAGGGCGAGGAGTGGCTGAAGTTCGGGAGACAGAGCGTGATGGTTTGGTTTAGTTTCCTGAGCTTGGCCCGTGTTGGCGTAGGGGCTCGGCCCAGTTCGGAGTTGTGAAGTGGCCGGCGAATACAATTCGCGTGTAACCCAACTACCCAACTGAGAACAGTTAACGAAAGATAACAGAAATACTTCCCCAATCCCCCCCTGTCTGGTTCTTCTGATCCCATTCTACTTGCTGTTTTATCCCTTTTCCCCAAATTCCCTCTACTTCTACTCAAATCTGTTGGAGTTCGTGACACAAAGTGACCGGACGAACGGTTCGTGAAGATAACAGAAATATTTCCCCAATCTCTATGTCTGGTTCTTCTGCTACCATTCTACCTGCGTTCTATCCCTTTTCCCCAAATTCCATCCACTCTTCTACTCAAATCAGTTCAAGTTCGTGACACAAAGTGACCGGACGAACGGTTCATGAAGATAACAGAAATATTTCCCCAGTCCCTCTGTCTGGTTCTTCTGCTACCATTCTACCTGCTGTTCTATCCTTTTTTATCCAAATTCCCTCCACTTATACTCAAATCCGTTCGAGTTCGTGACCCAAAATGACCGGACGATGGACCAAGTAACTCTAAGAAACAATGCAGCAATGGCGACCGTACCTGCTGCGGTGGGGTAGCGCAACCACACGGTGGGGCAGCTGGGCACGGGAGAGGCGCAGGCGGGAGGTCTCGCGAGGCAGTCGGGGACGCGCTTGCGAGTTGCAGTTGCTGATGAAAAACGGAGCGTGGCGTTGCAGAAGGTGGCAGTGGCGGCGTCGGCAGGAACGGAGGCAGCGTCGGAGAGGGAGGCGGCAGCATCAGGGAGGGAGGTGGCGGAGTCAGCGTCGGCGAGGGAGGTGACGAGAGAGGAGGCAACGTCGGCGAGGGAGGCGGCAGCATCAGGGAGGGAGGTGGCGGAGTCAGCGTCGGCGAGGGAGGCGACGAGAGAGGAGGCAGCGTCGGCGAGGTAGGCGGCAGCAACAGGGAGGGAGGCGGCGGAGTCAGCATCGCCGAGGGAGGTAGGGGCAGTGTAGGCGAGTGAGGCGGCGGAGGAGGCGGCATCGGTGAAGGACTCGGCGGCGCCGGTGAAGTAGACGGCGGAGGCAGCATCGCCGAGCGAGGCGGTGGCGTCGACGCGGGCCACGGGCGCTGGCGTGTGAAGATGGTCCCCATCTCCGACACGCGAGCGCCAATTTGATTTGGGTTTGGTTTTGAAGGCTGAAAGGGTATGTCCCCTGCTAAAAAACAATTCACCCGCCCTTCAATCCAGAGTCGTCCTCCCAAAACCTCGGCACCTAGCCTAGCCTTAGCACGCGGTAGTGCCTACCACTTTTGAGCCTAGGCGTTGGCATTCAGGCAACCTGAAATTTTCAGATAGAATAATAGTTCACGTAATTGAAAATTCGAGCAATAGAAACTGCTATTTGATTTTTGACTCGAAAAGCAATATCCGAAATTTTAGGTACTCAATAATTTATGTTCAGGTTTGGTTTTACCTGATATACACAAAACAAAAAAATTAATAATTTTGAATATATTCAAATACTCTCTCTATCTCAAATTATAAGACGTTTGACTTTTTTAACACCAAATTTAATCATTTATCTTATTTATTTTTTTATAAAATATTATTTTTTATCGTGACTTACTTTATAATATTAGTTCTTTAATAATAGTTTAAATTTGGTTATATTTATATAATTTTTTTAAATAAGATGAGTCAAACTTAGAATAAAAAGAAGTCAAACGAGTACCAGTTGAAATCAAACACTATAATCCTTCAAACCACTTCATGTTTTCACCGATTGAAAACAAATTAATTATCAATTATCAAAGCCATATAAAGTCTGAGGCAGCACCAGTGTTGAAGCCAACGATGAGTTCTCAGTTGCCTTTGGCTCCTAGATAGGATAAGGGCCAATTTGGCTAGATTCCTCCAAAAGAAAGTAAGGAGCTAGAGTCGGGGGAACAAAAAATATTTTCTCTCCTAAATCCATTGGATAAGAAAAAAGAGCGAAAAAAAAAACCTGATATATTTCAAGAATTGAGGAAGCGAGTCGTCGAAAGCCCTTCTAAAGTGGGCCCAAATCTAGGATGGAGCGATGGGGGACAAAATCGGATGAGCAAACAAGCATCAACAAGTTGCCAATCTAATGTTCACCAGATATTCCTCGTGTGTTTTCTCACTGATGCGATGTTGTAGCTTCCGCATAGTCTAATCAAAATTTAAATAGCTTTGATCGGCGCCAGAAGGTACGGCAAAATTATAGATAAATCTACCTGTTGAACATAACATGATTTGCAAACATAATATGATTCGCAAAAAAAATTCTAAGGTCAATTTGTTTGGCGCCATTATAACTATCGCAGATTAGAGTTACTTTTTCTGTTCATTTATATTATCAGTTGGACTTATTCGCCGTTTAAACAATATATTTCTCTTATAGTAAATTAAGCAACGTTTACTGGCCTAAGCTAGACGACTGTCAGCAGAAGCACCAAGCTTACCACAAAGTGGATTCCTTCCTCTTCCACATCAGGTCTCCTGTTGATCTTTTGGTCGATTTGAACTTTATTGAACTTGCTCTAAGACATGTTTAGATGCATGTCCTACTTAGCTATAGCCAAATCAGGGTATGATCAATTGATTAAGCCAAAATTTTAAGTTCAGCTCTCTTAGGTTATCCGCACTCTTTATCCTCTATATTCATCCTCTAAAAGAAATATTTCATCTTGATCATTAAAATTTCTCCTTTATACTATTTTTTTCTGCACTAATTTATCCTCTATATCAACAGGACTCACACATTATACTCTACTTTTTTCTCCTCCGTCCAACCTCTTTCTCCTCCCTGCTTCCTCCCCACCCGGCCTCTTGGGTAGAGGATGCCCTGTACAGCACTATATATATCGGATGGCAGAGCTACGATATTTTAGCATTACCTGTACAGGCCCTCTGCATCCAGCAGATGCACCTGCAGGAGCACATGCCGGTATTCACTGCGGTTGGTTAGTCTTAGACTTGATTCAACGGCTCAAAAAGCTCAAGCAACTTCGGGCATCATTTCCACCAAGCATAACTCTTTAATAAGATGCATAAACATGTTTCGTAGACATGTTTTTTGACGATTTGCATTCACGCCTAGTCATAGCATAAGGTGGATGAAAAGTTAAAAGGCTCGTGATTATAGCCAAAGAAGAAACAACCTAAATACCCTTTTTGTTTTGCCCGAAATCTAACCAAATCGAGTGGCGAACCAACTCGGCAGGACGCTCGTTGCCGCCACGCACCTCCCCCCTCACTTCTCCCCTTCTCCGATCTCCGCCCCCTCTACTTGCCAAGAGTCGGCTTCTCCATCCTCTCCACGCCACCATTCTTCTCACCCACGCCTCAGCAATTCAGCATCGCCGATTCCCCGCGGCACCGACACCTCGTCGGCCATGGGCGCTTCCTCCTCGACCGGCAACCCGTCCCCAGAGGCGCTCGAGCAGCGGGAGCAGGAGACCCTCGCCTCCGCCGCCCTCTCCCTCCCGCTCCTCCGCGCCGCCTTCTCCCGCTCCGCCGCCGCCGCCAACGCCAACGCGCTGCCGGATGCCCTGGCCCCGCCGCCCGCCTCCTTCAGTCTGCCCGGATCCCCGCTGCCACCGCACTTCCACGACATCCTCGCGGGGCTCGGCCCCGCCATCGCCTCCCAGTTCTTCAGCCAAGGAACCGCCGCGGCGCCTGAGGGGACGCCGAGTGGGTCCCGTTCCTCAGGGGTTCAACCGCTGCTGCGCGCGCGTGCCGGCCTCCCGCTCGCTCGCGCTGCTCCTCCGCGTGTATGCCGCCGCCTGCGCGGGCGCGGGAGAGCGCCCTGCGGCGTCCTGCTCCAGCCCGACGAGGGCGGTGGTGACGAGGACGGGAAGGTCGTGGGGGAGCTCACGCCGGAGCAGATCGCAGTGTTCCTCTGGATGTGCTGGGTCATGGCGTGGAGCGCTTCGGCCTCGAGGGTGGCCGGTGACGGAGGGGAGAAGCCGGAGCCCGTCTCGGTGCTCCTCCCGGACGTGACGCACCTGGTGCTGTCGGCGCTCGTCTCGGCGGGCGCCGTCGCGGATGACGCGGGCGTTTGGGGCTGGGACATCTCCAGCGGTGGGAAGGGGGTGAAGGTCCAGGAGTTCACGTCGTGGGTGTTGTCCACGCCTGTCGGGCTTGGGAACTGCCTCTCGGGGTATGTGCGGGACAGATTCCGCTCCCTGGCTGCTGACTCTGTGGAGGTAATCAAATTATATTGCAGAATTTGTAGCTGCTGCCAAAACATTGGATGGATCTGCTCGGTATCAAGTATCATCAGTAGAATTTGTGCGACATTGCTATTACCTTGTTAGTTCATAGATCATACTTAAGTGTAGAAATGGGTTTTCGATTGTTCTGTTTCTACTTGTTTTTCTTAGTCACCATGACTTCGAGGCTAAGATTTTCTGTAGTTATGCATGATCTGATATAGTTTGAAAATTGTCTCCCCCATCGTCCTGATTTTGCAAATCATCAGCGCATTCTGTAATGTTATAGCCTGAACATTTTTTTGGAGGGTAGTTGATGGTTCAGCATTAGCTCTAAAGAATTGTGGTAGAAGTTGTCCCAGCCACAGATTCCACAATATAATGATTATCGATATCTAACTAGGTCCAGTACTGAGAGGGTTGGGGCTTACGTCACTCTTTGACATACTGTTGCTCTTGAAACATTGGCTGCACTAGGTTTGAGCAGTGTGAAATTGTTGATGACATTACTCTTCTAGACAAATAGAGCTTTATGTATTTTGCCTTTTTCTAACGAACCATGCCTATGATTAACTTCAACTGAACTTTTTTTTTTGGTTATCTCATGAACTAACTAGAGTTCTTACTCATCACAACCAGGAGAGCTCTGTTTCAACTGTTAACACAACCTTTGATACCTCTGATGTTTATCTGCTAACACGGGGAAGAGCATGGGCAATCGCTCTCAGCCTAAGAAACAAGTTGAGTGAAAAGCTGTTGTCAGCTTCTGTAATTGGAATGGACACAGAAGACCTTCTTTATAGGTAACTTGGTGCCCTGATGATATTTATTCTTGTGATTATATCTGTAAGCTAGTTTTCATACAACATTGCAGTTTTTACTTGACTGTTGACATAAGTATGAGTGCATTTTTTCCCCTTATCTGAAAGAATTAAAATATATAGTATCTCACTGTCAGTTCTCCTAAGGATCTAGGAAGAATTAACATCGATACAATGTTTGTCTATAGGTCATCTGTTCATGGAAAAGGACTGAGCCGGTTCTGGTCTTGTGTTGAGGGGTACAAAGGGCCGATGCTGATTCTACTTTCATCATTGTCAAAGAGTGGTGGTGAGAATGTTGATTCTGATCGAAGATGGGTGATTGGTGTATTGACCGAGGAGGGATTTGAGAACAAAGATACCTTTTATGGTAGCTCTGGGTTCCTTTGTGCTGCACATCCAATATTCCGCATGCTACCACCATCTGGTATGACTTTTATTGACCACAACTTTGTCTGAGCTGATAGTAGCTTACTAAACCTCTAACCTAGCAGGTAAGGAGAAGAACTTCATATACTGCCACCTACATCCTCAGATAAGAGCTTATGAAGCAAATCCAAAGCCTGTTGGCTTAGCATTTGGTGGAACAATTGGGAATGAGAGGATCTTTCTTGATGAAGACTTCTCGAGAGTTTTAGTTCGACACCATGCTGTTGATAAAACTTATCAACATGGTTCTCTCATCCCCAATCAGGTTAAATTCAGATTTACTGGTGTTCATGGAAGATAGTAACCTGATTGCCCTTTGCTCCATTCAACATTATTCGCAATCTTAGATTCAGGCTTTAAGGATAGTTTGCTGCTTTTTTTTTTCTGCTGGAAATATTTTGTTAGCAATCTTACTTTCTGTTTGGCTTCAAATATGTCTTTATCCATCCCAAAAGTTGCAAAACAGATGTGCTTTTGAATTTTTGAAATGCATTTTCAGGACATAGGGTAGGGTGATTGACCACTCCAATTTGAGTATTGCTTCTCTGTTCTCCCAAAGAACATTCCACAAATTATAACTCACACCCTATTAGTGATAGGCACACCCTATTAGTGATAGGCACAAATAAGTTCCATTCAGTTACCATGTTTATGTCATTATGTGCTTATATTTGTACAATTACAAGTATGCTACCAAATGTAGATTATGATTTTATTCTGCTTTTTGGGGTATTGTAGGGTTATTTACCTGTTGAGGCTTCAGTGCTTGATGTTGAAGTATGGGGGCTGGGTGGAGAAGCAACAAAAAGACAGCAGAATGTGTACAAGAAGAGGGAGGACATCTTCTCAGAGCAGCGAAGAAAGGTGCTACTAAGAGTAAACCTGAACCATTTGCTATATACAACGTTATTGAAATGTGCATGTATGCCCACAATATTGCCATTTCTTCTTTCAGGTTGATCTCAAAACTTTTGCTAGCTGGGAAGACTCTCCAGAGAAAATGATGATGGATATGATGTCCGATCCAAACACGGTTCGGCGAGAAGATCGGTGATTTTGGTTTACACTCTCCGGAGATGTACAGACTACAGAGTTCATTGCACATATTTGCTTGCCCATTTGGCTGGGTGACCTCACACGCTATTTAGATTGAAGTACTAAAAAGAGACTTGTACAGAACATAGTTTCCAATAATAAAATTGAGATTTTATTCCTTTCTGCTATTTTATTTGTTTCATGGGAAAGCGAGAGCAAAACAAATATCTGCAGTGTAAGACTGCTGCCAAGTTTTCCGTATTGTTGGATACATGATATATCGCTGCCGAAGCAAGCCCCGGTTTCCCTAAACTAATCGACCGCTCCATGTTCTTGGATCGAATACTGTCATGCTCAATTAGTTTGAGGTAAGACCTGTGTTGGATACTCCTGTAGATAGTACTAGTAGAAGTGTGGTAAAGTTACCTCTTTACCTGGGACCGGTACCGCGTCCGGACGCCTGCATGCCTAGTCCTCCTAGAAACGTTTCGCTGGTACAAACAGGTCGATGCTTGTAAAATACTGATTCACATCATCACATGTAGCAAACTGTAGGGCGGCCGTCTTTCTGCTCTGAATTTGTTTTAACTACTGATTCGTATGTGTCTCTACGTTATCGTTACTTGGTAGTACGCGTGCACGTAGTAGTACGTCTGCGCGACAAGGATTCCTATCGGCGATCGCCTGCGCGGATTGCCAATCGCCATGATTGGTACAAGGAACTCAAACACGGATACGCATGCTGCATGCATATACGACGGCCGTGGTGACAGGACAGTACAAGCCGCAGCCTGGTGATCGAGTGCAGGCCGGGGGATCTGTTCATTTAGCAGACTTTGGTGTACCACGGACGGATTCATGTCCGGTCCGGTTGCAAGCGTTCATCTCATCGGTCGATCAATCACATGCCAACGCAATCCATCAGCGGCCCTGCATCGCCTACGATCTTCTGCTCCGAAATTCTTTCGACTTCGGCTCGACCACATCCAGACCACAGTACTGCCGCATGCAGTTAGAGAGTTCCTTGGCTCCATCGGGCATGCATCGGCAGCTTGAATCCAGCAGCATATTCCTGCATGCATGCCCTCTCTTTTTTTTTTCCTTCAGCTCCATCGCATGCCCTCTTTATTATACATCTGCGCTAGCGCCGGCTAGCCGAAGAAGAAACCGGCTGATCAACTTGAGTTTCTCTTGATTTGCTCTACAACCTGATCGTGATGGCCCTCTCTCTCTCTCTCTCTCTCTCAAAAAGAAAAGAAAAGAAAAGAAAAGAAAAGCTAATCATCGTGATCGAGGTACATGTAAGTGATGTGCAGGTCGTAGTAAAATACGAAGATGATGCGTGCAGCTTCTGGTGAATCTTTCTTTTGCAGATTAGTACAGTAACCAACAGACGGCCGGCAGGACAGGAAATGATACGACGTGGAGACGATTGAGATTGCTATAAAAAAAATTCAGGGATCGGTTACAGTTTTCAGTGTAGCCTCGGGAAGGCACGCATGCGGCACGCGCGGACGCGCGCGCGGCCGGCCGGCCTTCCGGCCCCGACCTACTATTTCCTTCCATGATCTCCCCTTGCCATGATTGGCGCTCTAAACCAACGCAAAATCCTAGTGCAGCTATAGCTCCTGCAGCTTGCTGGAACCAACGCAAACTCGATTTGATGGGTGCTTTTCTCTGCCTGTCTGCCGACCTCGTGATTCTCCGTGCACAAGGGTCCGGCCGGAAAGAAAGGGTCGATGCGGATTTTTGCAGCCCTTTTTGCTGATCAGCTTGTGGCCTTGTGATATGTGTGGAAGAAACCAATCGTGTGTCATGCATGCTGGGCATAGAGTAATGTTTAAGGCCTATGAGTGGTACTAATCCTATCTCAAAATAGATTTACTTTAACTTTCTTTTAAAAAAAAAAGCTGATATTTATGTCTTAGCATTATACTCCCTCCATTTATTTATTGGAGTCATCTTAGGGTCATGCGCAATGACCAAGAAAGGGTGGTGCATGCAGACAGTTGAATTAATTCCACCAGTGAGAGCAGCCTTATGCAGATGGTTGTATTAATTAGACCAGTGAGAGGAAATGCATGCGTCTGGAACGACGTGAAAACTGTGGTCCCTGGGTTAGATGACTCCGACTCTTGAAGAATTTTTTTTTTTGGTAAGATGACTCCGATAAATGGATGGAGGGAGTATAATATTAGATATACACCATGAGATGTATTTCCATAATGTATTTATTTGGTTTCACATATGATATATACTCCTTCTGTCCCTAAATAAGTGTCGTTTCACTTCTCGAGCTACAACTACCGGTAATTTTAATAAATAATAAATATCATCGATTAGTATCATAATTAGTATCATCAGAAAGATCTTTGGATCTAGTTTTTTAACAAAATTATTTAGAAATATAAATATTACACGTATTTCTATAAATCAAATCAAACTTGTAGTACGTATTCTACGGCGACACTTACTCAGAGATAGAGGAAATATGTTGTTACTTGTTTCTTTAGAAGCCGATATGGGTAGGGGATATGTAAAATTGCTGCTATGGTAGCTAGCCATAAATTGGTCCATTCAATTTGGAGCTACTACTAGCTACTAGCAAGAGTTCTTTCTTTCAAAAGTTGGGAGACCTGGGTTTGCTCGAGGCATCATTGGTTTCCCTGACAGACACCTGCGGCTCTAAACCCCCAGCAACCCAGAATAGAAACTTCTCTTAACTACTCCTCTCCTGCATGCTAGTACCCTTCAACTTCAGTTAACTGCCTGCAGCTAGACCTCTTTGTACTGATGGTGATAGCAACTGCTCTCCCACTCCAGTTCCTCATCCCTCTCACTGAGTGTTGCTGTTGCAACTAGCAGTCCAGCACATTCTCTGTGACTCTGTGGTGTGGCCACAAGGATGCTCTTCAGTCTCCAGTCTCCTCTCCCTATCACCATTACTGTAGTGTACATAAGAAGAAGCACTTGATGGCCTAACTTAAGTTAGACATGCATGGTAGTAGTATAGTACAATTCATTCTCTCTCATACTAGCTAGTACTCCGTAGCTGCTGCTGGGCAGACCTATGGAGGATCGTGGGGATACGACGATATCTTTTGGAGAGAGACAAGTGAAGTTGACACAGGAGGCTCTTGCACTGTCCATGAGAGAGAGAGAGAGAGAGAGAGAGAGAGAGAGAGAGCTGAGAGGGGTATGTGTGGAACGGCCCTCCCCTTGTGGCAACTGCACCGGCAACCTAGCACCTAGCCCAAGCCTCTCCAGCTGCGCTGATAGAAACTGCAAAGGCTACCCATGCAACCATGCCATATAGCACTGCTGGAGCTAGTGGATCATTGCTCTTCTCTTTTTTTAACCGAGGAACTCACTATTTTCATAACTTGTAAAAAGGAAATACAACATTTAACAGATACTAGTTCAGACAGCAAGAATAGCACTGATTTGTTTTTGACGAGTGACGTGGTACATGGTAACGTGAATACGCTTAACTTTGATTTATTTTTTTTCCCCTAAACACAAGAGGTTCCCACTTCGGTGATAAAAAAATGATTTAGCCTTATTGTAAAAATTGCCAGAAAAATCTACCGTGCATTATCGTATGAAAATTGCCCAAAAATTGTTTTTTTTTGGATCCTTGTGACTTGTCAGAGCTAATTTGTTTTGTAATAACATAATATAAGAGGTAAAATAAAGTGAGTATATGACATAACCGGTCCTCCTCCTTAGGAGGTCACCGGAGTACCGTAACATTGTGTGGATTCAATTTGCTTGCAAAATTAAGATTGTAAACTGTTATGTTCCAACACTACCTAATAAGGCCCTCCTTTGGGACATAGGAAAATTTCCGATTCCTATGTGTGTTTTTATGTAAAAATGAACCGATTCATGATTTCTATATGATTTGTATGAAATTTCTCTACTCTAAGAGGCCCAAAGAGATAAAGTGCTGAAGAGTTAGATGCTAGTACTGGGAGTATACGATCACCTAGTGATCTTAATTAGGGCTTGTTTTGAGTGCGGAAACTTTACTTTTTCTGTTCATACCTATTTTTTATGAAATTGAACAAGCATTGTGAATTCAGATTTGCTTAGAGCTAATAAAAACTAAGAACGCATATTTTTTAAAGGTTACAGTATAGTAGAATCACAAAAGTGCTAGTAATAGCTTTTACACGATCATCCTTTGGATAGCCATGATTGCTTTATGCACAGGTGAAGTCGTAGCTAGGTACGCGCGGTAGCCTGCATCCGGCGTACAGTAGTAAATGCATAATATTCGCGGGCATTGAACTAACCGCGCACTTTTTTCTGTACCACCAATGCCGCAATAATGCGTGCGTATGTACGGTGGCTCACTTCCTCACTCTACTAGTCTACTGTGGGCTGTTGTGGCATAGCACGATCCGATCCCAGTCCGGACAGCCCTGTCTAGAAATTCTGCGAAACCATGTGTGGAAATACATGCATGTGTGCGGCTCTAATTTAGTACGGCTCTAATTTAGTACTCCCCCCTCTACCAATAACAATACCATTATAGTTTTCAACCAAGCTAAATTTTCGTATTTACTATAAACATGATTTCATGATTAATTTAGTAGTACTTACTGTATTTAGTATCATAAGCATTAGTATTTTCTTTGTATATATATTTGAGAAAAGAAGAATACATTCTTTTTAAAATGGCTCGATCTGCTTAGATATCATGACTAATTATTAGCATAGATTTCCTAGCAGCCTTCAACTTGCTAAAATATGGTAATTAAGGGGTTGTCAACTAGTAGCAATATGGATCTAAACATACTCCCTCCATCCCAAAAAGGATGACGTTCTCGTTTTCCGAGAAACGGCTGCCGGCAATTTTTATAAATAATAAATATCATCGATTAGTATCATAATTAGTATTATTAAAAATATCTTTAGATCTAGTTTTTTAAAAAATTTATTTGAAGATATAAATATTGTACATATTTTTGGCAAATCAAGTTAAACTTGTGGCACGAACCCCCAAAACGTAATCCTTTTTGGAACGGAGGGAGTATTAATGGTTCGCATGGCTATGAAATGCTCCAGCAGTCCAGCTTTGCCTGTATGCATGGCCACTCTTAAATCCACGTGGAGTCGGGAGAAGCTAGGATCTGTAGCTTCTCTGGCTCTTTTCCCTTTTTCCCCCTCAAATCAACGTGGAGTCAGGGAGAAGCTGGGATCCGTGGCTCTTACTCCGACTTATCTGGTTAGTATATATAGCAAATACAGACAAAACCGAAGGACGCCTCCCAAATAGAGCTGCTTAATTATCCTGTGATCGTTTTTTTTAACTTATCCCGTGATCGTTCTTGACAACTTATAAACAACTATCTAGTACATACATCTACGTAGTTGCCAAATGCCAATGGGTTGTGCATTACAACAAAATTTATTTTGAGGCAAGAAAAACGAAATTCTAGAGGATAAACTTTTCCCTGCCTAGTCAAGTACTAGCCCGCATATGAGCCGCCCCTGTACAGTGATATTATTCATTTCGTTCACACACTGCTCCCCCACAGTGCTAGTACGCAGTAACTTGATCCTACATGCTCATCACGAGATCACCGCTCGTGTCCCAGGCATGGAAACGCCTGTAGAATGTGAAAAGTCTCGTCAGTAAGTCAAGTCTACCACAACACGAAGCCAAATCATGTCAATTTTGGCTAAATGGTATATTAATATTTACCATACTACTAAATAACTGTTATTAAATTCCCCATAAAATATATTTTTAGTATACAGTATCTTTTTGGAGCCATACATACTATTTTTTGTAAGTCTTTGATCAACTCTAGAATTGTCTTCTTTTTGGATGGAGATAATAGATTCCAATCAAAATATATAAAGTGCATAAATTTTAGTGTATACTTTTTATATACAACATAAGAGTTTTGAAGGAATATATAAAAGTACCTTTTGTGTTTGGGAACGTATGCTATGCAAACTAGGCTCTTGTGCAAACTATGCAAACTCTAATCAAGACCACGCGGGAATCTAATCCGATGGTTGCAAGCACTTAAACCCCTCCACTCATCCCATCTGGCCACCCCCATGAGTGGGAGGGTTTAAGTGCTAAAATTACCAACCATTGGATTAGATTTATTTTGATTAGCACTTAAACCCCTCTACTCATCCCAGTGCTAAAGTATATGCATGTATAAAAATGGGTGACCCCCAGTGGCAGTGGGACTTGGGGAGAAACTTGTTTGCATGAGAGACAGAGGCCTTGTTTAGATTACCTCTCAACTTCCAAGTTTTTTCACTCTCTCTCCATCACATCAATTTATACCCACATGTAAAGAGTATTAAATATAAGTAAAAAAATAACTAATTACACAGTTTAGTTGTACATCACGAGACGAATCTTTTGAGCCTAGTTGGGCCACGATTGGACAATATTTGCCACATACAAACGAAATGCTACGGTGTTTTCAATCTCTCTCCATCACATCAATTTCTACCCTATATATGGAGCATTAAATGTTATAAAAAAAAATAACTGACAGGTTTAGTTGTAAATCCTTTTTTAGTGGCAGTGGGACTTTTACCAAATACAAACGGAGAAACTTGTTTGCATGAGAAACAAGGCCAGAGATGCATTGCAGGTCACTGTGCTGTGCTTGCCAATTCTCACAGGAGACAGAACACATGCTGTGCAGTCGGCTCCCTGTGATATCTTCCCAGTGATGCAACTTTGATCTCCTACTCCCTAGAGCTCCTTCGTCGCCAAAAGGGACCTGAAAAGAGGAGCATGATTGCTCTGTAGAAACTTGTCTCTCTATCTCATTCCCCAGTTGCCTCCCGGACCCACTGCATCTACAGAACCTAAGGGCCTGTACGTCCTCCCAACCCCAACCTATATCTCGCCATGCACCTAGCTCGCAGCTACGCCCTCTCTCTCTGCATGCTACTAGCTAGCTTCTAGCCTCCAGCTGCTGCTATGCTATGCACCTATGGAACCCTTCCATATAAACCCTCCTGACGCCTCTCCTTTTTCCAAGGCAAGGCCAAAGCAAACCCTTCGTCCTCCTTGCCACAGATCAGAGAGATCGGAGGCGGCGCAGGAGCTCAGGAAGGCCGGTGAGATCGGAGGCATGGCGGCCAATGTGGGCGCGGGCAGGAGTTCCGGCGGCGGGCGGTGGAGCGGGAGACACTGGCACTGCTGCTGCTGGCAGCGGCAGCGTGGCGACGACGACGGCGGTGTGCCGCCCCAGCGGCTCGCGGTGGACGCCGACGCCGGAGCAGATCAGGATCCTCAAGGAGCTCTACTACGGCTGCGGCATCCGGTCGCCCAACTCGGAGCAGATCCAGCGCATCACCGCCATGCTGCGCCAGCACGGCAAGATCGAGGGCAAGAACGTCTTCTACTGGTTCCAGAACCACAAGGCCCGCGAGCGCCAGAAGCGCCGCCTCACCAACCTCGACGTCAACGTGCCCGCCGCCGCCGCCAACGCGGCGGACGCCAGCAGCACCCACCTCGGCGTCCTCTCGCTGTCGTCGCCTTCAGGTACTTACTAGTAAGAAAATTTGTGCGATTATTCGTTCGATAGATCGCCCGTATGAAAAATTTGTGATTGCGAACTGACATGTGCATGCATGCGTGGGCATCATCAGGCGCGGCGCCTCCCTCGCCCACCCTCGGCTTCTACGCCGGCAATGGCGGCGGCGGCGGCAACTCGGCTGTGCTGCTGGACACGAGTTCCGATTGGGGCAGCAGCGCTGCCACTGCCATGGCCACTGAGACATGCTTCCTGCAGGTACGTACTGCACGTACTACGTTCTTTTCTTGGGGATCGTTCACGTACAACAAACAAGTCGACACGTTCCCCATGGCTAACTGTCGTGTGGTGGGCGCACCGCGCAGGACTACATGGGCGTGATGGGCACGGGCAGCGCGGCCGCCGCGTCGCCGTGGGCATGCTTCTCGTCGTCGGATCCGAGGGCGGCGTCGGCGTCGGCGCCGACGGTGACGCGGGCGCCCGAGACGCTGCCTCTCTTCCCGACCGGCTACGGCGACAGCCGCCACCTCCCGCGGCCGCGGCACGAAGTCCCAGCCGGCGGGACCATCCGCGGCGGCAGCAGCAGCAGCTACCTGCCGTTCTGGGGTGCCGCGTCCACAACTGCCACTCCCACTGCCAGTGCCACTTCCGTTGCGATCCAGCACCAGCAGCAACATCACCAGCTGCTGCAGCTGCAAGAGCAGTACAGCTTTTACAGCAACACCACCCAGCTGCCCCTGCCCGGCACCGGCGGCAGCCAAGATGCGTCAGCAGCTGCAGCAGCATCCCTGGAGCTGAGCCTCAGCTCCCCCTGGTGCTCCCCTTACCCTGCAGGGACCATGTGATGAGAGCAATGCAAGCTGTGCCCAATGCTCTTCACTTCACTGAAACTCCATAGTGTTGTCTGCTGTGAGTTTATGTCTCTGGATTTTCATGGAAGCGATTACCAGTGGCCATAGTGTTGCTGTCATAGTGTCATTATCCTAGGTTTAGTAGTACTAGCTACCGGTTAAGCATCAGGCATATGGAGTATGTAGAAGCATGTCTGAAGAAAGGCAAGTGTTTGGAGATCTCTAGCACTATTAGCTAGATATAGCGAATTGCAGATGCAGCTGCACAGGCATTAACATGCATGCAACTCTAGCTACTGCATGCGGTGGTCCTCATGTGTTTGTGTGTGTGTGGTAGTAGCAGCACCAGCAGTCCAGGACAACAATGTGTGGACTGGTGCAGTGAATTCTAGTGTACTGTTGGTGGTTGTAATTGCTTGCATTGCATGGGCTAGTTTGGGCAGGGGCACAGTTGTGTCAAACTTGTCCCTCCCTTTTGTGACTTCCAGAAAAAGGAATGAGGCTCCTGCATGTTTACTTTTCCATGCTTGCTTCGCCTGTTGTCTGTTGAGACGAGAGGAATTTCTCTCTCAGCGCTGTTGGTGTCTTGTAGTTCCAGCATGCAGATGCTGAGATGCAGATGCAGGAAGTGATGTCTCTACCACTGCTGGTTTTCTCAGTTTCAGGGCCTTTTGGGACCAGGGATTTGTTGGCTTGATTCTAGGGTTGGGGTGACCATTTGCATTTTGAAATGAGTTGGACTTGTTTAGATGGAGGTTGCTCCATGATTCTAGTTGTTTGTGGTAAATATTGTCCAATTGTGGCCCAACTTTCGTTCGATTCGGTGATTAATGCATTTGCAATTTTGCTCCCCTTTGTTTGTGGTAAATCTTTGAAATGATCAAAAGATTGTCTCGTTTTACAACCCAACTGTGTAATTAGTTATTTTTTTTATTTATATTTAATACTGTTTATATGTAAAGTTCACATGTCTGGTTTTGTTTTCTTTCTGCCTTGACCAATGACCATGCAAAACATGTGCATGGATCCGCTGCCATGCATTATATTGGATTGGAGAATGTCATATAGAGTACTTGATAATGTATGAATACGGTTAGAACATGAATTTTTCACACTGGAAAAAGTTACTATAGAACATAAATTTCTTGCTCGGACAGACATAATATATAGAGAAGAGTTCTCCTTGCCTAGCCACTGAATAAATATACAACAGGAGTTCTAGCATAGCCAATGAAAGTAGATTACTTTAACTCTTCTGTTCTAAATTATGAAGTGTTTTGACTTTTATTCCTATGTATATTACTTATGTATTTAAACATAGTATATATCTAAATGCGTAGAAAAACTATATATCTAGAAAACTCAGAAAATAGCTGTTAAGAAATTTTAGCGTCTTATGTCATATTTTAATATTTTAATCCACATAAATACTACGTCATACTGAAACAAACATGCAGCATACTATCTATATGATGGTCTATGCACTATTATCACAGACTAGCATATATTCGATGCACAAGAGCACTAGAATAAACAAAGATAACCTTAACAAAAGAGTCAAATAGCCTAAAGGCCATCAGCAGTGTGTTCTGATGTCCAAAGAGGAGAGAGAAAAACATGCTATGCCCATTTCTTGCGATGCTAAGAAATCTTGGAGCACATGGCAACAAATGCGCTAATTGTTATAAAAAAAAAAAAAACAAATGTGCTGATGCTCAAACAATAAAACAAATATTTTTGTTGTCTCTTTTGAGTATGGCCAAAAGAGAGAACAGGCAGGGTGGGAAAGGAGAACAACCTTTATTATTTTACGTGGGTCCCCAGCACTGGCGGAGCCACCGCCCGGCGATCCTGGGCGGCCGGCCGGGCTCAAATGCCGAATTTCAAAAGAAAATTTTTTTATATTAAAGAAAACATGTATAATTTAGTAGATAATTTTGTTACTTAATAAGAATTGTCCAGGCTTTGAAAAACTTCTGGCTTCGCCACTGGTCCCTAGCTAGTGCAGATGGCTTCATTGCCTGGATTTGAACACTGCAGTAATTCGGTGCCCATTATTTCAAGTTTCAGTTCGTTTTCCGTAGGTCAGCTTCTGTCTATGTAGTCAATCTTAGTTGACGCAGTGGAAGAACTTAATGTGGTAAGGAAACAATTCATGCTTGTGTCCGTCCCTCTTGGCCAATAACAAGAAGGCGAATAGAATTCACGCCCCTCAATGCACGGTAGGACTTATAAACCTACTGATAAGTCGAAACATTTTATTTGGTGTAAGAAAAAAATATTATTGTAATGGCTAATAAGCTAAAACGAATATAACCTTGCGAGTTGTTACGATAAAGAAGAAAACTAGTGCAGAGGCACAAAGATATAGGTAGACCCAAGACCTTAACCCGTGTAGACTATCTTAGGGATTGTTCGGTTACACCCTAAACCGAGGGGATTGAGGGAGATTTAATCCCGTACAAGTTAAAATCCCCTTCAATCTTCTCCAACCCCCTCCAATCTCTTCCAACCGAACAAGCCCTAGGGATTTCTGAACTTAAGGAATATAAAATATAACATACTGTATTTTCATGATTTGCTCGCAAAAAATACTGTATTTTCATGATAGGTTGGTTAATATATAGTAGGGAGAAAAAACATATACCTCCTTATCAATTGGCAATATGGGACTAATTATATTAATGATTAGTCTTCTACTTTCCCTCATGGAGTTTTAACTGTTTATATGCCTCGTAATAACCATAGTCACTTGTGGACCTTAAACATTATAGCACATATAGAACTAGAGAACACAAGCTGGTACTATACTTCAACAATGGCAATTCCATACAACAATTACCGCCTAATACATGTAGAGAACAGAGTATCTGACACACAGTAGTGATTTTGTTGTTCTCTATGTAATATATCTCGTTTTTCTTTGTTTTCCCTGCATCTGAAAAAGCTATCCGTCCTTTCGCAAAAACAAAACACTGACATAGTGAAAAGTTCCCGTGGATTACTGTAACATTTCACATATATAGTAATTAACGGCTTACACGATTACAGCAGCCACTGAGTACACAACGTGACCTCAAACATAGACACATAGTGCTTCCAGTTAACATACATAGTCCAGGTTTCGATCACTTTTCTGAAGTGATCACACTACTTCCTCGAGAAAAGGATGATACTCGTGAGTCGTGATGCCTTGGCATCAGCTTTGCCCCTATATATAGCTAAAAATCACGAGCTGGGGTTACGATTTCCTGCTAAGACCATGGAAGAAGCGGTGTTTTCTCCTTCTTGAGTGCTTCCGATGTACTCTGGACATGATATACGGCGAGAAACAGACCTAGATAAACAGAGCAGAGACAGAGATGTGATTTTTTCTTTTGAAAGGGTGGCTGGGAGGAGCCTTGTTATAAGTTCCAAAAGTTTAAAGCAAAATATTTAGATTGGGGGACTAAAATGTCCACAACGACCCAGACAAACACAAAGAACTAAGGATAAAACACTACAGAAACAGCTGCACTTATGAAAGGGCGAACAAAACTGGTTGATGCTTCTAAGTGGTTCTTGTTTTCAGGAGCTACCTTTTTTGGTCTTCCAGAAATTAACATGTATATTTCCCATAAAAAATATAAGAAGAAACAATGTATGTATATCTTACAAAGAACTACCTTAGAGCTATTCCGAACGCCATAAGAAGAAAGTGTTGAATTGTCATCTATCAACTTCTCATTGTGATGTGTCAAGCAGTAGTTATCCCAGACATGCTTCCTGAATCAAACAGAAACAGAATTAATAGAACATGCAGAGCAAAACTCAGAATTGTCATTATCTATTCAGTGAAACACCAACACACAAAAGATTCCACAGCATAGTAGCTCCCCTGACTAGAAAAGAAACGATGAAAAATGTAGTTCACAAAGCTTAACTGAACTTCAGAAATCAGAACTGCCAACTCCACAATATCACAGTAAGGACACAATGGGTTGATAATTACATTTTCAGTGGGGATCCTGCACTAGATTTTACACAGATGGTACTATCATTCCTGAGTTTATACTTAACATCATAAAGATAAAACCAACAATCAGTTCTATGATTAGTCCTGTTAGTAAATCATATATATGGGCTTAAACACACTTGTGAGCACAAACATACTATGTGCTGCTCATCTTTTAGCATTGTTTGCACATAAATAAATAGTTGACCCATTCATAGCTTACACTTTGCCAAAAAAGCAACACAATCCGGATACTTTAGAATAGACTTAGAACAGCAAATACACCACACTTTATGCTGAACTAGCATCACTAAATATTAAATTCAGTTTCCATAAACCCTTTCAAGTGATGTCTACTACTCATATTGTTAGGTAAGACAGTAAGAATGCTATGGGAAGTGAAAACCTTGGAAATAGGATCATATACTTTTAACACTTCAGAAGGCTCCAGAAAATGCTTTTAAGGAAAGCCATAGGAGGGTAGGAGCCAAGAATTAAGAACATCATGTGTTCGTGTAGTAGACAGTGCAGAAAGTACTGGCTCATGTGGTTCTGAATAACCGAGAAGCCAAAATCAGGTCAGCAACTTCTTTATGTGCACAAAGAAACACAACAGGTACCTTGGAAAAATATGTTTACTTAAGTTATAACTGAAATAAAAGCTATGGGATAAACTACAAAGGGCTTGCCTAGCCATATGTACACACATTCAACTTTCAAGCCTAAACAGGTGAACCTTCGGTGCAAAATCAAACTGAAAATCAAAATAAACTTCAGCTTTTGTGTTTCTTAATGTCCTTGAGCAGCCATCAGTACCTTACAGGACATTAGTATCAGATTGCTCAAGTGTTCAGTGTGTGAGATACGGAATAATAAAGATCCACTGGTAGCATGTAAGAACATCCATCAGAAATTAAATTAGGACAAACCAGCTTAGATGCCAAGGTAACAAGCAGCATCATCACAAAGAGTAATGCACAGTATATATAAACCACTTAGAAGCATGCAATTGTCCAAAGTAAAGGTTGATTTTTCCTTTTGAGGAAACAGAAACAGTTGTTTCCTTTACCATGAGATGTGACGATGCCCCATCTGCTCTTGTTCTATCTCATTTATCTTCTTCCTGATAGCCAGCTTCAGATCCTTGACAGTGGCAGAATTCAACACCGCCACCTCTTTCACAGGAATGAAAGCAGCATATAAGCAATCAATTTGAATTAAGATATACAGTAGGATTCATGGATTACATCATCTGCTGAATGGTAATTTGATGGGAAGGGGAACAGAAATGTGAGGTCTGAAGGGGATCGATGTGTACCAAAGGAAGTGTTGTCCAATTTGACAACGGTCAGCCTCATGGCGCTGCCGAGCTCGAGGTTTATCAGCGTGTCGACGTCGGCGAGGGAGGGCTTCCTGGGGACGTCCGCGAGTATGGGGTCGTCGAGGAGCGCGGCGAGCATGGACTGAAGCCTCGCCTGCTTGGCCTCTTTGCTCTGGTAAGCGGCCACCTCCTCGGGCATCCCAGAACCCGAATCCATCGCTGTCCCCCGCCGTTGGCCCTGAGCAGAGCTCCGCGGCAGATCGCCCCACAACGGCGGCGAGCCGACAATGGCGAGCTCGGCAGGGACGACGTGAGATTTATGAGATTTATCAGATTGACATGTGGGCCCTACTATCAGTGTCACAGCCGCTCGCTTAGTTGACAGCCGTCCGATTGGAATAAGCCCCGGTTTTGGGGAGTGGCATCTTTCTATAAGCTTCTAGCAGCATCTGCCACCGCCGCGGAGGCCCAAATATATCTCGCCGCGGCCGTTAGCCCTAGCCGCCGTCCGCCGCCTTCGTCGTCGCCGTCGTCTCGAGCTCTCTGCGCGCTACCTGCGAGAAGCGAGGCGAGCTTTCGTAAATCTTCTACGCCAAAGGTACGTGAGCTATTGTAGCGGTTTGTATGGGCGTTTCGTAGTTAGTTTAGGTTAGAAGAGCGCGGCTGCCTGATCCTACCTACGGCGGCCGAGGGGTTTGGGATTCCACTCACCACGGTTGAACTCGTTTCCCCTCGGCTGTTCTGCTCTGTGGTTCCCTCCAACTTGGTGGCGTGGGTTCCGTCCCGTGAGCCGTAGCAGGTGGGGGACGATGGGGAAGGGGAAAGCGTGAGAAGTGGGCTGCGTGTAGCTGCTGGCTGGGATGTTGATGAGGGTATAACCATTAGTATCCATGTTTCGAGAGATAATTACAATGGTGGGAAGCAATTTCATGGGGGAGCTGCCTGGGCGTTCACATGCAAACTTCAGCAACAACTAGTACCTAGTACCTAGGTTATCAGGCCAATTGGAAATGCTACAGCCTGCAGGTAGTTTGGAACTTTGTGAATAGCATGTGAATGAATTATAGTATTGGAACTGTATTTTTGCTGGTTAGTGTAGCAGACACATATGGCATATCTTGCAGCGGCATTCAGGGCTTCTGTTCATTTAAAGTGTAGTACTCTATTTTCTAGTTTGATGACTGTGCAGTGAGATTGCCATGGATTGGATTGATGTCAGATGTGTTTTTTTTTTTTTTTTTTTTTTTTTCTCGACATTTAAGAAAGGGGTTTTGTAGTACATTGTTCAAACGGTGTGCTCATACCATGTCAGATGTGTTTTTGTGATATCATGAAAAATCTGATATGGTGAGATTGCATATAGTTTCAGTGGGATTTGGACTTGCTCAGACAGTTCTAATTTTCCCTACAAGTATCCTGTTTTCAGGGTGAGTTATTCTTATTCCAATTGTCAAATCTGATGTAGTTCCAAAAGAACCTTAGTGTTAGTGATGAATGATTGAAATATTGTTTTCTTCTTTTGGGACTGCTACACTAAAGTTGATAGTGTTTGCAAATAACTCACTCTTCTATGAAGAATTTGCTGCATGTATTGATGATTGAATTAACATTTTGCATCTCCTGAGTATGGCAATTTGATTCTTATCTGTATGTTGTTTTACTATGGTCTCGCAGGATAAAATCCGTTAGCAATGGCGAAGCATCATCCTGATCTCATCATGTGCAGGAAGCAGCCCGGCATAGCGATTGGTCGTCTGTGTGAGAAATGCGATGGCAAGTGTGTCATCTGCGACTCATATGTGCGCCCATGTACACTTGTCCGGGTCTGCGATGAGTGCAACTATGGTTCATTCCAGGGAAGGTGTGTGATCTGCGGAGGAGTCGGCATCTCAGACGCCTACTATTGCAAGGAGTGTACCCAGCAGGAGAAGGACCGGGATGGTTGTCCCAAGATCGTCAATCTCGGAAGCGCCAAGACAGATCTCTTCTACGAACGCAAGAAGTATGGTTTTAAGAAGAGATGATCGAGAAGGATGGAGCTGTGTGTGGTTCTCTTCGGCATGTGTCCTGTTCTATCGCACTGAATGCTGATATACTGAGAGTAGGTAGCTGAGGCAGCAGCTTTGCATTCCTGTAATCCTATTATGATTTGACAATTGATAATGATGTAAGAATACAGCTCTGATATGCATTGTAATAACTAGTTCAACTGTATTGTGTAAGAGACTGCTTTGTGTAATTCGTGCTTGATGGTAATGGCCGTGAATGGACTTGAAATCTTGGTGTGTGAGTGTGGCTCAGGCTAAGGATGTCGGTGTCATTTGGAACGAAAGAAATTGGGCGTGTGATTGTGGCTCTCAGCACATGATGATGTACCTGCCTGATAATGCATGGCCGGCATTTTGCACGTCTGGAAGATAAGGTTCGGTTGCCTTTCTAGACTAGCCCAACTGCCCAAGGCAATCTTCCATGTCAGTCTAACAGAAGGCGTTTTTTATTGTTTGTTTATTTGTGTTTTACTCGCAACTGTGCAACTTCCTTATTGTTTGTTTATTTGTGTTTATTTACTCGCAACTGTGAACATATGCATATTTTGCCAGAAGTGCATGATAGTTGCATGCTGTTGTCACTACCAGTCACGAGGTAATCGCAGGCCGATCAGATGCACCTGGTTAGTTGAAGCGCACGGTGGTTACCTAGTCGCTGAAATTGGCTATACAATGGCTTTTAATAAATAATAAATATCTGCGTTTTCTATAAATCAAGTCAAACTTATGACACGTATCCCATGGCGACAAATAAAAAGGGACGGAGGGAGTATCTGCGTTTCAGTTTGACTTGCCGCATCTAGGCCTTGCCGTTTATGCAACGACAAGCCGGGCATATATACATCGTGGTAGATGCAGCGACAACGACACCATTCCACCTCCATCAGCCAGTAAATAAAGCACCTAAAGCTTAAACAAATCATACAAAAAGGTCCAAGCAAACATCAGTACAAAGTCCGCCGAATACAAAAATCAAGCTATTAAATTAAACATTTTCAAAGTCCGTCGGAAGGAGTAAAGAAGAGTTGGCATCTGATACGTCTCCTCGAAGCAGACGCTAATCTCCTCGAATTAAAAATCATCCCAAACCATGGTCGAAAAAGAGCTCCGTCAGTCTGAGTCACATGCCATGCCTGCCTACATCAGGAACGAACGGGGACAACACGCATGCCCTGACCTTCTTGCCCTCGCTGTTCCTCCCTAGATAGAAGGGGCAAAAAATAGAAAAGAAAAGAAAAAGCCGCAGAAGCCGCTGAAAATTGGGGAGTGACCCGGCCCACCCCACCGCGCATTATCCTAGAAAACGGTGGGAAATCGGCGAGAAAAAGGGCGAAATCAAATCGAAATCAGATCAAATCGACGCGACGACGAGAGAGAACCCAACAAAACGAGGCGGGCGGGCAGGCAGGCAGAGCCGCAGCCGCCGACGCCAGCACATCCTCCATTCCGCCTCCTCCCTACCAGGCTACCACCACCTCCCGTCTCGTCTTCTCGCCTCCTTCCTTCCAAATCCACACACTTCCGCCGCCGCCGCTATCGGCACCGGTCACCATCCGTCCGACGAGGAAGGAAAGGGACCAGCGGGAGGGAACCCTAGATGACCCGATCCCGGGTCGGGACTAGAGAGCCTTCCGGACTGCGCCTTCCATCGCCGCCCCGCCCCTGCCCCTGCTCCCGCCGCCTAGGGTTCCCGCGCCTGTAGATCGGGTTGAGGGGACGAGGAAGGGGAGTGCCAAGTAATGATGGGGTCGAGGCGCTCCAAGCGCGTTTCGTGGGCTTCCGGGGCCAATCTCTGCAAGGTACTGTGATAACACCCTCGCCGGAATGAGTTGTTCATCCGCCGCCCAAAGGCGAGGAGAACGATTCGCGCCTCACCCTCCCCAATCCATCAATCCTTTGTGGCTTGCCCACAGTTGACGATTTCCTTTGTGGCTTGCACGCAGTTGACGATTATTTTGGTTGTGTTACTCGTGTTGTTGGTATACCCTTGATTTCTCCATATGTGCGGAACATGCACGTTCTGATCCATATGTTTTGATTGCGCAATGCTTTCGACTCGCCTAAAACGGACATGCAATGTTACATTCCCAAAATGCAATGCTGTGGGCTCATCTATCCTTCCGCAAATGAGCCAGGATTGCCGTTGTTCTTTGCATGAATATCAGTCAGTTCAGCAACAGCTCTGACAAATAATTTTCAAAAAGAATGAACGATCTTCTCATGTATGAGTTAAACAACAGAAATGTGCAAACGAGAGGAATTTCAACTTGGGGCCTAAATAAGAGGAAACAAATGATTCCCAAAATAACTGGACAAAAAAAAATCATTAGTTTCATGAAGTCCGTTATATACAGAGAATTTAATTTCTATATAACCTCCATCTCTTTATTTTAGATGACATATATGCTTATGTCTATAGTCAAGTTAACCCTTTGAAGCATCTAAGCATTTAATTTTAATTTAAGTTCTAAACTAGTGGACACTTAATCAAAATGTATTGTTCTACATTTGTTCTCTACTTTATTTGTGTTCCAATTTATCCTTTAGTCTTTTTAATGCCAGCCAGTGTAAAAAAATAATTGTGAGTTCTGCCATTAATGAGTATTTTAGATTCATAAGGCTGATTTGAGTCATATTGACAAAATGAAATTATTTTTCATGGCGCAGCGTTAGCATGTGTGATAAGACATGATTTTGAAAAAAAAAAAAAAAAACAGATCATCAAAGAAACAGCTTATTCTTGCATGCTCAAGGAAGAAATTCTATAGCCACCTAATGTCTATAAACTATAAGGAAGAAACTGTTTTGAATGCAGTTTTCATGAAAAACATGTTATCTTTCGTTTTTTAGTGAAAATGATGAAAAAAAATCATTGTTTGTTTTCATGTACATGATTTTTTTCTAGTGTTGTTACTTGTAAAGAAACATTTTTTAACATTTCTCCAATTAGCAAAATATCCCAAGATACTGTCAGGTTTTTGCACGATAGCAGAGGATAAAAATATTTTGAGAAAAGTTCTTTGGAGAAATATATCTTATATATCAATAGTGAGCACTAGTGCACAATATATACTCAAGCATCCGACTCCTACTCATTTTTAGTGCACAAATGAACATATTACTTGATGTGTGCAATTGAATTGCATTGTACTAAAGACTAAAAATCTGCTTGTGTTTTGAGATGACAAAGTCCTCCACAATGATTTTGCTTACAATGGACTGCACTGGTAAGCTCATCATGTGTTGTACTTGTAATGAATTCATCACACTGAGTGAATGGACCAATGCAGCATTGGAGTTTTCACCTGTGCTTATTCTAAAAAAAAAACACACAAAAAAAAAAGTCTTCCTAATGAAAAAAATGAAGTTTTGGCACCCCTGTATGGCTGTATGGAAGAAACTCCCTGTTTCATACCTAACAGTTTGTTATGCAAAATTGCAAATACACATCTCAGATTGATGATTTTCATAGGACTGCAGGAACTCTTGCAGTCAGCTAAATTACGTTCAGTAGGTCATGATATTTTTCATGTTGCTTTGGCACGAAAGATCATTATAGAAAGAACACTAAGATGAGGGAAGGCATATTTATGGCATGCATGGAGATATAACATTATCTACATATAAATGTATAATATTATTTATAAGTTAGCAGATAGTTTGCTTCAGAGACATAGCTGCATAGATTGATCACTGCAGTATAATAAATTGGTTGGTTCCTGGAGCATGAATCTGTGATATGTTGGATATGGCTATGAATCATGCAGGGCACTACTTTGAAGTTTGACAAATTATTGTAAACTTCAAACTTGTGACAAAATTTAGCACGGAATGGAATACTTAGTAACCTCCAGTGGTCCACTGCAACAGTTTTCTTACATGCTATATCTCATGCATGCTAGCTATCTTATAACTGAATAACTGGCGTTTTATCTGGGCCGTCTGATATAGACACAAAATATCATAATCTTTGTAAAAAAAAAATTGCATGGCTACCCTTTTGGGCAACACTAAAATGCTAGCCAGTTGGAATGTATTGAGTTATTATCTTTGTAAAAAAAAAAGTCATGGTGTATTTTTTTTTTTATTTGTCAAAAAATGACCACAGAAAATCACTATAAAAAAAAATGACCAATTAATTGGTCATTTATGACCCCGTTCATATACTTTTAGGACTGTGTGCATGTAACTCTAGTAGTCTTGTGTTTGACCGAACTATATTTTTTTGTTTGTCAAAAGTGATGTACCACAGGAAAAGCCTAGCCATTCTTCTGTTAAATAAAAAAAATGGACCACATTTTAGATATGTGTATATGTATATTAGTCATTTAGTGTATAAAATTCATATACTATTAGATTATAATGTTTCGAAATGCTGTCACAATATATTTGGTTTTGTTTTTGACTGAACTTATATTTGGTTTTGTTGCTCTCAGTGATGTATTTTATGCGAAAATAACAGAAACAAGCCTAGTATCTTCAACAAACAGAGTATGAAATAAACCCTCAACTCCATGATTTTTTGAAATGGTTATAGAACATATAAGGATCAGCAGAACTAATTTGGAAGATATGCAATGTGTGGTATTAGTTTATGCCACTAATGAGTGCAAATGCAATAAAGTTTGCATGGTTTAAAGTTTGCATGGTTTAGTATCCTTTCTTTTGGGAAAAAGAATCTTCCCTGTTGCTTTTTGGTTTGTCTTACTAAACCCATATCCTTTGCATTTGGAATTTGTTTTAGTTTTTCAAAAGTAAAAAACCAAAAGTTTATAAAAAATATATTAGCCTCTAAATACCAAATTTTTATTTTTCATTATGAAAGACATTTTTGATGTGGTTAGATGTTGGTGCTTTTACTATGAACTTGGTCAAACTCTTCGTCCCAAAATAAGTGTGCATCTCGCTTCCCAAGCAGTCAAAAGTTTTAACTTGGTGTATAACTAAAACACCTTAACGGAAGGAGTATCTTTTAGTTCTTCATACATTCGATGTTCATTTTTTTTTGATATATATAGCTTAATACCTTTTAATGCATTCATGTCATCAATTCAGAATGAGATGTTAAAATATTGTGATGGAGTGCCAAATCCTTCACTGTATGGAACAAGCAAGTAATACATATGTGTGTCTTGTCAGAAATTATCTTCACACTACATCTGAATGTATGGAATTTATGTTTGGCATGCCTAAAATCTTGTGCATGGATCGTTTGTTTTTATATTTCGATTTGAAGCAATAAAATGTTAGTGATGATTTAATACTAATAGGTTCGCTTATGGATTCCATTGTTTGTTTTTATGTCTCTATATGCATTGCCATTATACGGTAGGGCATGCTGTTCGTTGTTTGTAGGTTCACTCATGATTAAAATGCCTTTTTGAGGATTAAGGAAAATTGGTTTATCCATGCTTTTGTGTTTAATTACTACCATTTTATTTATGCATCATGGATGATTCTCCATGTCATTAACATGATTTGATTGTTTAAATAGATCAAATTTATAGATGAAATATTTGACTGCTAATTGAACTAACTGTAGGTTCTGAGCCTGGATATAGTTTTCTTATATTATAAAAGGCCAATGTTTGTGTCATTTCAATTTTATGCTTATTTGAATCAACAACTGTATTTTGTCATATATTGTGGCAGCCATGTTATGAATAGATGTGTGATTAGTATGCATGCACTGGCAGTTTTCCTGATTCTATTATATTTTTGCATTTCTTGAATCTGTCAGGTAAGGCTTTTTCTTTCGGAGGATTCCCCTTCTCAAGCTGGATTAAGACCACAGGACAATCTCCAAGCAAAAGGCTCATGGTTAATGCATGCAGCTGGCCCAAGCTCAGATGATTCGCTGCCACCTGGCTTCGAATCGTTGCAGCCAACCAGCAATATCAAAATTGACATATCCCAAATCCCTCTTATTAGGTGGAGATGCCCACCACAGGTAATTAGGACTCATAATCTTGAACGTTGCATTCTACTAATGGCAACTTGCCAAGGTGACTTTAGATAATTTTCGCAATCCCCATAGGTGGAGTATTTTTTATATATAATTGTCGTAATCTTTGGTTGCAGATATTGTATAATCCTGATTGGCTTGTTGTTGCTGGAGAAGAAAGTGAGGAGGTTGCCTTGCAGAATGAAAGGATGTTTGGAGCACTTGAGGCTATATATCCACGACCATCGAACATTCCACCAAAGTAAGCAAGCTGCGTTTGAGTTTGCCATTCGTCAGATTTCTCTTCTCATTCCTTATGCACCAATTTCTGTGCCAATCCAGCCCATTGGTTACTCCTGATGTGAAAGACTCCCAATATGATGATTCCCGAACGCAGTTGGTTCCGTTGATCCCAGTTGAAGAGGATGATGCCTCTGACCAGTTGGAAGAACCATCTGTCGGCCTACCAAGTAGTTACAACCAGTCAGATAAGTATGACTCTGCAATGTTCAGGGTGCCACAAGCTTCAGGCGCTCCCTTTACCACTGCACAGCAGCAGCCGAATGGTTCCATCAACACAACAAGGTCTGGTGTCCCTGCCGAGCCTGATGTAGTGGCTGCTGCATCTGCTGCTTACACTGCAATAATGCAAAGCAACCAAATGGGAAGCATGATTGACCAAGATCTTCTCATCAAAATATTAAGTGACCCTGCCCAAATTGAGAGGTTAATGAAAGAATATGGTGCGCTTAAACATGAACAGTCGACCAACAGTTCTGTTGCCCCAATGGTGCAAGGCCCACCACCCCAGATGACAGCTAGTGTTCCTGTCTCCTTTCCAGATCATCCCACTACATTTCACAACATAAACCCTACACTGCCGCCTCCACCTGTGATGAATCGTCTACCTCCAGCTATTCCTTCAGTTGCCATGAATCCCCCCGCAAGTTCAAGTCAAGGAATTAGCTTTCCAAGTGGCCCAACCATGAATCCCCCAGCAAGTTCAAGTCAAGGAATTAGCTTTCCAAGTGGCCCAACCAGGGGTTTGAACTATTACCAGAGCCTGATCCATCAGCATGGAGGGGAGAGGCAGGAGCCACTTCAACAGCATGGAATGCAGTTTGCAATGCATCACCAGCCTGTTGCTTCGCAGGCTAGTGCCACTGATCTTATCAGCAGTGGTACTATGCCAGCTAGGGATACTAAGCAAAGGCCTACGAAACCTTGCGCTTACTTCAACAGCGCCAGAGGATGCCGGAACGGTGCGAACTGCACATTTCTGCACGATGTGTCTGCCGCGAGGAAAGAGCAGCCAAAGGGATCCAAAAGGATTAAGCTAGACAGCAGAATAGCCGGGCGGTATTGAGGGGCTTCTGCTGGTTGATTTTTGACTGTTCTTTGGTTCAAAATCCTTATTTTGCCTTTTCTTTTAATTCAAAAATGATTCAGTAAATATTGCGCCCCAGCTCCTTGGTTCTTTCTCTTAGCCAATTTCTCTATGTTGACTAAAGAAAATGTTTTAGAAGAAAGAAAAATATTGCAATGATTAATTGGAGCTCTGTCGTTACTGAACCAGTTGAAGCACATGTTATTGGCTATTCTCGCTTCTCGAGAAATTAAAATTTTTAACTGATCAAATGTAAAAGAAGAAAATATTAATATTATGGCACAGAATTAGTATTCTTAGATATATCGTTAAATATAATTTTTTATAATAAACTTATTTGGATATAAAAGTGTTGCTAATACTATGTACAAATCTAGTTAAAATTTTTTTTTTTTTTTTTTTGAAAAAAAAAATATTCACAGATACATTTCAATAGCATCACTTTTGATGGGACGGGGGAGTAGATCATGAATGCAAGTACATGAAGTTTGTACACATAGAGTCGTTTGTCTTGTAGCTTGATGCATCCCTAGGTTTGTCAACTCAGTTTATTATAGTTTTTTTTGCATGTGTACGTGCATATGCTGTGTCTGCTTTTACCACCATTTGATTCTTAAAAAAGGCTTTGAAAATCTATTCAAACTTAATAGTTTGATTTTTTTTTTTTTGCATGTGTAAGGCATTTATTAGTAGCATGATGTGCACGCCTGCACCACACCACTCACGTCATCTTCTCAGAATGCATGCCACCGCGACTCGCAAACTTGCGTCCCCTCGTTCGTTGCTGGCTCGATCGGCGTATTATTGTGCCACATGCACCTCGTGGCAGCGCCGTCGGCACACCTAATCGCGTACACGTTCTGCTGAGAACCCTGAGATGCCCCGGCTAGCTCGTCACTTCGGTCATGGCCATCGACGGGAGCCTAACCAACCGCCTCGCCCATAGTGAGCTCGCGTCCTAGATCGATCGTTTCAGCATCGAGGGCTTCCTTTTTTTTTATTATTATTATTATTATCCTTGAGAAGACCCCGGCCGAACAGGACGAGCGAGGAACCGACTTTACGCTCGCCATCCACGAGACATTCTAGCCATTTAAGTGATTATATTCATTGCGACAGACATGACCGCTCTAAATTTAGGCCCTTGCGCTGAAATCACGACAGCAGACCAAGCCCATGGGCCGAACATCCTAGATTGGGCCTGGCCCAACCGCGAACTAACTCTATATTTCCTATAGCTTTTCCTTTTTGAGGGGAGTATTATTTCCTGTAGTTAGTGCCACATCGTCTGTGGAATCCTAAGAGCACCAGCTGATAACCTAATCACAGTGACCACCCATCGGCCAACACCGTGCGGCAGGCGCGGCGAGCAACCACTCAGATATCTTTGATATCGCCTAAGACCTAGGCTCGAATATTTGGGTGATGGTATTCCATCCTATTCGGAACGCCTAGGCTGGCCTGAAGGGCGCGCAACATGCGCGTCTGGCGTTTTTTTTTTTATGATTTTTCCAATCGTTGATCCAATTTAATCTGCTGACATTTCTGGTTCAACACTCACCTGAGCTTCAAACGTCAACACAGCCCATACTGCACGCCACACGCCGGCACCACACCACTTACGTCATCGTCTCAGAATGTAATGTATGCCAGTATGCCACCAGCAGGACTCGCAGATTAAACTTCTTGCGTCCCCTCGTTTGTTGCTGGTTCGGCGAATGTACTCGTACTGCATGCATGCAGCCGTGCCTAGTGGTGCCTTGGCACTTTGGCAGCGCGGTACGTTGGCACACCTAATCGCGTACACGTTCTGCTAACTAATAATGACGCTTCCCTGGTAGCAGCCCTTACGAGAGTAGTAGGACGGAGAATCAAGCCCATGGGCCGAACAGCCTCGATTGGGCTACCTGGGCTAGGCCCAACCGCAAACTAAACCCGTTCCGTTTGTGTGTAAATTATTAGTTCCACACCGTCCGCGTAACCCAGAGAGCACCGTCTGATAACCCAATCGCCGTGAGCACATTATTAGTTCCACACCGTCCGCGTAAAACCCCCCTCGTTTGTTGCTGGTTCACCGTCTGATAACCCAATCGCCGTGAGCACACATCACCGTGCGGCAGGCGCGGCGAGCGATCGACCACTCACATTCGTGACGCCGTGGCGTGGCTATGGCCGACACGCTACATGCGCGTCTCGCTTTTTTTTTTCCGTCTTCGTCTTTGTTTTTTTTTTTTTCCTTGTCACAATTCCGTTCTGTCTTCGTCTTTGTTTTTTTTTCCTTGTCACAATTCTGTTCTTGGCGTCTCGCATTTTTTTCCCTTTTTTTCTTTCGTTTTTTTTTCTTGTCACAATTCTGTTCTTGTCGATCGCAGGCTACCTCTTTTTCTTTGGTCATAATTTCTATATAGGTTAGTTTCCTCGGTTCCAGCGTATTATAATATAATAACCTCTCTTTTGTATGATGAACTCACAAATAATCCGGTCCATACACCAAAATGCATGTACCAACAGTTTAACATCAGCGACAAACCTCTTCGCTCTTTGAGAGCTTAGATTACACTTCGGAGCGGATTTGACTCGTTATTATACGCTTTTTTAGAGTGAGAACATTTTTGGAAGCAGCAAACACCAACAGAAAACAGTTGCTTCGTGGGCTGTAGATACAGAAACAAATGGAACGAGAGCTGTATCCACACCAACAGAAACTTCAATATCGCCAAATACAACAAACCAGACCAATCCACACACTCTTGATGCCACTGTCGCATTACAAGTCAAAGGGGCATATTATATTACACACGGAAATCACTATCAGTCACATAACACAACCAATAAGAACCAACAAATGTACACATATCAAGCGGCAGCTGCTGCCCTCCTTTCAACCATACTCAGTATTCCAACGACGAATCAAGAAAATAAAAATCTGACAAATTAGATGGAGTGTGCGGAGAAGGCAAGAGTCATCACGAGAAATCCATCTAGATATTCGATGGCACCCCCACGAGAATATGCTGCTCGGCCTACTCATCAGATATGCCACCTCTTGTCTGTGGGTAAGAAGGTCCAAGTTAGGCGAACTCAAAGAGCAAACCACAAGGTAATTACAAAATGTCTTGACAAAATGAACTTCAAAACACAACTGCATTAATGCATAATAGCATGTATGAGAATAAGGCACTCACCGGATGCATTGTGAGAAGCAGGGCCATTGCTTTTCACATTTTGCTGAGCCTGCGATGATGATCGCTGCATGCGAGGTGACGAGTCATGCTTGCCGTTGGTCATGGGCAATGAATGCCTTTTCCTTGGGTTGCTGTCTTGCACATCTGGGCTCATCTTCGGGGAGGACGCCTTGGCTCTTGCAGATTCTGTAAATTGCATGTAGCTCGGCAACGGGTTGCTGTTGCTGTTACTTATACGAGGTTCTTGATCGCCATGGTCAGATTTAGCAGCCTTGCTTGAGTTCTCCCTCCTGGCATGCCTTGATTCCTTTGTGAAGTTGTCGGTGCTGCTCCGTCCAACTGAGTCACTGCCTGGACTAGCCAGTGACCTCTTGCTTGCATGGGACTTGGGCTTTTTGCTCCTGCTCTTTTTGGTATTAACAGACACCTCACTTGATGGCGTTCCATGAGATTCTGGAATGGTCGTTCGGCTCATTGGAGTTCCTTCAGGTGTGGCATAAGATGCGACAGATTTTTCCAATGGTTCATGCAAATCTGCTGACATTTCTGGTTCAGCATGAGATTCCTGAACAAGCTCCTTTTGTGATTGGGCTTCTATTTCAGGGGCAGGAACATGGCCATTCTGTTCTACTTCTTCCTTCTGCGGCTGGGCTTCTACTTCAGGGGCATTTTTTACCTCAGAATGGACAATATTGGAGTCTTTGTCAGCTTTGTCAGTGATATAGTTTCTATTTTCCAGAGCTCCAATCTCCATCACAATCTCCCCACCATCACCTTCTGATCTATCTGGTGAGTCCAGTGTAGATGAAATTGATATTTCAGTCCCACATTCTGATGCAGCAATTACCATTTTAGTATCATGACCAACTGAGCTTTCTTGTATGCCTGTGCCCTCTTGCTTTGACGAGTAATCTTCTTGTGAACTAGGAGTGTGTACCCTTGACTTGCTCGCCCCATCCAGGTGCGATGAGCTGCTGGACCTGCTAACTGTCGAATTTGCACTCAGCTCTTCAAATTTCAATTGTGCAGCAGCAAACGCTGGATTGCATGACTTTCTCGCCACAAACCTTTTACCTTCTGTCTCCAGTGTCTGTTCAGAATTGTATGCATCACCACTGTCTTCATTGGATGATTCAAATGTTCCAGGGAGTAGACAGGGGTCCCTTGATGCATCAGCTTGGGTATATTGTTGATCCAAGGACATAACAGTCTCGTCCACACCATTTTCAACCTTTTGGTCAGTTACCTGCTCAGCATCTACATTAGTAGTTTCGATCAACTCTGATTCAGGATCATGTTTCATTTCCATCTTAGGGCTTTCATCTGGGACACTTGCAGGAGCCTCCAAGGCACCAGAATCAGATGTCTCTACTGCTTCTTTCACATCATCAGCCACCAACTTGGGGAAAGATAGGTCTGAGTCCAACGGAACAATGTCTTCATCACACTGAGAATGTTCAGTCACTTGTTCGGTCACAGTTTCACCCATCAACTCACTATTTTCTTCATGCTCTGGCAGCTGCTCCTCAGTGATTGGTGGAATTAAGGCTGTCCACCTCTCCATCCACTCCCATGTAACATCAGATTCCGAAGGATCACATTTTATGCGAATGGATTTTGAAGTTGATGTGTTGTCCATGAGCTGACAAAAGATATGCAGAATATGAGGAAATCCAAATTGCAGAAAGAAAGATGGATATTTGTAGACTTAGAATGTGGATTCTCATGTCTTACCTTGAGAGCAAATCCATTGCGAAGCAATTTCTCACCTGAAGAATGAACAATAGTCTCCTGCATTGGGGAAACCAACATGTGAATTCACAGAACTAAGGAGTTGAACTTGGTTGCAGCTCTCAAGAATGTTTGGTGTGTTGGGGGGGGGGGGGCAGGGCATGTTTGATGCAGAAGATGATCGCTTATGCAATGGGATTGAATTTCACAACCGCCAAAAAGAAAGCAGATAACCAACAGATGTGTAAACAAAAACTCCAAAGACTTGCAATAGATTAACAGCTTCAAGGATGCTAGCCAAAACTAGTAAAAACTAAAAACTGCAGATAAAACATCTTACATCTTACTAATGTTGCTAACCCACCCCTACTCAGCTGACTCAGCAAAACAACCTCATCACAAAGATACAATTATTATCAATACATAGCACATGATATGGTTGGGCCAAGTAATATGTCATTCTGTTCACTAACATTGGTCACATAATATACATTCATAATCCAATTCCAATGTAGCCAATGCTAAATTTTTCATAAATGATAATGCCTTAAACAGAAAGCCATCATTCACCTGAATCTTTCCTGGTGAATGCTGTCCTTGATGAGCCCTGATTAACCCTTGAATTTTAATAATCGCAAGCAAGCATTGTAAAGATTCTGATGCCTGCTTTCTAACTAGGTGTCCACGTATAACAGCCTGCAGTTTCACCAGATCCTTCTGATTCAATAGCTCTTCCCTTGCCTGTATTCATGCAAATGGATAATGCCTTAATATTTTTACTTTGATATATATAAACAATTAATAGCATTGGACGAGGAACAGCTAAGCATAATGCTAAAACAGCAATAACTGCAACTTACAATGCAAGTGCCATTGCCAGGCTGAAGATTAGTAGCTGCAGACTCCAAATGATCTTCCTCAGGGTCTGCAATGCTTCCTTCAACAAGTGAGGTGTTCTCCTCCTTCGGTCCAGTTGATGAGACAGAAATAGTTTCATCTGGCTCTTCAATTAGTTCCTCAACTGCACTTTCAGGTGCCTCTTCTGTTGCATCTTTTATTGTTCCTTCAGCTGTATTTTCAGATGCTGTCTCTGTTATTTTTGCAGCTGGTTCTTCAGTTGGTGCATCATTTATTTTCTCAGCTGGCTCATCAGTTGGTGTTTCAGTTATCTTTTGAGTAGGTAATTCAATTGATTTTTCGATTATCTGGTCAGCTGGTTCTTCCATAAGTTTGTCAATAGGCTTTTCAATTGGCTTCTCCATCAGCTTCTCATCAGAGTTCTCTTGATGCAGAGGCTTCTCCTCTGGCTTCTCTTGAAGCAGAATCTGCTCATCTGGCTTCTCTTGTTGCAGAGGCTTCTCCGAGGCATAAGAATATGTTGAAGTATAAACATTGTTGCTTGGTGTAATGTCAGACTTTGCTTTGCTTGAACTAAGAGTTTCAGGTTCCGAGATATCAGAGTTCTTCAAAACTCGATGCCTTGTAGACCTCCTACGAAAGCTCCATCTGCTTTTATCTGATATGGCCTTGTTCTGAAAACACCGAACATGCACATCAGCATGAAGTTCAGTAATTGATACAAGGAACAGAAATTTAAAAATCTTCTGTTACTTTCCACACATACAAAAAGAAAACTACAGAACTGATTGCAAAAGTGGAAGGTATTACTATTTAGGCAATACTTTGTGAGGAATCTACATTGTGAGGTATATGCACTACTCCATTTCATATCCAAATTTAGGTAGTGGAGGTCTATTATGCACTAATCCATTTAATGGTGCATTACTTTGTGATGAGGAAACTGCATTGAGCTAATTTAGGCAATACTTGGTGACAAAGTGCACCACTTAAAAGTTTGCATGTGCCGATAGCCGGGGAAGATGAAGACTATAAATCACAAGCAAGATATCTCTAATTTATTATTAACACGGATGTTCCATTAAAGTGTAATAAACTTTGCGTACTTTTGTCAATTTATAAATGAGCTAAGCTCCTCTAATTAAGGGGTGCAGCTAAGCAAGCTGACCTGTCAAAAATCAATAACCCGTGCTACCACATGCTGAATTCCATGTTGCACATACAAGAATCCACCAACCTAAATAAATGGTAATTTTACTCAATACTTTTGTTATCTGTGCAAGAAGACTTGCTCCAGAGTCAGGTAACACCCCCCCTATCTTCTAGCCTTAGTAGCGGATATAGTCACCAGTAGCCAAAACAAAATTGTCAAATCAGGAAGCAGCTGTCAGGAAGGGAAAGGCTGGAAACAAACTAGCCCGAAGAGGGGAAACACAGACGTAACAGGCCGAGGTTGACACAGTGAAAGCACTTGCATAGCAGTGAGAGCACTACACGGAGCAAACAAAGGTAGCAGCATCAGATCCTTCTTTGCTGTGCTGCATGGGATCAAGACGCACAAAACAGCGCCTCAAGCCATACAAGATATGGCACTGACTGCAGCTATGGACATGCAGCAAAAGAATAAAACAAAGGTTTTTTTTTTTTTTTTTGTTCTTTAGTTTTCATCCAGAAAGAACGAAATTTTCAGTTGAAGAGTCGTGTCCATGCAGTCAGGCGACATCATGCGCACGAAATGATGAACAATTGTCCACCTGTCAACATCGCAAACAAATCCGGAAGAAAAAAAAAATTGAAAGCCGACGAAGTGAGCGAGCTGAACCAGTGAGGAATCTCTCAATTCGCCGCTTGATACCAGCTCCCCGCATCGAATTAAACCCAGATCTACCAAGGATCACACGCACCCTGCCCCTGAACCCCACGCATTCGGAAGAGATCTAACGAAACAAGCACGGCAGCCCGAAAAAGGAAGCAACTTTCAGCGCCGTACAATACACCGGGCGGAAATAAAGTGACAGCAGGAGACGCGCATTCCGCGGTGCAAGGGAGGTGGGCACGCAGCACGCCTTACCTCATCGGGGTGGTCGTCGGCGTCGGCGTCGGAGCCGGCGGAAGGATCGGATCCGGAGCCGGCGCAGACGAGGATCTTGAGGCAGCCGTTCTTGGACCGCGCCATGGTGCGGGCGGATCACGACCGGCCGCCGCCCCAGTCAGTCAGTCAAGTACTCTGCTTCTGCTCCGCGGGGCAGGCGCGCGCGCGCGTGCGTTTCTGGAGTCTGGGGGCGGAACAGGACGGCAGTGGATGGCCGCTCTGCTGCTTCTGCGAGCGCAGCGCGTTTGGTTTACCTGCGGCCGCGGCGGCTTGGCTTGTTCGCTTGCGGCTGCTGCCCTGCCTGTGCAGCTCTGCACGGCGTTTTTATATTTTTGGTTGGAGACCTCCCTCCTCCTCGGGGCCTCCGCTGCTCTTTCCGCTCCTTCCCTGTGACTAGAGGAAATCAAGCTGGATAGGCAACAAAATCAAACGGCGCACACACTGGCTACGCTGGCTTTCACTTATCGTCTCCAATTACCTCACTTATCTGAGATTACATGTATTACAGCTGATCACAGCGCCCCTTGTTCTATCAGGAATATCATGCATTCCATTTGCATGACCAATGTACACTTTTCCTTTTGCTTTAAATAAAATTTGTTCGTCCCTTCTCTTATAAAATTTCCCCTGTGATTTCTTTAATAAATTTTCACTTTCCTTAAATTAAATTAACCTAGTAATTCCATTGGTATTATTTTTTGGTTTAAATTGTTTATATAGAGGTAAAATATATAACTATAATTTACCTAAAAAAAAAAAAAGCTGAAACTTTTAAAAGGTATGTTAAGATGTTTTTCCCTGGTTAAATGCAAGTCTGAAACTAAACATTTCCATTAATTAACCAAGTGTTGAGGCGAAACGGGTCCTTCCGAAAAAACTGCAGAAAACAACAACACGTAGAAAGCGTCCACCAGTGTCCTTATCCAAACGGATTAGGTAGGCTTCGAAATGACTACTACAGTGACACCGAAGCCCGTGTCCGTGTCTGTGTCTGTGTGTGTTCACGGCACGGCACGGTAGCGTCCGGCCGCTGCGAATTTGGCTCGCTCGGCTTTGTTGTGATTTGAAGGTTACGGTAGGGTAGAGAGATCGTCTTTATTAATAAGACGCAAAAAAAAAAAAATGGCAGCAGGCATTAACGCCAGGCCTATCAGCGTAGCATAGCGACATGTACTTGCCGCAGCTTGCATGGTGACGCGCCGCACACTGTTTGCTGGCTTGGACCCTGGCGTCGTCCGAGTCCATGCTCGTCGTCACGCACCGCACCGGACCACCGGTGCTCGCTCGCGGCTTAATAAATGGCTTGAATGCTTTGTCACGGGCAAAACGCATTGCTACCGGCAGGAACGGGCACGACACGAGGAGACGTGGGGCGAGCACGAGAAAGCGTTGGGGGACTTCGGGCTGAGGGCGCCGGCCGTCCGGAGGCCCGCCGTTCGTCTGGCGTCTGCCCCCGGCCGGGTGGTGCCCCCGCAGAGCGCATGCGCTGCGTGGCGTGGGCGGCCGGCGGTCGTGGTGGGCTGGTCGGTCCCGTTCCCGTCCCGTCCCGCCCCTGCTGCTGCTGCGGCTGGTGGGGGCGAGTTCACGTGACCTGCCGCCGATCCCCCACCGGGGAAAACGCTCGAAAAAGCGAGGAAACGCAGCACCGCCCTCGGCGCGCGCCAGCACCCAACGCTGCCGTTGCTTCCCGGCCGGCCTCGGGCTCACGAGCTGCCTGCCTGCCGCGTTGCGGGAACGGGCGATGCGGCGGAGCACGCGCGGCAGTCGCTGAACGCTTTCCTCCTGGTACCGTTGGTTGGATCGCGGGCTCGTGGCGGGCGGTAAAGCTTTCGTCAGAGGCACGCAGGCTGGCTGCTGGCACTGACCTCCTCTCCTAGTCTCCTGTGTCTTTTCCGACGGCGCTCTCCTGCTTCACTCAAGATGGCTTCAACCTCCAGTTAACTGTGAACTTCACGGCACGTATAGAAAAACTAAAAATTTTATGATTTTCTGGTGAGTAGAGGAAGATGAGATAGTACTAGCAAAGCACATCGCTACGGAGCGTTGTCTACGTGTGAGATGAGGTGGGCCACGTGGGCCGAGGGTGCTGCTGTCCGCGCTGCGAGTGGGCCCGCGACACCACCAGGCACGTGCCAGCCTTTCGCACATGGACACGTCGCCGGCCGGCCGCCACCACCTGCTCGCCCCGTCGATGCACGTTGCCGCCACGTGCAGTGGTACCCTCCCCCTCACAACCCTGGAGGCCGTAAACATTATCCTCCCACGCCCGTTGTTGCTGTAGTACTTGCACAGTGGCACTACCGGCCTCTCTCACTCTCTCGTCCCAGGCTCTGATTACCACGGTAACAAACTAAGCAGAGTGCTCCTGGAACAAAGAGTTTATTATTACGAGTATCCTCCTAATCTCCTCGCTAACAGCCGTCAAAGCGTCTGGTCCTGGCAGTAAACCAGGGTTATGAAATACTTCTAATATTCCTATGCGAATGATGCTTGGAATCGCAGAGAGCATGCGTCCAAGCACGAAGCTGCTTTTTCTCGGCGGTCGGCGATGCAGCAATGATGCTCAGCCTAAAGGCCTGGAGTCTGGATCTCTGGAGGAAAAGAATGACCAGAGCAGCAGGATAATGAGCCCTCCACTGCAGGCTGCAGACGCCAAAAGGAGCCATGATTATTTCGGCCCTTAATGGCTAATGGTGCCTGATCCTGGTTAGTGTAGTGGCTTAGAATGGTCAACATCTGCTCATCTTGACCATTCTGCTAAGCAATACTTTTTCAGTTTCCTCCAGCAGACATCTAGCCAGTCCAGCCCCTGGCATTACCACTGCTCGAAAATGGGTATATTTTCTGACCAGCAACAGTCAGCAATGCCGGTGCAGAGACACTGAATACATGCTGAAAACTCTTGTCAGGTTGTTCAGGTTGGTTTAGAGTCTGAACGCCTGGTTTAGGTCAGCTAATGCAGAAAATTACTAGATAATATAAATTGTTATGATTCTGTGGAGTTCTTTAACACTTCTTTAGCACAAGAAAGCAAAGGAAAGCGCGCGCGCACCCAGCATATCTTCAGTGGATAACAAAAGTCAGGCATGACCTGAAAACGGGCACACCACAACACACCTTTCTTTCTTCCCTCGTAGTAGTATCTTTTTCTTTGCTCACCGCATCAGCGGGTTGCTTGTTTCAGAAGCACATAACAGTAGTGATCTCTGATCTCCCACCACCACCCCAAAAAAGGAGGGCAGACAACAGTGATTGCGGATCACAGAAACAGCATGTCCTGCTCCTGTGCACTAGCTAGCTCTCGGATCACTTCAGATGGGAGAGCATTAGGTTAGGGTTTGTTGGGATCCTCCGATTATATTTTAGCTTAAGTGTGGTTTATTAACTAGTGCTCAAACGAAAAGTCACTGTCAGAGAGTTGGGAGGCAGTGACAGGCTACTCCATGTTGCTTGTGGAGGAAAAAGGGCAGAGCAGGTCTGGTTTGAGTGCCCACAGCCCATCAGACAGAGGGGACTGGGAACTGGCATCCGAGAATGAGATCTAGTGGGTTGCTTCTTGTTCTTAGGTCCACCCATTATAGATATTTCTTATATATGCTCAGAATTATTGGCATAGCACAGTACAACAGCCACTCTTAACTCTTTCGTCGCTTTTCAAAACAAAACAGCTGTTGGAGATTGAATTGATTGTTCCTGAAAATTCAAGGACAAGGTGCATTTAAATAGTAAAGGCGCGAATAAGCCATCTATAAGTTTTTCTAATTAACCTTCTATATTTTCACTTTAATAGTAAAGATGCATTTAAACAGCACCCTTTCTAGATTCCTTCTCTTGAGGTGCACTTTATGTTTAACAAGTGGAGAAACGTCACACAATCATGGGTTACTTCATCTTGCTAAAGAAACCTCAGAAGGTGATGAAAAACGTCCGGGTCTCAAGCATGACTGAATTGACATGAACAGAGTAACAGACACACTGCATTTACATACTGGAATAATTGTGATTACGACTCTAATCAACGATGCCCCATGCACGAAAGGCTTTCTGATTTGTTATTGGGAGCTAATCACCGTCCTAATCTGTCGATCTGTACGTAGTACCATGCACTACCCTGGATCCTTGTTGGCAGTGATGGGATAGCTGTGTTATCCTATGCGTAGGCAACTGCAATGATACATGTGGGCTGATGCCTTGTCATCTGTTAGACAAGCATACTGGGGGATACCTACCTACCAAAGCCTTTCCTGCAGTTGGGGCAGCATGTCAACTTGTTATCTTATGGTCATGGTATTATGATAGAAGTCTTAACAGATTTTAGAAAGAAAAAGAAAACTGAATGAGAACTAGAACCTTGTGTTTCCTGCAGTGAAGTGAAATGCTAACTGAAATTAAGGACTTATATAGTAAGTAGAGGTGGGACTTTCACTTTCAAATCAGAAAATTAGTAGAGGTAGGACTTCAATTTCAGATCAGAATAGCGTGTTTGACAGCAAAACCGATCGACTAGTAGAACAACTTTAGGTGGGATGTTGTATCTGCTACTGCTAGTTGAGAGAAGGGAAAAAACGAATATGGGGTTCTGTATGCTGCCTACCAATGAATAAGTTCACGTTGACAGAAAAATGTGATTTTTTTTTAAAAAAAAAATCTTCCAAACAGAGCATCGGTGCAATAAAAGCCATGGCAATAAACCAGCCAGTAGTACATATATTCAGTGGCCTGAAAGGACGAGCTCTTACGGCACGGGAAACAAAGGGATAATTATTTAAGTTTCATCAAGGTGATGCATGCAGAAGCACATGAACGGGACACCCGCATGCAAATCTACCTCAACCAACACCGATCTTTCTTGCCTCATCTATCACAAGTCAGGGGAATCATGTTCATGGACTCGGGAGGGGAGAAGAAGGCGAGGCGAACAAGGACAGGGCACCGCATTAGCAGCTCGAAACCTTCAAGAGAGGGGAAAACCGACAGCGATCGGGGTTAGCTGAGTGGCTCTAATCCCAGCTAAAGGCTCGATAACTGGACTGGGCGCTAGCACGAGGACAAGGAGAGTTCACCTAATGCTCCGTCTAGATGATGATATTCCAGTGTGTTCATGAATTCTTTTTCATATAATTTTCTTTTGGGGGTTAGCTAAAAGAGCGCCATCTTTCAGTGCTTCCCATCTGTACCACCTAATTTCTTTGACAACGTACGCACAATCCGTCAGATTAACTGCCCCCGATGGCCGGCCCAGACAGAGAAGCTGCTCCATCGTACAGGTTAGAAATTAACGTTGCACTACCTGGTACGTACAGAAACGCATTGTATATGTTGTACTTGGTATGCTACACCCATGACCGATCGGTGTTCTTGGCTACTACTATCAGAGGCCAAATACGGATGCGTCATGCGTGCGATCAAGATGGACAGACAGGTGAGAACTTTCTTGCGCGGTGCGCCGCGACAGACTGAGAAAAGGACATCTGAATACGAAAAATCTACTGCAACTATCTTTCTTTATGCGATTCACCTCACCACTGCATGCATCCCGGGCGTCTCTACTCTCTGTTCGATTCAGAATGGAATGGAATGGAATCCGTTGGCAGCACAGCAGTAGCTGCCGGCCTGCGTTCACTGTTCTGTTGAGTCTCATCAGAATTATTCAGACCAACCCCGGGTTTCCCGATACGCGTCCCACACGCGACAGAACATCGCCCGCGACATCGGCGGACGAAGCTATTAGTACACATCTACATGCGTCATGGATGGAAGGTGAGGCAGCAGCCAGAACCGCTAGCAAGCATCGCACATGCGACGTCGCTGCTAGCCCGGCCCGGCGCGGCGCGGCTGAGATGTCGTGTCCTCGTGTCGTCCATGCCGTCCGGTCGCCGTCCTCACATGTCATATTGGAGTAGGAGTAGAATATTATCGTCGTCTCGTCCAAGAGCGGCGTGCATGTGATGTGAGTAGCTAGCTAGCCACGTATGGCACGGAAGCTGCTGCAGTTGCTACGGTAGCTGCAATAATCATACGAGCGGTTGGGGTGGATTGACTACAGGGGCCAGTGGTGAACCGTGAACGGCCGCGGCGGTTAGGTTAGGTGCACAGGAGTCAGCATGTGCCCGAGTCTAGCAGGCCACAATAGCTTTCCTCCCTCTTGTACTGAGTCACCGATAGCTGAACTGAATTCTCACTTGGCTTCTCGACGGAGTAGAGAAGACAGGTTAAGTTCTGTTCACGGGTAAAGCATTGTGTTTTTCAGTATTTGTATTTGTTGTTGAACAAATTTATTCTGATCCTAAAATACCTCCAGACATTGTCAGTGATTCCAAGAGTATTCCGACGGACATTTATTTGAACAGGACTATGTGTTAAAGGACCAGATAGCTCAGCAGCGAAATGAATAGCAAATCAACAACAGCACAGGCGACACTACTAACTTCTAACCCTTATGCCAAGCTTATTTGTCGAAACAATAAGATTTAGTAGCAACATGGGGTGGTATTGCAACCATTTGAACTTCTAGTTGCAATAGATGGATTTTTTTGCCACACAAATTGTTTTGTGGCCCTAAGAATTAAAATCGTCGCGAAAAGTAAGTATTATCGCAACCAATTACAACAGTTGCAATAAGTTGGAAATGTTGCCACGATTGCATTTGCATTGCGAATAATTTTATTGGCGTTGCAATACTGAGATGATATTGCAATTGTTTAGTAGATGGTTGCGATAGCGCATCTATGTTGTAACAAATTAGTTTCGTTGTATGTAATAGTCACTTGCGTTGCAAAACAAGTTGTACATATTTGTCGGGGGTGAAAACCATGGCCTCCTAGAGGCCCAAGTCTGAATGATCTTTCAAAGCAAAAATCAGCCCATTTACGTTTACGTCCGCACAGTCCCGCCCAAATGGCTAAGGATGGACAAACCCATCTAGTTGGGCGCGGGACAACACGCGTGGCCCAATCACCCTGGGCCTCGGCGCCTCCATGGGCCGACGCGCTTTCGCCCGATCTCGACCCCTCTAGGTGTTCCCGATTCACCCAACCCCTCTCCGCCAGGAGGGGTCGAGGGTCGACCCCTCTTGGTGAAGTACGGTCGAGACCCTGCATCAGGGGCGGCCGCCCGTACGACACGCACGCCCTCTACTGTGCATGTGAGGTGCATGTGAGCGTTCATGGTAAGCAAGGGCCACGCCGCCACCGTCACACTTGCCCTTGAACAGTAGGAGGCTAGAACCCTAAAAGAGCCAGCGGGTCTTGCGTTGCCCCTATGCTTCTCTCTCAACAACCCCTGCTCGGCTTTCTTCCTCTCCGCTGCAGTACGGAGAGCACCTCCTTCTCATTCTGGCGCAGGCCTCCGCCATTGGTGCTGGGTCTCACACTGCCCTGTTGATGGTCACGCTGCACGAACCAGGAAGCCAGAAGGAGCGGCGGGCCGACGTACCGACACCATGGCCACCGCACGAATACAACCGCCGTTCCAACAACCTACTCCGACGGGGCTCGTCCACGCCAGACATCCCTCCCGATCATCTAGCCTGCCGCACTCTACGCATCTACACCCGATGCTCTTTCCACCTGCCTTCAGAAGCTATGCCTTATAATCCTACCTCGACTACTACCCATACAGGCTGGTCTACTCCTCAGGGAAGCCTTGTCAAAAAGAAGATCACTCAGAGGAGGAGAAGGACGATAGAGCTACAGTCTTCAAGATTTCCTCCGAGACCCACGGCAGCCTTGCTCCTTAAGCTTTCTTGACCTCCACGGTGCACGACTGTTGGTAGTCGTTAAGTACCAAATATAACCGTCAACTTTTGCATAAATAATATAAATGAATTGCAAAACATAGTTGTAGGTTTTGATTCTAACGAGTTCCACGAGTTTTGGTGTTCTCACTTGTTTTGTAGGAGTATGCAGCTTTCATCAAATAAAAGCACCTCAACAAAGGAAGCTATTGGACCCTAAAAGGAACAAGAAGACACATAATTGAAACTGGGCCCAAGTGGATTTGGGCCCAGGCCGCCCGTCCTTGGCCTTGGAGCCGCTTGGCCTTCCCCGAAGCTATCCCACGTCCGTCTTTTGGAAACTTCTTCCACCGTCTCTTAGTATGCATCTCCATCGTACCTTAAGTCAGTTTGATGCAACGACCGTTGTTTCTCCCACCAGGCTATAAATACAAGGCCAGACCCCCATCTTAAAACTCTAATTCATTTGTAATCTTTGAGAGGGGGTCCCTCAAATGGATCAACCTCTCCAGGATCTAGACTTGTAGATAATAGTGAGATGGAGAGTGAGGGAAGAGTTCGGAGGAGGTGCCGGCCTGTCGGTGCTTTCTCTATGGCTTGTACTTCAACGGATTCAAGTTCTTCATGAGTATGTCTTCGAGATTTCTCTGGTAATCATCTTCTGATATAAGTTTACTTTGTTTATATTGTTCATCTGGTTTGTGACTTTTTAGAGTACTTGATTCCTGTTCTCGAGGGGGTAGAGTAGTAATCATAGTGTAGGCGTGGAGCTTAGGCTAGACTTAATCGTGAATGCCCCCTAATCTTCTGGATTGGTGGTAGATCATAGGTGTGACAGACCTATTGAGTCCTTTGTAGTCCATCTCCCATTGATAGGTTTCGTAGGATGCGATTGTTAGAGTATGATATATTTATATATTCTTGGATGAGGTTTCTATACTTAACCTGCTCTGATTAATGTCCCGCAGTTGATCAGCGAATTATAGTTATCCTCACTTTACTCCTATTATCGTCAACATAGCACTTTACTCCTATTATCGTCAACATAGGTTGCTATTATCAACCACATTAAACTTTAACTTAGTGTCTATCTTAATATAATCTCTACCTTTGTACTATTATCTTTAGCCACCCCTAGTTGAGTTAGACCGTAGTAATCTTACCATTTCTTTGTGGATACGATAATTAAAACCTCTAGGTGAATTGCTACAAAGGTATTATATTTGTGCGCTTATGGATAGTTATATTTTCTTATGTGCATTTAATTAATACCAACAAGTATTTCTGGCGCCGTTGTCGAGGATATGGATTCATCTCTATTTCTAGTAGCGATGTTAGAAGTGTCAACAACGGCCCTTCTATAGTGAGCCTCCCTTCGACTATAAAAGAAAGGACTTGGGCCCCATGCACAAAGGAGGCGTCTCACGCTCCACTCACACTCTCCACACACGATACAACCCACACGAACCTAGCTTTCTCTCTTCTCTCGCAGAGGCTTGGGAGATCCTTCCTCTCTCACATCGCCTTGTACTGCCCCATACGAGCTCCAAGTAACACGATCCCGCTCACACCAGACGTAGGGAGAATCGCTCTAACCAGTATACATGGTCGTGTCCACTTGGTAAACCATCTGGAGGATAAGTGCGCTCTAAACTCGATTACTCGTTGATGTTCATTCTAGACACCGATAGTTGGCACACCAGGTAGGGGGGCAAGCGCACTTCTACGACTGTAACAAACCTGTGGATGGCTATGCACCGTTTCTATCTTGTTCCGGGCACCCAAATCTGTTTTGCGTGCCTGGACTTTTTCGTGTGTGATCCATAGAGCCATGGCCCTCTACCTCTGCAGGAAGATCAGTGTTTTGGTATGTACACATTTTGAAACAAGTAATAGTATGCATGCAATTGACGACTGAACTATGGATTAGAATTCAATTTTTTGAAAGATCCACGAGCAAATTCTTCTGGCTTTTATAAGGCAGACCAGGCCAAAAAATTAAACAATAACGAACCAAAACTCACACACTATACACCTTCTAAACTACTAAGACAAGGGATGGAGCTTGCCAACCACCAAAGCCAAGAAATCCAAGAACGACTACACAAGCAAATTTTGCAATGGCTCTTCTTGCCAACCACCACCACACAATCAAGACACGGCAGGTCATCGTTGCCAAGCTCATCACCCCTGCCGCAGGAGCTCCGACTTTCTGCAGGCTGCACTTAGTTACCATTACCGGTCAAGCGGCATTAGACACAACATTCAGGCCTTGTTTAGATACACCCAACTTTCCCTCCAACTTTCAAGTTTTTCCACTCTCTCTCCATCACATCAATTGTTGCCCGCATGTAAATAGTATTAAATATAAATAAAAAAAATAACTAATTACATAGTTTTGTTGTAAATCACGAGACGAATCTTTTGAGCCTAGTTGGACCACGATTGGACAATATTTACCACAAACAAACGAAGTGCTACAGGACTTTACAATCTCTTTCCTCTCATAAATTTGTTGCCGCATATAAAGAGTATTAAATATAAATAAAAAAAAATAAATAATTACACAGTTTTGTTGTAAATTACGAGACGAATCTTTTGAACCTAGTTGGACCACGATTGGACAATATTTACCAAATAAAAACAAAGTGCTACAGGAAACGGCCAAAAAAAACTCACGTGTATCTAAACGAGGCCTCAATTTTCGTGGCGACAACGCCTTCCGGAAATTTACGACACCAATCAGCATTGTCGTGCCGGCCAAAGAATAGAGGCAGGGTTTTTACCCAAAGGAAATTAGTATATAGGACATGGTGGATGCCTCCAGGAAGGAAGCGATGTCCACAGACATTGTCGTCAAGGCTTTCAACTTTAACTCAATCGTCCTATATCCGTTGGTCAAGGTACTGCACCTGATAGCATGATCATATGGAGACGACAGAGAAACCCAAGAGAACAAGCATCTAGTCGAATCAGACCTGGCAACCACTGGTTGCACCATAGCAGAGCAGCTTCCACACTCCATGCCACTCTCGAAGGCTGCCTGTCCCCGCACCACCGGCACCTCCACTGCCGGCCATCTGTAAGGGCCCATTTAGTTTTGATTTTAATGTTTGATGAACAAGATTATTTGGGCTAATATTATTTGCTAGTAGTATTTTTGATAAGGTGGACTTAGATTTAGGTAAAGTAGTGGTCTAGTGATTGACATCTCAAGCAAGACATTAGAGCCATATTAAAGACCTACAAGACATGTTAGAAGTCTAAGACACCAAGTTGTAGAAACCTAGACGCAAAGACACAAACAAAATTTAAGTTACCAAAACCGAGTCAAAGATGTGGATAAATTGGAACTGTCTCATGTTTAGGATTAGCTCAAATTGATATGGCATTAGCTAAAAGTTGTAGAGCTTTTTATTAGCTTTTTAAAATGTCCAAGTTTATAAAAATCGAAGTTTAGAGCTAGAAGCTATGGCTAAAATATAAAAGACCAGTGTTCTTAAAATACAGTAGCGGACGAGCCTGGTCAAGAGCGCCCAGTCAACTCAGACAAGTCCGGTCCATAGAAAATCGTCCTGAAGTGCACCATGACATAGTCGAGTTCGATCCTGAGCATCCGGTCACCATAGGTGCGTCCGGTCCACTCAAAAAATAGGTGTAATAGCTAGTTTGGAAACGGCTAGTCGACTTGGTTTGACCGGTCGTATCTAGTGTTATAACTGTAGCACCGTTCCTCTACAAAATGCTACAAATTAGCCTCTAATGGCTCTATTTCCAATGGAGGTTATAAATATGAGTTGTAACCGACCAAATAAGATGTGGAGAAGCCCATACGAAGGGTGTTGCTACTTTAGTGCTCTCTACATGCATAGTGCTTAATATTTCATTTGGTGTTTAGCGTAGGTGTTTTGTGAAGTGCTTAGGCTAGTTAGACCACGCCCATATGTGGTTGCTTTAGGTTTAGGCCTAGTGTATAGTGAAGTTTGCATACCTCTTATCACTCGGCACATCGGAGACCCACTTACGCGTGGGAAGGCCCAAGGTTATCTACAGAGTTACCCAACCAGGACCTTGGCTCTTGCGAGAGATTGCTTGCGAAAGGCTCCAATGAGAACTAGGGAGAAAATTGTATGCTTTTTGACACTTCTAAAAAACACCAAAGTCATCGACATGAGTTTGCATCTCTACCGCACTTTATCTTCTGCACTTAATTTATATACCATAGTTGTGTGTTTGCTTTCCTAGCTTAGTGTGATAGCCTAGTTGATAGGATTGAAACATAGGATGCATACTCTTTTACGGTAGATATAGCCACATACCTAGAAAAAAAAACCTTAGTTGCACATCTAGATAAATTATTTCTCACATGCAGTATATTTTAATTAGATTGTTTTAGAGGCCATAATTAAAATTTACACCCTGCCCCTCTTAGACTATCTGCACTCGCGTTCTCTAAACCATCCGGTTCGGTGCTGTGGCGTAAAAAGTTGCTGCAGCGCGATACGCTACTGCGCACGTTATAGTAACGTATGGCCATCCGTCCGGAACAGACAGGAGATGTACGACCCATACGCTATGGCCACGAGTGCACGTCAGAGCCAGCAGAAGAGAGAGAAAACGTGTGGGAGAGCGTGCCCAATCTATTTTCGTATGAAAAAATTGTTATAACTCACAAATAAAAAACAAATTAAATTTCGATTACAACATTAAATTCGTTATAATAAATTCTTCAAAACAAGATCTCATATGAATATATTTAGATAAAATTTATAAAAAAGATAAGTGGGGTCATTTTTGGTAGTTGGTATAGAGTACGAGATATAGAGGATGATGGATGCGGGAGAAAGTAGTATAGAGGAGATAATCTCGATGATCAGGATGAAATATTCCTTTTAGAGGATAAATATAAAGGATGAAGAGTGTGGATAGCCTTATGCCTCACGGATCCTTACACCATTAGCGCCACCTGAGCCAACCTTCTGCTGCTGTCAACGCCATCCTCGCGTATTCACTACCTTGCAGCGCTACCGATGTCTCCAGTGCCAGCCGCTTGCGCCACTTGTACCAGCTACTCGTCCCGGTCCCGGGCTCCTGCTGCTGCTGGCAACATTGACGTTGTTCTCGCGTGCCACGCACTGCACTGTCGACGCCTCCACCCGCTGCAGCCGCACTATGTCCCCACGCTGGCTGCTCCTCGGATCAGAGTGGGGCCACCAAATCTGGCCATCACAATTCATAACGTTATTCACACTCATTATTTTCTATTTTTATCGTCAATACATTCTAGTCATCAAGATTCTCTTCTCTATACACGTTTTTTCGCACTTATCATCCTCGATATCTCATACTCTATACCAACTGCCAACAGCGGTTCCACTTGTCATCTTCTATAAATTTTATCAAATATATCTATGTGAGATCTTGTTTTAAAGGATTTATTGAAACAAATTTAACAATATAATCAGAATTTAATTTAGTTTTTTGGTTTGTGCATTATAGTATTTTTTTTCTTCTTGTAAAAAGTGGGGCATGCCTAAGATTCTTTTTTCTCTCACCTCTTTCTCCCTGTCGCTCTCTCCCATTTTTATCATATTGCAGCAGAGATTTGAAGGTGGGCAAACGCCATAGCGTACAAACTATATCTCGGTATCTATGGCGGATGAGTGGTCATTTAGGACCGATTAGCGAACAACGCTGTGGCGCTTCTTTACGTCAAATGCCACTGTAGTCAGTCTAAAATCGGATCCGAGCAGAACGGTGTCGGATCCGCCACATTACGCCGGTGAACCGTCGTCCTTTGGCTTCTGAAGCTCTGCACCTCCTCCTCCCCCGCGCCGGAGGCGGAAGGTCACCATGGTGTGGGCCCCACCGCCTCCATCCTCGTTTGTCGGCTGGACCGCTCAACGGCGCACTCTAGCAACGACAAGACGGAGAAGAGGTGGGAAGGCAGCTGGCGGCTAGGTTCACTCCGAGCCACCCGCGCGCGGGCGAAGCGAAGCCACGAGTTGCTTCGTGATGGATTACATTTCATAATAATGCTACTCTGGAGCAAAACAGAATTACTAAGAAAGACGAATGCCCTGTTTTCAGATGTAGACGCTTTCGACCGAGAGGTTCCTGAAGATCCAGAGGGAGGCACCGCGTAGTCCTTGTCCTAGCAGTACCTCGTGTAGGTCACCAAGTATCATACGGCACAAGGTGTTTAACTAGATTTATAAGCCGGCTGAACGACTGAGAAGACCAAACACATGAATAGATCCGAACCGAAAGCGTTCTCCATGGCATGTGATCACCACCTTTTTTTTTTGAATCACACTCCTCGGCTCTATGGCCTTGTATTAATCAACGACAGCTCAACTGAATCATGAGCAACAGCGTTCGTTTACACAACTAGGCAGGTCAGGACGTCCATACTTGCATCTGGCCCGGATCCCAAACACATGCTTAAAAGCCACTACATTAAAGCGCAAGAGAAGGAGCTGACGAATAGCCTTGAAGATCAATCCCGCTGGGGCGAGATCTCTGGAACAAGTTCTGATGGCTTCCTCCAGTTGTGTGGAATCCGTCTCCACCTCAATACTTGAGATACCGTACTGATCAGACAGCTCTAGTGCCTTGAGGCAAGCAGTTGCTTCCACCATTAGAGCATCATACGCCTGTCCCATGTTCCCGGCTCCAGCCAATGCAACACCTCCCCATTCATCACGGATAATGGTGGCAGCGTGATAAATACTGACACAGCGACACCGGTGAACCACGCGTGCAACGCATGGCAGAGATGGGTTCGTGAGCCGTGGCCTCATGGGCATGTGGCTGTCGCCGGGGGGAGCAGCGGTTGGGGCCGCCGGGCATATCATTGACTTCCGCCGGGGCTTGCACCTACGGCAGGCTCCATGAGGCTCCACAAGGACGCCGGCTTCTGGGACAGCGCCGAACCTGCACAGCGCGTGACGAAGCAGCCCGCCGCGTGGGACATCCCCGCCGTGACCGCGCGGTCCTCGAACGCCGCAGACGAACGGCGTGCCACTACGCTTCAGCGAGCGCCGCGCCATGCTGCGGCGGCAGCGGCACCATCATGGTACCGAACGTACGCCACCGACACTTAACTCTTCTGGGAATCCTTCACAGCCCCCCATCTTAGAACGAGGCTTATGGGTGACTTCTTTACAAGTCCCAAAAGATTGGAAGGTGGGATTGTTAGATATAGACACAAAGATTTTTTTACAATCTTGCCAAGAATCCTAGATTGCAAGACTTCATCATCTGCATCAAACAAAGTTGGGGGATTCATACGTTCCATTTCATCCATTCCAAAAAATCAGGAGAAACGGTTTGGTCAAATGTTTTTCGAAAAGGTTTCTCCTTTCGACCTGAGCCCTTTTGGGGGAACCAGAGCTCTTCGCCAAACAGGGCCTAAACCAAAATAGAATCGTCAACAGCAGAGTATAGTCAGACACTTAGTCGTCTATAAGTCTTTCTCCTCTACTCTATGCACAGCACCACGGCCTAAGCTTCCAGCTTGCTGAGGACTCAATTTTTCTCGCTTTTCTTACGAGGGCGTAAGACCCTTCCAGATGGCATCGGCACTGTTTTCTTACGCTTGATGCCAGAAGATTCAGTACTTGCAGATGCTTTCTCAGTTGGTTGCTTCTTTACTGCAGTGGGTGAAATCAAAACCATCCATAAGAAATGGGAGGAAACAACAAAAGTGTAGTCAATGAAAGCTGTGACCAGATCAACATAAGAGACAAAACCAATGTATTGCTGTTATTCAATATATAACAATATACATGAAATCCAGAAACAACATTAGCTCTTTGAAAAGGCACATGCACATCATGGATTCTTTTTTTATTTCTGCAGCTGCAGTTGTTTTTGTTCTGCGGCTAAAATAGTCTGAAGTTTTTTCAGCCACAACTGCAGCTGCAGCTTTATAAGCTGCACAGCAACAACAACAACAACAAAGCCTTTTGTCCCTTTAAAGCTGCATCCTAAATTATGTTATTGCATAATTTGAACTATGAAAACACTCTTCTTACTAGCCTCAAAGAGCACATACCTCTAACAATCATGTGAATCAACCAAAGTACATTCTAACAACTATGGAACTACCATTAAGCAAAGGTTACTCTCAAGTGACATGTAATCAAAGAAAATAAGAAATACAGATTAGCTTTCAGTTCAACTTTTTACCTCCTGTAAGGCAAGAAAATCCAAGAGGGAGGCGGACAGTGCTCTGCTGGCATTTAAGAGGGTCATAAACCTTTAACTGAAACATCATACCATAATTGTTAACCTCTTTTTTTATTTTAAAAAAATAGCAGTAAAGTTTATATTTTAATATTACATATAATTTCAAATACCTTCAAAACAACCTTGGATGATTCAATGTTCTTCACCAGAAACTTCCAGCCAAGATAAAGAAAATACTCTTCCAACTATGAACAAATATTGACCACAATAAGAAACATATTTCAAGTATATTGACATATTTTCAGTTTTTACCTCTAGCATATTCTGAGAGCACAACCCATTAAGTGAAATAATCACATCGCCACGCCTAATCCCAACCATTTCTGCAGTGGAGTTGATTTCTACCTAAAAGAGTCAAATAAGTTGCAATACCGATAAAATATATAGCCTAAACATTATAAACAAATAATGTCAAGCTAGATAGTCTAAAAGGAGTTGGATACAGTTGAAGAGATTCATTACCATATCGACGAGGTAACCACTATCAATCTTGTGTTCATATAAGATTTCTTCCCTCGTTGACACATCCAGAAACTGCACTGCTCTTAAAGACAAATCATGTACAGGACGAGCCACACACCTAAAACAATTTACATTTAACCAGTCAAATATAGAATTAAACAAGACTTGCATATATTGTTACAAGCAAAAAATATTGGTGTTGGCCCTTGATCTTCACCACAAGTTAGTACAGCACCCTCAACACACACACACAGCACCGTTGGCTGGATGTAAAAGAGGGAGTGAGCACAGAGCGCACACACAGCACACGCACAAGTCTGCTGGAAGTGCAGCAACTGAACTGCTTTTCATCATAACTAAACAAGCTGATAAATCTGATATTTATATAACTCTAGTCTACTATTACTACTGCTAGTACTATAGTGGTACTGGCTACAGCGTGCCACTATCGGGCTAAGATCAGCCACCACGTACTGTCATGCTGTTACAAAGAATATAGAGAAAGCTGGATCTATTGCCAACTTTCTGCCGCAGCAAAGGTGGAGGGTGCTGCAGGCAGCAGGCTATATGGGACAGCAGGGTTGACTTGTTTGCCAACTCCCTGGTGTGCAGCAGGACTTCTTCCTGCTGCCGCAGCACAGGTGGCATGTGCAGCAGATTATCTCACAATTGGAATAAAAACAAAAATTAGTTCACTTACTTATTACAATTGTATTTTATTTACCAAATAAATTGCACAGGAAATCACTTAATTTTATTGAATCTAAAACTGCACATGCTTTTCGAAGTAAATAAAAGCATCAAGTTTCTTGATGTTTCATACCCAAAGTTGTGTTCCATTTCAAGCAATTTCTTGATAATGAAGCTCGGAAGCACAGCAGTTTTGGGGCTGCCACAATCAAAAGTCATTCCAGCAATGTCTCCATCTTGATCCATTACCACTCCACCTGAGATACCCTGCATCGAAAATGTACAAATGATTTAGCAGAGCAATCAGGTAAAAATGTAACATTTGAACACAAGTAATTAGATTAATACCATGGGAAGCGCACAGCTAAGATACAAATAATGGTTGCGCCCAAAGTAGGGTTCATTGTACCACAAGACCTTCCCTGCCGTAGACATCACTGAAGAATCTTCCTTTCTTGTCAAAACAAATACCTCATCTCCGTAATCTGGACTAGACACAAAGGATGGGCTCTGCAATGGCATATCAATTGAAATCTCCAGAATAGCAAGACCATAGTAGTCATCAAAGAACAAAAGTTGTCCTTCTTTAATGACTTTATTTGGTAAACGAACATGCAGCTGAAAAAACAAGTTACATTAGATAGACAAATTGTATCAAGAGATCAAAATAAAAGGTAATACAATAACCTTTAGTTAAATTTAGCCTTAATAGTCTTAACTTATCGAAATAGTAATGAAGTGTTTATGATGTATTTAAGTATTTTTTAACATAAACTATGATGTCAACTATCACCTCATAAAATTTGAAACTAAAACTCAACTAATACATGGAAGTATGGAAGAACAAGAAGAAAATATTGTTAAGGGGTAAAATGGACCAACTGAAATAGTTCAGTTGGAGGGAGTAAACCAAACCAAATGTTGTAAGGGGTTAACTCGGCGTAGACCTAGGTTAGAGGGAGTATTTGAACCTTTTTCCTAAAGAAATGCCTCTGCATAAAAGGAGATCCAAGTGCACGACACAACTATGGCCAAAGTGACGTCCTAATGTTGCAATGTGCCACAGGAAGTGCCTTGATGTCTGGTAAAACAGATTGGTAGTGCAAAAAAAATGTTGTAGAAGGTTACCAACTTAGTATCATGTGCAAATTACATACAAGGTTCAAAACTGTATGCAAGCGTGATTCCATGATCGATACTATTTCTGAAACCATGACCTGCACACGTTTTAAAAATCCTTTCAAACATTTTACTAAGAAAACTTCATTCTCTTGCAATCCCTACATGAGCGATCAGAGAAAAGAGTATGAAAAGAATAACTGCAGTAAAGAGCAAGAAACCTATCCAAGAGTTATCCATTGAATAATCTTGGTAGTTACCCTCTGGGAGCATGGGCACATCATTATATATTTCTGAAGTCTAAATCGATATACTCTCTTTGTGAAGTTTTACTAAGTGGTTAAATGGTAGCAATCTTCTAATAATTGAGCTGTCCAGTAAAGCACAGGACAGTGAAGCAGCAGAATGCAGCAGCACTGCAGCAAACAAGACCAGCTAAAAAGTATCTTGAATTGATTGCGAAAAAGACTGAGAACTCGGTCAATTATATTTACTTATACTTATATTGGGGTTAACATCAATGCTAGTAAGGCATAGTTTGCTGGCCGATATTGTACAGCAGAAAGCTTATTCACTGCTGTAAAGAAAGCTATTTTGATTTGAGGGCCAACTTGTTGGCACGTAGGATAGCATGTGGCAGCACAAGAGGGTGCAACCTCTTGGCTACTGGGAGGTCGTGATGACTAGCATGTTTGCAGGACAAATAGTAGCAAACAAGTAGATGAAATAAAAACATGTATCAGTAAATTTTGTGTACCTTGTGATCGAGCAGTGTTCCATCATAATCACAGACGGTTTCAGAACTGGTCAGTATCCTAGCACGCTCATATGAATAGGATGGACCAATGATGATTCCATTAAAATTCCATTCTGGTAACCCATCTGGATACACAAGCAAGGATGTCAAGATTCGCTATGAGGAAATGATTAGGTTGATTTAACTGGAAGGTCAGGGCAATTTTACCATTCTCAGTGGAGGAAATGCTGACAATCGATTTTGCTAACCCGAGAATCACCTGCCTGTGTCTTGAGGATGAGGAGTAGAAGTCACTAGTAGATCTAGAAGTGTGAAAGTCGTCCTTTATCTTCCTCAGGAGAGGAGGATGTGTTACAGGATCTAAATCACAAGAGTTAGCAGAAAGAAATTCATAACAATGAAGAAGTTAGCAGAAAGAAATTTCTTCAGTAAAGATGTAAGGACGAAGAAAATAACCATTCGCAGCCAGCTTGTACACCCTATCGCAAGCCTTGTTCCACTCTGTGATCTCTTTCCAGCTTCCATTCTTAGGGAATTTGGGGCATCTACGAGGGAGAGGACGGTTGCTAGCGATGAAGGGGGGGGCATCATCTGATGAGACGATCCACTCGTCCTCCGGCGCCTCTGCTTTGCTCGTGCTCATCGGCTCGGACTTCGGCGGGCAAATCTGCACTCCCCCGCCCGCCTCCCAGAACCACGTTGCCTTGGCCTTGGCCTTGGCCCCCCCCTTAACACTACTACTCGTGCTCATCAGCGATCTAGGTTTTCTTTTTGATCTCGGCGATCTAGGGTTTGGAAGTGGGGATTGGGTTCCAGGAAGGAACGAAGTTTGACGGCGCCGTCGATCTCACGGCACGCCAATATTTATATTAGGGCGTGGTCTGGGGGCGTGCAGTAGCAGCTGTAGTCGGCCCAGATCAGAATTCCGTCGTTGGTGGGTCAAATCTTGAGGCAAGGAGGGCGTTTGGTTGGCTGAGCATGTTTGCTGGGCCAGGCCCAATAGGCTCAAGTCCATTTTAATTTGTTGGAGAAAAAAAAGTCTCATTTCCTCCTTCAACTTTCACGAAAATCTAATTTCCTCCCTAAACTCTAAAACAGACAAACAAACTCCCTTAATTTTTTGAACCATACGCTTTACCTCTTTAGAGTGGTAAAATAGACAAACAACCTCCCTTAATTTTTCAAACCATGCGCTTTACCTCTTTGGAGTGGTTTTAATGGTGGTTTGCTACAGTAAATAGTGGTTTTATTTTTTCTTTTCTATTTATTTTGGATAAATTTTTGAAAAATCATAAAAAATTATAAAATAGAAAATCTAATTTTTTTGAACTTCATATGAGTAGATAAAAATAGTGAATATATAATATGATATGCTTTAGTACAAGATTTTGATAGTCTTTTCATTAAAATTCTTTTCTCTATATATTTTTTCTATACCTAATATATTCTATATTCTATATCAACAACCAGTGGTGGAGTCTACTTATCACTTTATTATCTAAATATATTTATGTAAGATTTTATTTTAAAAAAAATTATTGAAACGAATTTAATTTGGTTTGTGAGTTATAACATTTTTAGATAGTAGTTGAACTAGTTGGACTCACCCTCTCATACATGGGCTCTCCCTCCCATCTCGCTTGCCGACATGCTCTCTGTCAGAAGTAGCGGACGTCCTACCATCTGTTTGGACAGCGTGCGTGGTACCATATGCCGCTGCATCCTTTATTTCTATAAACATGCCCTCCAGTATGAATTTACAGTATCCCGATACAATCAGCCTAAACAGAACCATAGCGATCCGGATAGAACAGACCGTACTCCGGACTGTTCTAATCCGAAACGAACGAGTCTAACCAAATAAACCCAGTTTAACTTGAGGCAACTAGACCTCGGGTTGTCCCTCCCCTGACCAAATAAACCCAGTCGCAGGCAGAGGCCTCGTTGGGGGCACGCTACTAGTAGAGTTTTTTTGGGGCACAATGGCTACTAGTAGAGCTGAGAGCATCTCCAGCAGCTCCCCTATCTCCAATCCAACTACCGTATTGAGGGAGTTGGCTCAAAAAACTTGCTCCAGCAGCTCCTCAATCTCATCCCTATTAATTGGTGATCACCAAAAATCAACCCAACTCCCCCAAATAGAGGGGAAGATAGACCCACCCCAATAGCCCACCCGCATCTCAACTGCCGCACCTTTTCCCGTGCCCACTCGGAAGTTCCTCTCTCACGAGGATGCAGCTGCTCGCGTTGCTCCTCCGCCGCCCGACATGGCCTCCACCAGCTCTCCCGTGAGCTTCTCCGCGCGGGGCACGGCAGCAGCGAGCGGGCAGCGACGCAGCCTGCTGGTGGTGGTGCGCGCGGTGAGGGGCGTGGTCCTGGTGGTGGTGCGCGTGGCGAGCGGGCAGTGACGCAGCCTGCTGGTGGTGCTCGCAGCTGGCAGCCATGCCTTACTTGGAGCCAAAGGGAAGGTGCGGTGTTTTTTTTTTCTGTGGGAAAAGGAGCGGTGTTTTTTTTTTTTTTTTTTGATAATACGAATCTGTATTCATGGTTAAGGAAACACGTACATGAATACATACACATATAGATCCATACGTACAGGATACGGAGACACCTGTCCCAACCAGACTTCACGAAAGACCCTATAAAATAAGAAAATTACATTGAAGCCCCTAGAACCTTCGTGAACCACCGATGTCCGACCACGTCTCCGCCGGCCATCGCCGAAGAAGCCGCCGCCGAACATCACCTTGAGCTGGAGAAGTCCCATCGCACGGTGGCTTTGAGTGGAGTCGAAGTAGACACCCGTCAAAGAGAACGGGATGAAGCCGTCGGCGGTCACCCATCGACCGGGGCATCGCCCCAACTTCTCCATCTCCCGGATCTGGGCTCGCCGTCGACCGTCGCCGTCGAGGGAAGATTGAACCAGATTCGGCCGGCCAGCAACCAAAATCCCACAGAAAGCTCCGTCTTCTTGCAAAAGAAAAAGCGCCGAACTGCGCGGACTCCAGAACGAACCTCCCCGACCTTGCCGATGACCACGGAGCAGGAAGCCACCAGGGCAAAGAAAAGGCAGGGAGGAGTTATTCACCTGCGACGTCGCCGCCTCCGCCTCGCCGACGCCGCCAGGAAACGCAAGCCACAGAGAAACACAGCTCCCCCGGCAAACACTAGCTCCACCGTCGGCAAACATCGACGATGAGCACAACCTAGGACTAGATAGCCTACTATCTAACCTATAAACAACCGCACGCCGATTCCGTGGTCCGCCTCCCTCTCCAAGGCCAGGCCGGCCATCGAGAGGAAAAAGACCGACAGAATCGCCGCCGGAGACGACGTCCGCCTGGATTTCGCCCTTTTCGCCTCTCTTCACTGTAGAAAGGGATAAGGACGACTGCTGTGTGGCTGTGACTGATGGAGAGGGTGCGTGAGCACATGGGTGTGAAATATGGTGCTAGGGTTTTGTTTGGTGGGTGAGATGTGAACCGTTGATCTTGATCTAACAGTGAACGATGATTGATTGCTCTAGCAGGCCAGTTGGACCATAAACTAAAATGGGCTATGGAGTATGTTGGGCTGATATTGGGGTACAGTATTGGGGATTTGCTGCAGGACTCTTGACATGAAACCTAAAAAATAATATTGGTGATCACCAATACTAGTGGAATAGGGATGAATTATTGGGAAGCTGCTGGAGATGCTCTGACGAGCTGTGGGCCACGCAAGTGCAGCTGTGCAGCGGTGCGCCGGTTCGCCGGAGTCTACTGTAGTGCGGTTGCAGGCAGTCTGGATGCGACTTGGACACGATTGACACGATTGATGCTCTCGTTGCTATTAATACCGCTGGATGCGATGGCGATGCGACAACGAGCAGCCGCCAACGGGCACCATTGCGTGCCCGTATGCAAAGCTGACGACGTCTTCCATCGTGAAAGCACGTACTCCTTCTGTTTTGTTTGTCTTTCTCGCATCTCAGGCCTTGTTGAGTTCTATGCAACTTTCAATTGGAATTGCAAGTTTTTTCACTTTCTCTCCATCACATCAATTGTTTTCCGCATGTAAATAACAAATTGTACAGTTTGATTGTAAATCACGAGACGAATCTTTTGAGCCTAGTTGGGCCACGATTGGATAATATTTACCACAAACAAACAAAATGCTACAGAACTTTACAATCTCTCTCCTCTCACAAATTTGTTGCCGCATGTAAAGAGTATTAAATATAAATAAAAAAATAACTAATTACATAGGTTTGTTGTAAATCACGAGACGAATCTTTTGAGTCTAGTTAGGCCACGATTAGACAATATTTACCAAATAAAAACGAAGTGCTACAGGACTTTACAATCTCTCTCCTTAAAAAGTTTCGTGGAACTAAACAAGGCCTCAGAAACAACTGTTGATAATTATATACTAAAAATACTAATATTTATAATATATAATTAATATTATTAGAAAGATATATTTTAGTTTAGTTTTTTAATAAATTTATTTAGAGATATAAATATTGTGTATATTTTTTTATAAATTAAATTAAATTTATAAAAAAGCCAATAACAACAGCTTCTGTAGGGCGTGGGCGCCAGCACGCCGGAACGGTTCCGCCGAGCGCTGACTCCCATTCGAACGAGACGACGACGGGCACCAGTAGTAGTGAAGTACTCGACGTCTTTGTTCCGCCGAGCGCTGACTCCCATTCGAACGAGACGACGACGGGCACCAGTAGTAGTGAAGTACTCGACGTCTTTTTCCCGGCTGGAACGACTCGGCCCCGGTGTCTCGACGTGGGCACGAGGTTGGCTTCAGGCCAATGGGAGCTTTGATGCGCTCAGCCGGCCGTGTGGGACGAGGAATTTAGGTACAATCTTATTTTAACTAAAAACATTAGACTCATAATAATAAACTAGAAAATATACCCGTGCGTTGCAACGGGAAGTAACTACTATCAAACATTAATAGAAAAGAGATAAAACGTTACATGTCTATTCTTTTATTCTTTGTGTAAAATTAAAGAGCTATAAATTTATTTTACGATAATTGTGGCATACATAATATAAGTTAATATTAATAACGATAATGATGACATAAGCCTTTGATTTGCACGTCGCGTGGCGGTGGGTGACGGTGGCTAGCTGATGCAACGCCGATGTGGCCATTGCCGGGCAGGGCTCCCGCTCACAACGGCAAGGCGGGCGCGGAGCTCTCGCAGTTGCGAAGTGGGTGTAGAGGGCCGGCAGTGGAGCAGATGCTCGAGGTGGCGGAGTAGCACGACGCTCGTGTTGTTACATCAGTGAAGGTGCTTGCTTCCGAAGGTGGAGCGAATGCGGAGGAAAAGACATGTCTTTAGGTGGCGGCAGAAGGAAAGAAAATAGAAAACATAACGGTTATTTATTTTATAATCAGTGGTATGATAGGTAATTTTAGCTAAGTATAGAAATTCTTGAGTTTCAAATCACCTGTTTTCACTATAAGAAGGAACTCGGCATAGTTCTGTTTTCACTATAAGAAGGAACTCGGCACAGTTCCTATAAAATGCATGCATCTCAAACATGAGTTAGCTAAAAATTGATTCAAATATTACTGTACCATTATCAAAAATAAAATCTTCAAAAAATATGAGTACACCAGCAGCCTTTGTAAATTTTTAATCTTTTATATTCCAAACTTGCTACGCCATCTATCTATTTTGTTTTGGATCCAAATCCAAACTCTACGACCACGTGAACCATGTTCGTCTTCCTCCAGCCGATGACCTCGAACAACATCATGCTGACGCTGTAGCACCGCTCGGTGATCGGAGTCGTGCCAACATGGATCGGATCACCTTGGGCGTCATATTGCCCAAGAGCATGGAGGCGTGTGTGTCTAAGCGCCTGGCTAAGCAGCTACGTGATCCCAAAGTCTATGAGCAGCTGTCCTTCTGATAGCGCCGCTGATGAACTTACCTGCAATTAAAAAATACATGTTTAGCTAGCGTTTGGTCACAAACTCATACACCGGCGTGTGCATGCCACCGTCTTAGCAGAAGCTCATGAGCCTGATGAACTTGGCATATTTTTTATTCTCTAGAGCGTGCCCACAGCCCACGTCCACTATGAACTACTGTTATGTGACCTGTTCTTCATGTGCGTGTTCAGCACCTTGACAACGTTGTCGAGGCCATCGGGGGAGCTTCGAGGACCTGCGCTGCCGCTAGGTTTACTCCCTGACAATCGATGTGCGGCGAGGCGATGATGGCCAGGATAGATCCATCCTTGTGGGCGATCTCGTTTTGTTGGGAAGTTAATTGTCGATAATATATTATATTCTTCTTTGGTAATTTTGAAAAATCCCATATATATCTTGATCACGTGGCCAATGAAAAAATGACGCTAAATATTATTCTTTTTCTATCATCTTTTTTAGTTGGTTCTTTTTTAGTTGGTGGAGGGCTAGTGGGGCAACGCTCGAAGCATGTTTTAAATTGGACTTTGCCCCGTCGTAGGCCATAATACTTGGCTTATCTCAACCATATTTCAATTAAATAATAGAGTCCATAAAAAATACTATTTGTAGTATAGAATTTGTACCATATGGAAAATTGAGGAGACATGAACTCGGTTTATTAGGTGACTATTGTCTATGTATTATGTAAGGAAGTTTAGAAAAAATAGAACGCTAGTTTAAATATATGTGCGATACCAATAAAGTTTTGTAATTCCAAACTAAGTAAGAGATAAATGGTGGTTTTATTTCATTCATCTTGAAAGAAGAGTTAGTTAGGAGAGGGCCGGACCAAAAAATGGGAAGAAATTTTGCCTCTTTATTAATACAATAATAATAATAAATACTATATATAATAAATTAATTACAAAAAAATCAATGCAAATTTACTGAATTTAACTATTGACTAAGTACATGGGATGTGTACTCTCTCTATCCCTAAAAAATAATCATTCTTGCTTTTCTATAAAATCATTAATTTTATTTTAACTACAACTTTAGACTCATAATAATAAATACTATATATAATAAAAAATTAATTCAAAAAAGTCAATGCAAATTTACTGAATTTAACTATTGACTAAGGACATGTGATGTGTACTCTCTCTCCCCCCCCCTAAAAATAATCATTCTTGCTTTTTCCAAAAAAAATCAATACCTTTTAGTTTGACCAAACATATATTTAATAAAATACTAACATTTATGGTACTTAATTAGTATAATTAGGTAGATTATTGAATATACTTTCATAATAAAATTATTTAAAAATATAAGTACATATTTTCTAGAAATCTAGTCAAAATTAAAAAAAAAATCTTAACTAGCATTACTTCCATAGCAACTCTTTTTTAGAACGAAGAGAGTATGCATCAAGTTTCCACACTTATAGCTAGATTTGAATGCTCGATTGGCTAGACTATAGTGGTGCAATGCCAATAATTTTATATCTATGCTTATATACTCTTGTAAAAGTAAAACTGTTAGATGTTTTAACTCTTCATACAAGATGTCCACCTTATTTTTTACTAAACGTTCTATTATATGTCATCCCTTATTAATTAAAAGATATTATTACCGTCATCTTTATTATGTGCGATACTTTTAATCTATATACGCATTTATTTCTGGCTTCACAGGGTACATTATTGCGAAGGAAAACCCGTTCTCATGTTCTGACCTCTGATGTTACCCAAAAAAAAAAAAAAACCAGTCATGTGCCAGGGGCCAGCCATCTGACCAGCACACACGCCACGACTGCCTCCAGTCCCCAGCCGAGTCGTAGCCTACGGTAGCACTAGTCGTAGCCTGTACACACTACTCTAAAATATCTATTGTTTTTATTTTCTAAGAAAATAACTTTGACTATATATATATTAAAAATATTAATATTTATAGGACATAATCAATATTATAAAAAATCTTTAAATCTAGTTGTTTAATAAATTTATTTAAAAATATAAATGTTACGTGTATTTTTTATAAATAAAATTAAACTTATGATACGAAGATTTAAAATAATAAATATTCTAAAACAGAATAAATATGCTAGTAGTAGCAGCGACATGGAACCAAGTGACATAACGCCTTTTTCTCAAAAAAAGTGACATAACGCCTGCAGGCAGTTCTGGTAGTCATCAATACGTATGTGATTTCCATGTTTGACGGTAAGAGAAGGGAAATGGTGATATCTATTGGTTTTGGTGGTTTGTTGGATTCGCCTCAAAAAAAGTAAGTCAATAGGAAGTTGTCACTCCGTTTACTTAGGAAAACAAAGTGGAACTATAAATTAACTGAGGTTGGCGGCAACATCAATATGGAGCTGGTAGACGATGGTGGAACCATCTGCAAAATACTGTAAAAATAAATCAGTAGATAATGAAAAAAATATTATTTGCATTTAGTGTACAATTCAAGCGTTCAACTTCCTTTTTCATAAGCAAAGTCAGTTCATTTTTTCACAAACAATACATTATCCAAGTAATCTTTTGAAATGATGTTTCATGTCAGTTCAATCTATCCCTACCGGAGTGGGGGGCACGTATCTACTCTTACCCTATTCCTATATTTGTGTTAGTGGCTCAGAACACTGCTTATGTTCCAACAGTACAAACCTACAGTACATATCAGCGTACTCCCCCAGTACATGTCGCCCAGGAAGCGTGTTTGTGAAGAGGACACGGTTTTTCAACAACAAAGTCCATGGGACAGAGGGAGTACTGGCTTGGTCTACAGTTGATCTGAATTTGTTTGTCGTCGTCAGACTCCCTTCGTTCCGTAAAACATGCAACTTTAGCACAGTAACATATTTTATTGTATCAAGTTTAACTAATTATAGATAAAAAACTATAAACTTTTATAATGTCAAATAAACACTATCAGATTAATTACAAAGTATATTTTTATAATAAATTAATTTGATGCTATAAATACGAATACTATTCGCTAGAAATTTGGTCAAACATAGACAATTTTATCTGACACGCAACCCATAGTTACATATTTTTTTGGAATGGAGGAAGTATATGTCTGCAAAGTTTCTATTTCATGTTTGTTTTCTGCTTATTACTAGGCAAGCGGGAGATACATTAGCTTGCCTGACATACTTGATAGGAACCGATGGATATGAAAGGGGGTGTGCCAAAAATACATCGTAGTACAATGTCTTGTAAGCCTTTTACATCATAGTACAACGTCTTGTATGGCCTTTGAGCTTGCAGTTCACATTGTATACTTGATTCAGTTCACATTGTATAGTTGATTTCCGTTCATTACACTTACTTTATAGTTTAGTCTATCTATCTTTAAATGCCCTGCTCTTAACTGGGAGATGAACCCACTTTATGTTTATATGAAATTTGAGAGGCTGTTTGTTCCCTATTTGTTAGCTGCAATGCAATGATGAATTTTTTAACGTGTATTATGATGTATTTTGGGGAATAACCTTCATTTCTTTGTTTCTCATAGAAACTATGTGAAAATTGGGAATTGTTAGCTTGATCACCAAACCATTCACACTATTTGGGTTGTTAAATTTATGTTTTTCTAAATATCACTGTAACGTTAGCATGGATAATATACTGTTTCCTATATTTTGTGTCAATGACTTATGTTCTAACAAACCTACCATGTCCATGCAAAACCCAATCAAGGTATTTTTCAGCTTTCTGATTGGTTCACGCATCAAAAGTGATGTCATCTGCCCGTAGGTGGCATCATCTGCCCACTAAACCTCATTAATCTCTCCATTAGCTATTTCTTTTGAAATAGAAAAAAAGTCATAGCACCTAAACTAAGTATCGTAATTAAAATCTAATTGCACCATGATATTCCTCGCAATAAACTTTAAAACAAGACTCCACATGGATATATTTTGATAACTTTTTTATAAAATGTTTAAAAACTGTATATCACACATATAATAATTTGTGAAGGAAAACTTCAAAAAAATTTGGGAGGGGGGTGACCTCAGATATAGTAGGGGTGAGAGGGTTCGGTTGAGTGAGACCTCGGGTGAAATGCTTCGAAAACAATAAGATTTACGATGACCCTCTAACGAGGCTCCACCGAAAGTCGGTCACTCCCCCGGCCGGAGAGAGAGTTCGGTTGAGTGAGATCTCGGGTGAAATGCTTCGAAACCATTACAACATCCCACTAGCACATGCCACTAACTTACCATACAAAGTGTCCACATCATCATCCACTAACACATCGAACTAATACATGTTATTATGTATTCATTCAAGCTATTCATATTAGCAAACCACATCATACCCGCGGCAACGCGCGGAGTATCCTACTGGTAAAGTAAGACACAATAAAAGAAGTAATATTTTGCATAATTTTCTAAGTAAGAAGAGTGGTCAAACTTTAAGTAAAAAAATTCAAACAAATTATAATTTAAAAATGAAGAGAGTATGTTTGTTTCAATAGAAAATAACATAAAAAGATACACACTTGTATTTTTCTTTTGGCTCAAGGCCCCCTTACTTTTACTATTTGTTGCAGAATTGGGACGTTTATTTGTTAATGCTATTTAGAGGACCCTATTGATTTTGAGACAGTTATACTTGCTCATGTGGTGGAGTGGGTGAATGCAAAGTAAAAATCTGTATTATTCTGCATTGACATATTAATATTTACAGTTAACTTAATTTTATTCAATGTTATATGGTTATCCTATTGACGTTCATCGAAATTTGGACATCATGAATTGCAAAAGCTCTTCGAATCTTATAAACTATAATATCAACTTCATCAATGTTTGGTTCGTTGTACTCTTTATAAAATGAATGATTATTGGGCTCTCATATAAGTTTTTTTAGGTGAGAAACTTTCTTTTTTGAGAATAGGTGAGAAACTTTTAGCCAGTGTGGAATCGACATAATCAATTCCATGCATTTTTTAAACAAACTAGTGAACATGCTCGTGCGTATAAAAATATTCTTATGTATTGGAGGAATAATAATTTTAGTTTTTGCAATAAACATTACAGACCAATAAATATTAATTATGTGAGGCAAATATCTCTAAGTAACCTTGTCCTATGCGACAGAACCATACAGTTGTTGGTTAGTGGTTGACATGAAGACCTGAGATATAGTGGACTTGACCAGATCTCGGTGAAAGTTCACAAGACCAGACCTAGGTGAAAGTTCGCAAGACACAGTGGTATCAGTGGAAACCTCATACATGTTCTAATTAATGTACTATGAAGATTCCATGTGCAACCACTGAATTGGAACAAAACGCTAAGACATCATATAATATAAGGATATGAGAAGTGTTCCCTGTATTTAATTTTCCCTCTAGATAATACTTGGACTCTTATAATGACACCCATCACTCCCTCTTTTCCATATTTTTAACCTTTACTCTGTTCCTTTACCCTTATTCATGTCTCTGCATTACCCTCACTTCTTTTGGTATTTATTAGGTAAAAAAATATTATTCAAATAAAATAGATATCTAGTAACATAAGAATTTTTCAATACCAACAGTACTAATATTTTTTTTTCAAACTCATAAATGGAACATTTGAGTTGGCTCCTTCGTGGTTCGCATGCCAATCTAAAGCATGCAAATTAAATAAAGATGCAATAGCTTGAATTGAAGCATCCAATAGGATTCACACACCTGTCATGAGTTGATCAAATATGTGATATATTTATTGTATACTTTAAATGTATAAATACATATATCCTTTGCAATGGTGATAGATGAAGATAATTAAAACCCTCAAGCCGGTAAAAGAAACATGTGATTTAAGATGGGGAGACAGGTGGACGACGACACGGCCTGACATAGAAAAGAAATTTAGCATTACATATATTGGCACACAACGGATTTTTATGGATATCAAATTATCACTTCACTGAACATGGCATGCACACAATAATATCCTCGCTACTAAATGCATGATTTGGCTTGAATGATGGTTTTTACTTTCTGAACTACACAAAATAGAAAATCTCTAGAAAAAGTCTGAAGCTAAAACCTAAAATGCGACAGCAAGAGTAAACCTGCTCTTGGAGTGTGCTCCTGACATATCCCTTATCAACTCCACCAAAACTCTACTCGAGTCTCAATTCAATTTCACGCATCATTAATTCTTCTTCAATGACATCTATCCAAATGGTTTAATGCACATCATGGTAATATCTGACGTGTTCAAATCTACAGCTTATTCCCATGCTATGAAATCAATCGGCAATGCTTAAATCCTAGTAACATGCAAGAACATTCTAACCATCTGAAGTTGTGTGCAGGGAGCACGTTCAAGGCAGCGTCTCGGCCAGCTGTAGGCTCGCGGAATTGCAGTGAGGACGCAGATGATATGAAAGGACCCGATCGAAGAGCAGGATCGCTATGCCAAGCACGCCAGTGTAGAGCGTGAAGTCCCCCATTGCTTGCTGGTGCTTCTCTCTTGTCTCATGCACAACCTGAGACTCCACAGGACGCCAAAAATTATCACCACACATCTGAAAAATGAAAACTTCCCTGGACATGATAGATTGCAATGAAGTAACAGAGTTGCAACGAAGCAATATACATGAATGCTTCAGTCTACACCATACGATTAGTTTACGGACAGAAGGATCTAGGCTTGCGCGGCACTCCAGATTCATACCATCTATTGCTCGGAATCAGGACAGAGAGAGATAGCAACAAGGCACATAGAAAGTAATCGATCATGGGCAAACGAAAGCTACCTGCTTGATGGGCTAGCAGGCCTCGGCTTCGGCAGCAACCAGTGCTCCGCCTTTCCCGCACCAGCAGGTCTCTCTCTGTTCGCCGACGCGGCGGCGCTCCCCTCATCATCGGCCTGGTGGTGCTGGTGTCGCGGCTGCTAGGCCCTATGGCGAGGCCTGTAGGGCGACGTGATTTTTTTTTAATGATGAAGGATCGGTGGAAAGGTGGGTGGGCAGAATTTTTGTGGTGAAAAAAAACATATGGGAGATTTAGGCGTAAGAGAGAAGCACGCGTCAATGTTTACAAGTTTACAAACCAGGTCTATCTGTCATAATATGACGGGTGATTTAGACGCGTTGGATCTGATCTTAATATAGATCTAACGAATAAAAATTAAGATGGGTAGGTAGGATGAGAGTGAGAGCCTATTTACAATTCTTTCGCTCTATATAGAAGATAATATTTGTGAACAAACAATATCAAAACAGTAAACATGAATTCTCGTTGACGTGGCCAAATCACGTGCAGAGTGTGCGTGGTGCACGTTAAGTGATTCATATTTAGACTTTGTATGCAATTAAAGGTTTAATTATATTGACAAAAATAAAATAAAGATAGGCGTGAGTATGGTCAATAATACTTAGCTTGCTTTCCGGTGGATAGTTATGGTCAACAACGTCAAATCCTTGTTCATTAAACACTAGGTGATTACCCCACGTGTTGCTGTGGGAGACAGTGGGAGGGATCTACTATTATCAATTTTAGATGCCTCCTGGATTAAAATTAAAGAACATACTTTAATGTGTGGTTTGTTTGAGCCAGAAAAAAATTCGTTTTAAGTTGTTGGCAGTAGTGATTTGTAGCGCGGCTGTGTTTTATGCCTTTCAATTGAACCTACTATGATGGCATGATACAAAGTTCATGCTAGTAGACAACGCATTGTAACTCAAAGTTCATACTACGCATTGCAACACTCCACACACTGAAAAAATAATAGAAACCGTACCATTGGTGGATCAAACTTACAGAGAAGGTAGTGACATGGAGTTATGAAGGCGTGATATGTGTACACATATAACAGCTGAAGCCAAAGGCTTGCTCGCTGCCGCTGGTTGTAAAACTACTGCAAGAAACAACAAACAGTATGAGAGCGTCTGGGTATATCAAACACTGAGCTCCCCGAAGAGAATGAACCATTCCATACCACTATCCACTAGTACACAGACTCATTTCTCTTGACATTAACGTTTTATTTCTACCGACGGTTTCTCTTTAGAACAATCATTAGAAATCGGTCATATTTCTACAGTCGATTCTATTAAGGAACCGTCAGTAGAAATCGACTATTTCTACTGGGCGGATTTCTTAAGGAACCGCCAGCAGAAATCGATTTCTATTGGCGATTTCTTAAAAAATCCACTAGTAAAAATAATTTGGAAATAATTTTTTTAGTTTTTTAAACTTTCTGGGATGGAGAAAACTTCCAAAATAAAAGTTGTAGATTTCGAAAAGTTATAACACTTTGTAGTTGACAATTTTTTCATTTGAAATCATATTTTTATGGAAAACTACGGACGAAATTTTTAAATTTAAAATTTAAAATTTTCAAACGAACTCGGATGGAGAAACACTCTAAATAAAAGTTATAGATCTCGAAAAGTTGTAAAACTTTGTAGTTGAATATTTTTTTATTTGAATTCGTTTAGACCTTCAAATATTTAATTTTTCGTTGGATTTGTATAATATGTGGGGAATAAAAATGATATCTAGACACAAGTGAGTGTATAGTGCAGTGGTAAGGGAGAATCACGTGAGGCCATGGGTTCAAATCCCACCAGTCGTGTAATGCGTGATTTTTACGAGAAAAAATACGAGACTTTGCGACTTTGATGGAGATGAGCGGGCGGGTGCCTTCCGGTTTCAAAAATATTTTTTACCGTTTTAAAAATATTTTTTTGCTATTTTTTTCGTGTTTTCTGGACAGCGATTTCTACAGGTAGTTCCTTAAGAGAACTGCATGTAGAAATCGAACCAACCGCCAATGAAAATAGGCCATTTTCACTGGCCTCTCCCACTAGCGCTTTCAAAAAATGCCAGTAAAAATGGGTTACGAACCGCCCTACAAATGATTTGTGTACTAGTGTGCGCTAACTCAAGGGCATATACAGATCGAGGTAATAGGAGGTGCAGATGATTTTTTTAGATCTTGGTGGAGACATGCTGTGAAGATTGATGCAACAATAGATGGTCACTACTGGAGAAGGGACCTTTAGTCTCGGTTCTCAACCCTTTGACGGCCTTCACTTTCAGTTCTGATTCCCACAGTGGGGCTAAAAGATATTGTTGGATAAAAAAATTGTGCTGCCATGGAGATTGAAACCTAAGACCTCCCACTTCAACCCTTGCGCGTGCTCTACCATCTCAACTCCCGCACACATCTAACAACATAAGATACTCTCTCCTTTTAAATTCACTCCGGAGAGACCTTTAGTCTGGGTTGGTGTTACCAACTGGGACTAAAGCATCAAGACCTTTAGTCCCGGTTGATGATATGAACCGGGACTAAAAAGTTATCTTTGGTCTGGGTTGGTTGCTCCAACCGAGACTAAAAATCCTTTACTCCTGAATATAAAATTTTCTGAAATTAAAATCAAAATCGTATGCGGTTCAAAAGTCTATTCTCTAGTAATGGGTGTGCCACCATGCGTGCTACCATGATTCCATAAAGTGGTGCAAACACAAGTATCATATATTGTTGGCTGCGGCCTTGCTTTTATAGAAGATGGGAGGTAATTCTTGAATAGAGCAGTTCTAGAAAGGCGAGGAACATCGGTAAGAAGATGGATGGGCTATGGAGGTTATAAATTAATATTGAATTGAAGAGGAGCTAAATGGGAGTGATCTCTCGATAAAACGTGACTTAGTGGACGGACAACAGTTTCAGATATAAACAGGGCCCATGGTTATCGAAGGGATGGATGGGTGGAGGCTGCCTAAGCATATGCTGGACGAGGGGCTATTTGATAGAGCTCTAGCTTTATCTTCTTTGAAGAGAATTACTCTTAACTTACCAAATGTCCAAATTGCCAACAGATTCAGGTGGGGATCAAGAGTGAATCACTTCTCCATTTACATAGGGACCTAGGAGCTAAAAAAACACTTCACCCTATTCTCTGTTATATTCTGGTGGGGATCGGCTAAGCAAAAAATTTTATCAACTTTCTCACTCTGCTCTGCACGACCTGAGAACTCAATGCAATCACTCCATCAGAGAATCAAGGAGCAGAGGTGAAGAATCGGGGAGCGGAGCTATCCCAAATAGGGCTTGATGGACGGTTTGGATGGTCAAATGACGTTAAACTAAGAGCTTAGATTTTAGATGACGTGGCTTGCTATGGTTGCAGATTTATGACGATCAATGATTGCTAGTGGTCTCCATCTATATAGGTTATATAGATAGATTACTAAAGCATATAGTTCATTTTTTTTTATTTCGTGAGTGCAAGAACCACCTAAATTGGAGCTACCAAAAAAATATATTGATTTCTAAAGTTATTAACATAGAAGTCATTGTTTTTAATAATTATTAAACTTCTTTGGAAAATGTATCTGTACTGACAAAATTTTGGTTCATGATGTCACCAAAAACATAAGACACCAGAGCTTTTTTTGGTTAAGCCTAATAGAAAACTCCGGTTTTGGTGGGAGTTTAAATTCTGGGGTTTGCACGTGGTTATGCGTAGAGTGGAGGGGGCGGAAAGAAAGACCGGCATGACTCAGTAAACAGAATATATTCATATCAGAGAAGGGGAAGGGCTAGATCGCAAAAGCACGCGCACTATTCTGCGCACTCGGTCCACGGACCGCTCCCGTCCATTTTTCAGCGACCGACAGGTGGACCTCCTCAACAGATCCTTCGTCTTCCTCCCGCCCGAAACGGCAAAAAGCGCTAGCCAAAGCCCGGCTTCTTTTTGTCTTATTACTCTACGAATACCCTAGTCTCACAGCGCTGCTCGGCGTCCTCATTTCCGCCGCCACTGCCTACTCCATCTCTACCCAAACCCTAGATCGCCATCGTCTTCCTCACCGGTGAGTAAATCCCACACAGGCCGAGGAGCATGGTGGGAGAGCTTCGAGTAGTTCCTTCTTTTTGAGTGGCGTCGTAACCTCCTTCTCACGCAGGATTGGGAAAGAAGGAGATGGAGATCTGGCCGCCTTCTTCTCCTGCTCCGTGACCGTGACACACTCGAGATATAAGTTACGCTGACAACTTGTGTGGATCGACGCAAAGGGGTGAGTTTTCTTTGGATTCTACTCGCCTTGCTTCACTTCTTGTTAAGCGCCTAATAGAAGTCAGAACCTTTGAATCCATAGAACTCGGATCCGCCCCAAGAGAAGCTGCTGCTGGAGGGATCTCCACTCTAACAACGCACGAGCTTGACAAAGCCCCGGGAACGTGAAGGACCCCAAGATTTGTCAGCTACTGTGCCAGAGAAATATCTGCTTCTCTATTGTCAAGGTAATCTGCCGTTCGGCCACAATCTTACCCATTCCTCTCTTACTCTCCGTCCGCCAGACACCTGATTTTGAGTCACGTTTCATTTGGCACTCTGGACTAATATCTTTGCCGATTGTTGTTGGTTTTTTAAATCAGCTAATGGCAGGTGAGGGCCAAAACTTGGGACAAGGGCAGGAAGAAGTGCCACCATCGCCACCGCCACCGCCTGGCTTCAACAGAGAACAAGAGCGTCAGGTTGCCATAGAAGCAGAACCTTCACTGTTCTGTGTTCTTGTTAACCTTCGCAGGCATAAAAAAGAAGAAGTACTGAACAAAGAACTGGAAAAGAAATACAATTCTGTTGGAAAGGCTGTGAAAAATGCAGAGAGAAGAAAAGACCCTGGTGAAGCCCCTATCATCCCGTTTGAGTCAGCAGAGAGGCTATCAACAGGATTTGCAGTGGCAACCAATGGTAACAATCTCAGAATCCTAACCTGTGCGCATGTTATCTCTGATACTTATACTGAAGGCATGCATGGCCAACTTACTCTTGAGGAACTGAACAACTTATTCAGTTTTCGTGTCCATTGTGTTCATCAAGAATTAGAGCTCCGCACAATGAATAGTGATCTGAAAATTTCTGATCGTACCAGACACTCTGTTCCAGCAATTGTTGTCGCATTAGATACTCAGCTCGATTTGCTTGTGCTTGAGGTTGAAGTTGGAGAACTTTGTCATCACTTAGATGATGAAGGCTTCCAGATCGCTTGCGAGGAGGACCACCCAATAATCCATTTTGCCAATGAAGATCCTAATGATTTGCAGAAGCTTGTCTTGGCTGGATGGCCACCTCAGAGATCTGGTGCTCATGTCACAGGACAGGTTTCTCATTCTTATTGGACTTATGATGCTATCACAGCCTTAAACATCAAAGGATATACTATGAGACTTCTGGAGATTTCTGGGATGGCAGCTGATAGTGGATTTTCTGGAGCCCCGGTCCTGAACAATGACGGCGAATGTGTTGGTGTTTTCCATGGTGTCTTTAATCTAATTTATGGATATGCTATATGTTTCGCGGATGTGATCAAATTTCTTAACGCACAAAACATGGTACATTTACTTAACAGAGTTAATAAATACATATTTTCTATTTAGATAATAACTGAGTTTGTATTAATTATTGTTTTTTAATTTCTGTTGTCCATTTCAGTTCCATTGGGAGCCCGAGCCTTAGAGCTCTTATGCCGCCGCCTCCACGTCTGCGGATGCCTCTCCAACTCAACAACTCCCAGCCGGATCCCGCTGCCACCAGCAGCCTGTTCCTGGATTCTTCCCGTCCGATTCTGTCGCCAAAATTAGTGGTTCTAGTTGTCGTAGTCGTATTTAGATTTGGCTCGTGATAAATTTATTTAAACCTTGTTTTATTGTGTTTGTGGTTTGGACTATGTGATTGTATCCTGTTTAATTACGTTTGAACTATGTGTTTTAAATCTAAATTTGAAGTTGAACATTACTTGTGGCGTTAAATTTGTTGCGATTGCAATGAGCCTTGGTACGTTTTATTTGTTGTTACCAGCGTGCCCATGTCTCGTATCTTCTTCTACTGCATCCTCCTCTAGGAGCCCGAGGAGGGCGAGATGGTCCAGCTCGCCTACAGCAACGACGCAAGGCCACGCTCGCTGTCATCTACGCGTGCTGCTCCGCCCAATACCACCACCAGGCCTTCATCGCCGCGCACAGGGCCGCCGCAGCCGCTGGATACCATCCGGCTTTCGTCGCCGCTGACGCCGGCGTGCGCCACCACTTCCCTACGTGGCCGCAGCCTTCGGCTTCCACTACAGGCCGGAACACGAGCCGGTGCCGGTGCCGGTGCTCCTTGTGCTGAATTGGAGCGCACACAGCCCACCGCATGCTCGATGGAATGCCTGACACAGCACTGTAAGTTTTCCACTAATAAACTAAGGCCCTCATTGTGTTGATTATACTGGTCAAGTCGAAAGTAAACTTAGGTCCAATAACATATAAATCGTACTGAATATGATAGATGTTAAGTACCTTCCTTTCATTGTATTCACTTGTAATAGCTGTGGTTGTCGGTTTGTGTGTTAGATACTGAATGTTTCTATGACAAAAAAGAATTTTTCTCTAATAAAAATATGCATGTGCAGAGTGCCTGCCCTTGCCTGCTGTAGCTATTACCTATTTCGTATATGCGACAAGTCCTACATCAAGTGTAATATTGTTAGACAGACTTTACTCTTTATTGGAGACACTATTTGGTTTACTGTATACTGTCAGCCATTCCCAGCCAGGAGGATGGCCTGTATAACGATGGGTAGATTAGCTTGCACTATATATCCAGTACAAGAGCAAAGCTGAGAGTTTGAAATAGTCCTGTTATTATGGTACTGAAAAATGCAATTTAAACAGTGAAAGTGTCTACTTCGTGTGTAATTTTTCATCCCTAAAGAAACCACATTGTGTGCTTTTCAGCAAGGGAAAATATTTAAGAGCAGCTGTTCTTTTAGAATGCATCAAAATCTGTTGTTTTCCCAACAGCTTCCATGCAAGATGCCTGACAACTTGTTTTCTTCATCCTTCATCCTCTATTTTGTTTATCTTCATCCTTCGACATCTTAGTACATTTAGAGTAAATTGTTTTCTTGGTGACCAGCCAGTTTAGCTCTCTTGATGCTACGCTGATGGGTATTTTGTGATGCCAGGTTGGATATGAGGCACTGAAAGGTTCTCTGGACACTTTTGGATTTTAAGATTATCTTAACAGTAAGACATTCTGTCATTTGTTTTTGATACCATTTTCCTTCACTACCACATGTATCATGTATATAAGCAGTTTCTCTACCACATGTATAAGCAGTTTCGCAATGTTTTATGACCACCTGGATATTCTTAGCCAGATAGTCTTAACCTTCTATATACTCTGTAGTAAGCAGTAATTCTGTTGTAGTTAGGAAGACCCTTTGAAGTAGAACTAATTTATCTGGCTTAGTTGAAAGTTAGGAGTTCCTGTAAATCAGGAGTAAATTTACCAGACCAATTATATAGTTGTTGGATGAACTTCGAGTCTTGGAGAGGTTATTGGTAATTGAAGTGGGAGAGATCATCAGTTCAAGAGCATTCAGTTTACATGATTGTTGGTCCTAAAAAGCTAAATCTCAGCTATGAGGGGAAAGTGTCTCAGGCCTGGTCCTAAAATGCCAAATCTCAGCTGCAATCCCTGGCTCATACTGAGCCACATGTTTTCAACCCATCTCAATGTCACCAAGTGCCCATGTTTGGACTCACAAAACCATGTGGCGACCATGGTCCTGTAGGACCTTGCCATGTTTAGAATCCAACGATGGAGCAAACTGACATATGAGCAAATAAAAATGAGGCATATAAGACTATGGATCGTGATGCAGAGTAATATAAAAAAGCCTTCACCTGTTATAGTTTTGCCTTATTAATTCTTGAGATGCCTTGTCAATTCTTGATGCTGCAGTACAGATGAATTTAGATTACGGACCATGTTTAGATTTCTAATATCCAGTCTTTAAAGTAGCTGATTAGTGCAACTTTACCTCCTCATATGCAGTGGCTGGTGCAACTAGATGTCATTTGTGAGGTTATTTTGCTGTCTTCCAACACTGTTAACTAGTTTTTAAACAAAAAAAAAGTAGTAGGAAATATATGCCAGATTTGATAAAGTATATGTGCAGATAGATAGTTTAGATTTTTCAACAGTCACCTTCCTATAGATGTTTCGATCATGTTTCACAAGGAAATAGAGAACGGTGGAAACCCTTTATGTAGCGATATCTTTTGTTGTGGTTAACTGTGCTTGCTGATTTGGTTAATTCATTTTGTAATTTTGCTTTTTTTCAGGTGTAGCACTAATATAGAAATAGTGCCTGAAACATTGATGCCATCTTCAATAGGTGATTTGTGGCATGTGTTCAGGAGCAGCCATGCAGTGATCTTCACTTCTGACCTAATCCAAACATTCAGATATAGCAGCAATACTAAATTATGCCATGGGTTACTTTGATTTCGCTACTAGCGTACTCACCATTTGACAATTTAGTGTTTTTTCTAACTTACACTGTTTGAAATCTTTTCGTGTCTTTGTGGGTTATTTTTTCAAGTCGCGAGCTAAGGCTAAAGGTGGAAGATGTTGAATTTCAGGGATCGGTTTTCAAAGCAGTTCAATATTTCTGACATCTTAAATCATTTTGATATAATTTACTCCTCTTAAGGTAAACCCTCTCTCTTCTTTTTTCGACTATTCATCCTAAACGTTAAACCTAGACTGGTTACCAATGTTAGTGACCTGCTTGGATTATTCAATGATAATTTCTTGGACTCTGTTTGGACTTTGAAAAACAACTGTAAGCAGAACAGACACTATCGATGGCTGTTGGCCCAGCCAAGTTATATTTCCTAATGTGACATGTGCCAACCTTACTGTCAAAACAAATAATAATAAGGCCAGACACGTTCTCAATGACGATATGTGCATGAACTAAAAATTTAGGAAGCGAAGCTGGCCATGCTCTTGTCAGGTGTCCCCTTCCAGATCTCTGCTGCAGGTAATGAGACAAAAATTTAGGTCTCCAGATTAGGAACAGTGTAGGACTGTTGGAACCAGAGTTGTAATTTCAGAAAATATATAGGCACTCAAACATGATGCATCTATACTTATGTAGAGCCCCTGCTAGCCACTATTACTGATGCTTTAGCTAAATGCTGCTGCCTTTTTTTTTCATTGGGATCTGTTCTACAACTGCTTTGGTAATTCTACTAACTGAATTGGAATTTCCCAAAAGCAATCCTTCTGTTAAGCTTGGTTAGACAGAATAGCAGCTTTACCTTTGCCATCAGTACTCACATCGAGTTGTCAGACAATAAATAGCTCTTCAAGTATGTCAAACATGCTTCATATATTATGTTATTTTTTGAAGTTCATTGTTTTTTTCTCTCGAACACGAAGAAGAGCTGCGTATCATTATATTAAGAAGAGTGAAGGAGTGGATTTGGAAACCCCATACAGCCACACACATATACACACACACCCTTTTACATCAAATGGTTTATCTCTCTCTCACTTAGTCACTTGTCAACCTTGACCAAAGACCACTAGAGAGGAACTCATGCATTGGCTGGCTCTAGAGCAAGGAGATTGGATATTCCCCAAGCTCCAGCCAAACTCCACAGGAGAAACTCATCTTAACCAGAACCCTTCCCATCAAACACACAACCATTGTGGTGATTCCAAATGGATCAAGCTCCCAGAATGATGATGGAATAAAGACCCTTTTAAGTGTCATCAACACTAGAATTTGTGCTTGCCCACCATGCATCAAAGGAGTTGTTGCCAGGCTTGGGGGAGAGGTCCTGCAGGCCGACCTTATGTAGAATGTTGTACCACACTTGCCGAGAGAAGACACATGAGATTAGTATATGGTCAGTTGTTTCCTCAGATAGATCACAGGCAGCGTTCAGGGTGGGCAGACCTCTTTTAGCAAATCTGATTTAGCAAACTACACTCCTGAACTAGAGAATTGCCATCTATGAGTATCATCTACTTCAGGTTGCAAAGTCAAATCCGAGAGAAGGTCCCACAACTTCAAATAATCTGTCAACACAGGTACTGTAATGGCATCCCATATGTCCTGCACCCATTTCATCTTGGTAAGGGCTTCATACACTGTCCTTTGCCTTGATTTGTTGTTGACTGATCCAAAAAGATTAGGCACTAATTGATCCAGGCTCTGGACATGTAACCACCTGTCGGTCCAGAAAAATTGTGTTCTTGCCATTGCTGACCTCTGAGACAATGGCCACTCTAAAGAAAGCTTTTACCGTGGGGTGCACTTTTAAGTTCACTGTATTTTAATTAGTGAGACCATATGACCGATCTTGGCTGTTGGCTTCCTCCTTTTGGTTACCATTCTTTCTATTTGCTTCTATTAGGAATATACTCAGTTATTACCTCTACCCTACTATTTGCAATTATATCTAATTGTGTCATGTATGTGTACTAATGTAACTCAAGATCATGTTGAAGTCTTTGTAATCTGCAGTGTAGGTTACCGGTAGCGAGCAGGAGACAGTTAGATCCACTTCCAAAGAACCAATGTATTACTATTATCACCTCATAAAACACATGCTGTCATATTCAGGTGTTCCAAACATCTGATCGTGTTAGGGTCAAATTGTTTTGAAAAACGTTAAATGATTAAAAACCTTTGTAGTTCAGATTGATGATTGTTAATCATTTAATATTTATTTTTCTCAGAAGAGGCTCTCTGTTGCATTTCGGTTTTAGCTACAATTTTTGTCTTTCCTGTTGATTTGATGCAGGGGAGGAATAGCTGGCTGAATGTGTGATCAATAGGGCCATTCTAAATCATGTTTGGTTTTCTCCCTAGATCATAACACATATAAGTTCTCACTGTTATTATGTGTTGATTTTGGCCCACTTTTTTTGTGCTCTTATTGTGTGGAAAATTTTGAGGCTCCTTACCCACTATTTTCTTCATACTCTTATTGCGTTGAAATTTTTGAGTATGCATGGGCATCTGCTAGTATTTAGTTAAATACAAAATTGCTGAATAAGGCGCCATGATAATTGGATTGTTTGTGTGCATTGATTTTTTTTTTCTTAGCTCATGCCTTTGATTAGAATCCTTGGACTTGCCTTCTTGACACTGAGGAAGTACGAATTCCAGCCGTGGCTGTATTGTGCATGGCATGCAATCAGGTTTGATGCAATTTTGAAACACCACTCTTACGTCCACCAATAGTAGCTTTTTTCCTTGAGACATTGGTGCAACTGCCCTTTCTTGGCTGGGAAGTGATGCTTTTTTCACGATCTGGGCTATATTACATGGAAATTGTGTTACTCAGAAGGTCTTTATTTTACATAAATATACTAGATTTTAATTGGTCTAAAGTTCTTTATTTACATAAGAAATTTTAGTGTTAAGTGTCAAAACACACAGATCAAAGAAATTTTACAAACTTGGGGGGAGTAAAATAGGAGATGGCATACCAAAGATTATCAATGCATCATTACGTATTTATAATGTTTACTCATGCGAATTGTATATAAATGTAAATTTTGAAGCCTTTGTTTTGTCAAGGCCAGTTCGCAGGAGCCAGGAGACGTCTCGGCAAGGCCACAGTTCCTGTGGTTTGAGCGGGCATTCCCTTAAGCTCCACGCTGCAGAGAAGCCTATAGCTCGGGGTCTTATGCTATCTGCGCTCGTCCGTAGTCATCAAGATTCTTTTATCTATACACACTTCTCTCGCATACATCTATACCCTATATCTTCCTCTATCCCAACTACCACGTCATTGATACCACGTCATACTCTCACCCCCGTTTTCTCTCTCCCACCCATTTTCTCTCTCTCACCCTGTCGGTCTCCTCCCCACCTCGCCTCTCTCCACCACTTCCCTCTTGCTTCCCTCTCGTCCCTCCTCTCTCCTCTCTTTCCATGCGAGGATGCATGGCTCGGCGGCGGTGGAGTCCCGGCGGCTCAACGGTGGCGAAGGGCCGCTCGGCGTGGAGGATGGCTCGGCGGCGGGTGCACCTTCTCCAGCGGACCTCCTTGACGCGTGGTGGGCGAGCGAGCTTGGCTTGTGCGGCTCTGCCGGACAACCTCGAGGCCAGGCGGCGCGGAGGAGCGGGCCATGGGTGGCTGGTTGGCTGGTGGCAGCAACGCGGCGGGCGGCGCAGCTCTGGCGCGGCCCACGACAAGTGTTGTCGTGCGGCTCGCAGCGCTGCTCCACATCCCTACGTAGCCCCTGTGGCGGCACTGCTCCTACTCCCATACTCCCCGCTCTGCCGCCTTGGCCCCACGCCACGTCCGCAGATAGCGAGCGTCCGCTGCTCTGCTACGAATAGCGGATGTGCGAGCTTCCAGGATGGCTTACAGTTGCAGCGATTCTGGTCCGCTATCCGGTCCTCTAGAACAAGATAGCGTACCCTAGTGCAGATAGCCTCAGAGGGCATGGGCTGGGTCAGCAAGGAACATATGTCACTGTTATATGTATCCTAAGTTTATTTGTATAAATTGATAGTGGTGTTTTGTAGCCTTGCAAGTGGGGTAGGTTGTGGACCTACTGTTTACTACTTCCTCTATCCCAAATTGTAGTTCGTTTGACTTTTTCAACCTCAAGTTTGACCACTCGTCTTATTAAAAAACTATGCAAAATTTCATATCTTTTGTTGTGTCTTGATTTACAAATAAAAGTTATTCAAGAATGACTTAAATTTAACTATAATTATACAAATTTTTTGAATAAGACGGGCGGTCAAACTTGAAATCAAAAAAGTCAAACGAACTATAATTTAGGACGGAGGGAGTATATAACAATAAGTTTTTTTATAGACTGTATAACAATAAGTCGACGTTATATTTAAAGTCTATCCTCTATGTACTATTCTCTTCGTTCTAAACTATCTGTCTTTTTCGCTTCTCGAAAAACAACTATCAGTAATTATATATTAAAATATATTAGTATTTATAGTATATAAGTAGTATCATTAGAAAAATATTTTAAACTAGTTTACACATATTTTTTATAAATTAAATTAAATTTGTAGCACAAAAATCAGTAACAACGATCAATTCGGTCGTGGGAGGTCGTGTCGCGAGATCCCGGAGGTCGCGTCGCCGCGGCGCGTACTTTTGGAGCCTGACGCCAAAGCTGTGCTTTTAGTGGGGTGCGTGTCGACCGCTGGGAGGCTCCGATACTGGAGTAGTCGTACGTACCTGCTGGCATGGGCCCGGACAGCACAGCAGGCCGCGCAACTGGACCTCGTAGTTCGTGCCTTCGGGGCACTGTGCTGTGCGGGACGTCGTGGTGACGGGCGAGCCCGCGGTTTCGGTTGGGTTTGCTGCCAATATCCAGTGGCGGAGCTTGACGCGAAACCAAGGGGGGGGGCCAATTAGCTACGCCTCAATCTATTTACTACTCCATGTTCAATTTTGGATGCACATTACCGATGCTTAATGTAGATGATTCTTGAGAAAAGAAGAAAAGGCAAAACATATTTTTAACATACATGATTCTTGAGAAGAAAAGAGAAGGCAAAAAAAAAGGATCTACAACGTCACTGGAGTATAATAACAGAGATGAGTTTAGATTCTTAAGAGAGAGAAAATCACTCATAGAAGAAGCACATATGGTCAGGGGTACCAAGGCGAGCAAAGCGGTGAGAATTATTGTGTAGCATCAAAATTGTAGGAGAGACGGAACCTACAACATGAATGCATGCACATTTTTATGAGGCAGACAAGCTCCTACATAATTACAGCACTGTGTACAACTCCTACACAATTACAGCACTGATGTTCTACTATTGGCTTTAGAAAATTCTTCGACCAAGGGGGGCCGGAGCCCACTATGGCCATAGTGTAGCTCTGCCAGTGCCAATATGGGCTGATGCGGACATGCCTCGCAAAAGTCTAATTTTTTATTTTTGAACTTTAAAATTAGACAAACAGCTAGCCTCAACTTTTTAAACCATGTGTTTTACCTCCATAGAGTGGTTTTGACGGTAGTTTTGCTACAGTAACAGTGGTTTTATCTTTTTCTTTTTTATTTATATCGGATTAATTTTTGAAAAATCATAATAAATCATAAAAATTTATAAAATAAAACATCTAATTTTGTTGGACTCTATATGAGTAGATATACATAGTGAATATATAATATGAGAATATTTTAGTACAAAGTTTTTGCTAGTCTTTTTCCTTTTTATTTATTGTGGCTGAACTTTTGAAAAATTATAGTAAATCATAGAAAAATCATAAAATAGAAAATCTAATTTTTTAGACTCCACATAAATAGATCTACAAATGAACATATAATATGATATACTTTAGTATAGAATTTTTGTCAGAACTTTCGATATATATTTTTTTCTGTAATTAATTAAAATAATTTATAACTGTAGCTTCTATAATTATTTTGTTGAACTAAAGCATACCATATTATGGCCTTGTTTAGATTCCAGATTTTTTCGCTCTCTCTCCATCATATTAAGTTTTAACCTGCAGATATGAAGCACTAAATGCAAATAAAAAAACTAATTACACAGTTTAGTTGTACATCACGAGATAAATCTATTGAGTCTAGTTGGTCTACGATTGGATAATATTTGCCACATACAAACAAAACGTGCTACAGTTGTAAAGTTAAAATTTTTCTACCTTTTTCCCCAATCTAAACCAGGCCTATGTATTAACTTTATAGAACTACTCATGCGGAGTCCAACAAAATTAGATTTTTCTATTTTATGATTTTTCAATGATTTACTATGATTTTTCAAATATCCAGCCAAAATAAATAAAAAAGAAAAATACTAGCAAAAACTTTGTATTAAAACATACCATATTATATATTCACTGCGTAGATCTACTCATGTGGAGTCCAATAAAATTAGATGTTCTATTTTATGAATTTTTTTATTTACTATAATTTTTCAAAAATTCAACCAAAATAAATAAAAAAAAAGACAAAACCACTTTCACTGTAGCAAAACCACCATTAAAACCACTCCAGGGAGGTAAAGCGCATGGTTTGAAAAGTTGAGAAAAGCTGTTTGTTCGGTTTCGGAGTTCAGGGAGGAAAAATAGACTTTCGCGAACGTTGAGAGAGGAAAAATAGTGGCTGTTTGGTTAATTTAGGATTGAGTATCAAAAAAAAAATTTACGACCCGAATTGAAGTTGGCCCATTCCTCGGTGTTAAAGTCTATTTTTCCTCCCTCAACTTTTGCGAAAGTCTATTGTTCCTCCTCGAACCCCAAAACCGGACAAACAGCCCCTTTCAACTTTTCAAACCATGCGCTTTTCCTCCTTAAGGTGGTTTTGACGGTGGTTTTGCTACAGTGACGGTGGTTTTTTTTTTTTAAATTTATTTTGGCTAAATTTTTGAAAAATCATAATAAATCATAAAAATTATAAAATACAAAATCTAATTTTGCTGGACTCCACATAAGTAGATCCACATTAAATATATAATATGATAGGCTTTAGTTTAAAGTTTTTGCTAGTATTTTCTTTTTTTTTTTTTTTTTCGGTTGAATCTTTAAAAAATCATAGTAAACCATAGAAAAATCATAAAATGGAAAATTCAATTTTGTTGGGCTCCACATGAGTAGGTCTATACAGTAAATATATAATATGGCATACTTTAGTCTAACAAATAGTTATAAAAGCTATATTTATGAATTATTTTAATTAATTACAAAAAAGAATAGATTGAAAGCTACAACAACAACTTTGTATTAAAATATACCATATTATATGTTCATTTGTAGACCTACTCATGTAGAGTCTAAGGAAATTAGATTTTTCATTTTTTGATTTTTTTTGTGATTTACTATGATTTTTCAAAGATTTAGACATAATAAATAATAAAAAAAGACTAGCAAAAATTTGTATTAAAGCATACCATATTATATATTTACTATGTAGATGTATTCATATGGAGTCCAACAAAATTAGGTTTTATATTTTATAATTTTTTTGTGATTTACTATTATTTTTCAAAAATTCATCTAAAATAAATAAAAAAAAATAAAGATAAAATCAGGGAGGAAAAGTATACTTCCGCAGAAGTTGAGGGATGAAAAGTAGACTTTTTTCTTTTTAATTGGGCTAGGATTCATTTCGAGTCCGACCAATCCACAAGGAACGGGCCACATTCCAGGCCGTTCCAGCCAAACCAAAACGAACAAGGCCTAAGACAGCCAGACAGGCACATGTTGCATACTACATCAGTCATGTCCGCATCAAGGACCATGTGATTTGAACAGGATAAATCACTCAAGGGTTCATTAATAGCCTAAAACCAAAGAGATTATCATCAATGAGGTACACAGATGTACAGGTTAAGCATTTCTAGACTTACAATGAGATGGTACACTCCATTTGGAAATAAGGGGGGAAAAAGACTAATGTCTTTGAATAGCTGCAATCGGAGGAAATGGGCAGGGCAATAGGCAGGGCCTACCAAAATGAATCTTCAATGGTTGGATCACGTCAGGTGTTAGAGATCACTTGAACTGATTTCAACCACATTACTGTAGAACAGACGATCACTTGCGTGGTCGCCCTCTTTTTCCTCCTCTCCTTCCACCACGGCTGCCTGAGGTTCCAGCTTTCTGAGCCGGACTGTCGGTTTTCTTAGGGCGGCCTCTGCCCCTTCCAGATGGCTTTGCCTCAGGGGTTGCCTTTTTAGCTCCCCGGCCCCTCCCTCTAGAGGGTTTGTGGCCACGACTACCCTTTGACTCTTCTATATCACCATTTTCGTCATCTCCACTTTCATCATCATCCTCCTCTTCAGATTCAGATTCAGAAACATCCTTGGTTTTCTTGCGCTTGTTAGCACGCGAATTGGTGCTGGCAGACGCCTTCTTGGTTACTTGCTCCTCCACCTTCTCTACTGCAGTGGTGAATTCAAAACCATCCATAAGATGTGAATCAGCAAATGTCAAGTCAATTATAGTTGTGAAGAAATTTTGTTGATAAAACATAAACCAAAGCATTTAACATTGTTTTCTACAAATGATGGTTCAGATTCCTAGTGTTTATTATGCATCCAAAATCTGAGGACGCACAACACAGTCCAACAAAAATAGATAACCAGCAAGACTTCATTTTCGTTTTCGTAGTGATTTTGGATCATGTGGTAGGTCTTCATGATGAACGGGTTGACCCAGCCCAGTACAAATGTACTTAGGATAGATGCAGGGTGAATGTTCAGTTCAGACGTAATAAATTAAGTGGTTTCACTTGCATGCAGGAAAAAGTACGAAAGATTTAAGTGTCAGCTTGCATAACCAAATTATGCCATTCCAAAACATAAACAATGGAATACAAACCTTCAGCAGAGGTATCGCCGTCATAAATTTCCAGCTGAGCAACAACAGAAAAGTGTATTAAAATATAATGATTAAAACATGTCTACCAAACAATGGGAGAATGAAAAGGCTAACAGCACATCGATATTGCAAGGCAATAAAACATGTGGTAGATGTTAAGCATGTTAATATAAATCCAAGTAAATTAGAGTGTTTGGATGAGTTCTTTGTTCAATTGTGACCTAGTTACATTCCCTTGATCCCTTATTTATCATTTAATCAGTTGCATTTGTCTGGGTATATCACTAAACATTATTATTCATTCAATTGAAGAGCAGAAAAAAAAATTCTAAGAGCTTAGATTTATCCAATGGAAGACTAAGAATGTAAAAAAAAAAGAGCATACATAGGGCCTGTTTGGCATAGCTCCAGCAGCTCCAAGAACAATGCTAGATTTGGAATTTGTAAGATGAAATAAACTGGTTTAAACATCTGTTTAATATGCCCCCAGCTTCTTAAAGAATTTCTTGAGCTAGGGATGACCAGCTCCAACATTCTTGGAGAGCTGTGCCATGCCAATATCAGAAACAAAAACTGTAACACCACTACCACATATCAGTATGGAAAGGACAGCTGGTAATTTATCAGACCCAGACCCATTTCTTTTGGTTACCTCATGGTATAAAACATTCGACTAAATGCTTAACCTAACATTAATTAATCGAAACATCCATGCATCAAAGTGTCATTAAGTTACCTGATCAAGTCGATCACCAACATTTGCTCTGTCCACAATAATCAGAGACAGTCCAAATCCACAGCCGACACTGGAGGAAGTGTCCTCAAGTTAATATAGACCAACCTTAAAAGGGATGGAATGCAAACAGATATGTATTTGACTATATGTTTAATGTAATTACCTTGTAACATGCATGCCCTCAAGAATGTCAACCTTTTTGGGATTTGCTGATGATCTATATTATAAATACATTGTACAACAATGGCCAGTGAGGCAGTCTATTAAGTACTGTATAATGAACATATATTGTAATATTTTTTTATATATACATACTTCTGACCATTAGGCCCATAACCAAGCTCTCCATTCTGGGCGACACCCCAGCTTATGCAAGAATCATCAGCACCAACAACATGATGCATGTTACCAGAAGCCATGCAGCGAATGTTCCAACCACTGAAGGAAATAAATTGACAGTTAAGCAGAAAACCAAGCAAAACAATGCTAGATCATGAGGTTACCTATGACAACTAATAACTAAGCAAAAGCACATTACAAGAACAATAGCAATAAAGTATGGCAGCTTATGGTATCTGAATTATTGTGACAAGGGTGTGAGGAACCTTAAATCCATCACAGGTTTCGGGTACATCCAATCATCGCCTGTATTCTTCATCTTTCCCCACATATACAACTGTCCACCGCCTAGAAATCAAAACAACCAGAAATTAATACAATAATGTCAATTATGGGTTTTGCAATACAATGATCTTAGCAGTTCAAATTATACCGATAATTGTTTTCAGTCAATGAATTGCAGCAGCATGTGAAATAAAAATTGATTAATTATAGACCAGGTTACTTCAAGGGCAATGCTAGATCCCTCATGATGAAATTGACTCCTAAAAACCAGACCAAAGCAAAAACATCATAACTAAACAAACAAATATATGCCTCATTACTTCGCATAGTTCAAAGAGCTATTCACAATGTAGTGATAAAGCATAAAGTCATTTGGCTAGTATTTTGTCATCAGATCCAATAGGTTGCCAAAGCTTAGCTGGCAAACAATCTGATAAGAATTCACTTCTAAAGAAATATAAGAGGGTTAACTTGCAGCTGCTGTAATGTGTTTGTTTTGAAGCTGCTTAAGAAAAGCAAGCATAAAACAGTGGTAATAAGATACTTTTTAGTAAGGTTCTATCTCCCTATGTTCACAAGTAGTTTTTTTTTTTTACTTATACAACATCATTTGACGATACCAACAGACGCTTTGTGAGGAGAATCCAGGAGGCAGAGATCGGGGAGGCTTTGAAGAGGATGAAGGGAGGTAAAGCAATGGGCCCTGATGGTATCCCCATTGAGGTGTGGAGATGCTTGGGCACTAGAGCGATAGTGTGGTTAACTAAGCTTTTTAACCTCATTTTTCGATCTAACAAGATGCCTGAAGAATGGAGGAGAAGTATATTAGTACCTATCTTCAAGAACAAGGGTGATGTTCAAAGTTGTACGAACTACCGCGGGATTAAGTTGATGAGTCATACAATGAAGCTCTGGGAGAGGGTCATCGAGCATCGCCTGAGAAGAGTGACAAGTGTGACCCAAAATCAGTTTGGGTTCATGCCTGGTAGGTCGACCATGGAGGCGATTTTCCTTTTTCGAACAGTTGATGGAGAGATATAGGGAACAGAAAAAGGACTTGCACATGGTCTTCATTGACCTCGAGAAGGCATATGACAAAGTACCGAGGAATGTCATGTGGTGGGCTTTGGAAAAGCACAAAGTACCAACTAAGTACATTTCCCTCATTAGGGATATGTACAGGGATGCGGTGACGTTTGTCCGAACTTGCGATGGCGACACCGGTGACTTTCCAATTAAAATAGGACTACATCAGGGGTCAGCATTGAGCCCTTATTTATTTGCCTTGGTGTTAGATGAGGTCACAAGGGACATACAAGGTGATATCCCTTGGTGTATGCTCTTTTCTTTGACGATGTGGTGCTAGTGGATGACAAGGTAGGGGCGGGGGGTTAATAGGAAGTTAGAACTATGGAGACACACGTTAGAGTCGAAGGGGTTCGACTTAGTAGGACCAAGACCGAGTATATGAGGTGCGATTTCAGCGCGACTAGGCACGAGGAGGGAGGCGTTAGCCTAGATGGGCAAGTGGTGGCCAAGAAGGATACTTTTCGGTATTTAGGATCGATGCTACAAAAGGATGGCGACATAGATGAAGGCGTCGGGCCGCAGAATTGCAGCGGGTTGGTTGAAATGGCGCCAAGCTTCTGGCGTCCTTTGTGATAAAAAGGGTGCCTCGAAAGGCTGAAGGGGTAAATTCTATAGGGCGGTGATTCGCCCGGCGATGTTATCTGGTGTCTTTGAGTGTTGGCCCACAAAAAGGCGACATGTCCAGCAAATGAGTGTGGCGAGAGATGCGTATGTTGCGTTGGTTTTGCGGGCACACCGGGAGGGATAGAGTTCGAACGGCGATATTCGGGATAGGGTTGGGGTGGCACCAATGGAGGAGAAATTGATTCAACACCGATTGAGGTGGTTTGGACATGTCCAAATGGAGGCCTCCCGAGGCGCCCGGTGCGTAGTGGGGTTCTGAAGCGGGCCGATAACGTAAAGAGCGGTAGAGGTCGACCTAAAACCGACTTGGGGCGAGTCGGGTTAAGAGAGACCTTAAGGAGTGGAATATCTCCAAGGATTTAGTTTTTGGACAGAGGGCGCGCTTGAGACGGCAATCAACGTGCTGAACCGTGACCTCTTTTCTGTCGTGTGCCCTTTTGTGTCTTCCAGTTTCCCGTCTCTCTTGGGTTTCATCTCTAGCCTACCCCAACTTGCTTGGGATAAAAGGCTTTGTTGTTGTTGTTGTTGTTGTAACTTATACAACATCAATAACAACAAAGCTTTTCAGTCTAAAGAAGAATCAGGAGGACTAGAGCTGAAGCCCAACACGAGACACCACCAAAAAGGGAAAGGAAAGAAAAAACAGCTACATCATTTGGGGATCTAAAGACTATTTGCCATCCAGGTACATGGATAGCTGGCTAAAACCCTTTTTTTCCTTTTTTTTCTTTTATCTAGAAAGCAACAACATCTAAATGGGCTGCAACACGGTTTAGAAGTAGCAGAGCAAACAAAACCTAACTCTCTGACCACATCTAGATCTCTTTGTCTGTACTCTGTACCATCCAGTGCCAATTATAAAGTAACTGTATGAGAAGAGGCTTACAGGTAATATGAAAAAGAAAAAAAGAAAAAAAGAAGAAAAAAACTTGCATGCTTTGCCTATGAAGTAATGTGATGTCTAATGTGGGAGCAGCAGCATCAAGATTCATGATGTAACCAAGTATTGAGGAAATTGTTCCACTAGTGGTTTCCGTAAGATGAGCACTTACATGAATATTGGGTAAAAACTCAGGTTTACGCAAATGCATGCACCGTCTACAATACAGGGAAGATACCAACAGATGATACAAGGAAAATGTTAAGTTTACCAGGACTCATCATTTATGATAGTTCATCCATGCAAACAAGCAAGATACCAAGAAACCTATTACCCCCCAGTCTAAATAGCATAAGCTTAAATTAGATGACTATAAGAATGACCTATGCACCAGAGCTATAGCTGTAACATACCAGCAGTGCACGCAGAACTTGCAGAACCAGCTGAGACAATTGCATTAGGAGGCAGAACATTGTGCTTCTGGAAGACTTCTACAAGGCGAGGTTGCCATTCATCCTTCTGTTCTCTATGCCCCAACCTAAGTAACAAGCAAGTCATTATATGAACCTCCTTGGTTTTGGACAATCACATGGTTACAGTAGGATGCATGCCAATAATATCATACCTTCCATATCCACCAAAACCCCAGCTGCAAAAAAAAAAAAAAAAAAAAAAAAAAAAAAAAAAAAAAGGAGAGAAAATATAAGACATTAATCTGAAAAAAAGAAACAGGTCCTGCACATATGCTGTCTTCATACAGCATACATACAGGGCACTCACACCTATTATTCACTATTAGTTTTGAAATTGTGTAAAAACAAATGCTGAATTAAACACATACGTGTAAACAAAGCCACTGGAATCAACTGCAACTGCAACATACAAGTAAACAGGGTTGATATCAGCATTAATCATGATGGATAAGAAGAAGGAAGGAATGAAGAAAAACCTGTATGGTTAGTTCCACATGCAACTTTGACAACAGTTTTCCCAGAAAATGCAGCTATTGCTCTTGGGCGGGGCTGGGGATCATAGGTCAGCTTGACAGACGATTCTTTAGCGTTGTACTGAAATAGCATAAATCAAATCATAGTGAATTGATAGAAATTAAGAGAAAAAGCCAACATGTGTTTTAAGGGTAGCGACCAACCTCATTATCAGTTCCATGCCCAAGTTGACCATATTGGGGAAGGCCTGCTGTACTGAATAGCAAAGAAGAAAATACTGCCTCAAAAAAACTGACAGACAACACCCACTAACACAGCCAGAGCAGATATTTATAAAAAGAGGTAGATTTCTAGTTTTTAATCTCCAGCAAAGACATACAGTATAGAAGAGCCTTCCACAGATGACAGCCAGACAGTAAAATCAGCCCCACAGACAGCGTTGGTTGCTTCCGCAACAATACAGGGCACTGGCGATGACTCGATCTCTGTAGCAATTGAAGAACCACAGTAAAATAGCAACATGTAAGATCGAAGAGGGGGGAATCTCCACAAGATTCTCAAGACTAATTATCAATCCTGGACAATGATAATACCATTATGCTGAAGAATATGACAAAGTTAAGTTTATCAATTGTCCCACGGACCCTGGGGGCAAAAGGAACATATGAAATGCCATTTCAAACAAGTACTCAAAGATAAATTCAAGTTCACATGAGATGTTACATAGAAGTACTAGCGGTTTCGTCAAGCAGAATAGGGAAAAAGGAAAGAAATTTGATTAAAGTGTCTACATGTTTGCAGAGTATATGATGATTGTTTAAACTTGAAAAACATAACAATATGTTAGCACCAAAATGGTGTGTGTTGGCACCTCTCTGACTACTAACGGGCAATAAGAAGTGAAAGGTACCAACCATTCCTTAAGGAACCTGTCCCTAACTGTCCATGCTTGTTATGGCCAAAAGAGAAGGATTTCCCATCATCAGTTACAACCACTGTATGGTTTCTTCCAACACTTGCTTTGATGATTTTGTATCTGCAGGTTTAACAAGTCATCAGTTAATATCTTTGAACACATAAAGAATATTAGCGACTTCAAAACACTCATATTAGTCAAACTACTTAATTAGCTCATGAGTTTACCAATACTACAGACAGTTTATAACAATAAAGCTGCAGATAAAGAGCTTGCTGTTGTAGGCAAATAAACTATCTTACTTTGATAGTTGAGAAACAACAGTCGGCAGGTTACGCAGAAGAGTATCCCCATGCCCTAGCTGTCCCTTCTGCAAGAAGGTATTAGTTTAAGCAATAAATAGAACAAGTACAACTGACTATTCAGATATATACCTCATTGCGACCCCATGTATAACATTTGCCTTCAGCATCTAAAGCAACACAGTGGCAAGCAGCTGGGAAAAATGTTAAACCAAGTCATTAGCAAAGACTGAAAAGTACAATTGAACAACTTTTGAGTTGAAATTCAGATAACTGAAGGCAAATACATAGCATGGTAAAGCATATAGCCTTCAATATACGATTACAATAGCACCTCAATTTACTCACCAATCAAATCAAAGCAATAGGTGACTTTTAAAATAAAGGAATAGTAAATTGGTGGGTTTCCATCTCAAGCAATCTCCATACCACACCGTTACAATTACAACCCCCAGCCCCCTCACTCACATGCCACAATTAGTGAGGACTTTGTCTGAGTGCGCAAGCCATATCAGCCTCTCATGTCGGCACGTCGCTGCCAAGCTCCCATACGCATGCCGCCAATGAGCACTCCCGAGTCCAGACCTCCCTGCCGCCTCTGCTCCACCCTTCCACGTATACAGAGGGAGAAGGCAAAAAGTGGCAGGTTGGCTGCAGAGGAGGCAAAACGACAAGGGGTAACGGCAATGGCCTCCGACATTTAGGGCTCCCATCACTTCCCTTCATTTCTTTTTGTCCAAGTCGACCGACCCATTTGAATTTGTTCGCTCACCCCGCAGGCGCCTTTCTTTTTTTTTTCCTTTTTTTCTTTTTTTGGGGGGTGGGGTGGGGGGCAAGTAACCCTGGCCAGCTCAGTACATTTGTATCTATTTGACGCCTCCGCTCCCCAAAAAAATGCAGCTATTTCGATTACAGCTTTTGATGAATTTACATTAAAAAAAGGTAGAGCTATGGGAGAAGTTTCAATACTGTAGTCCCTTTGCATTTTATTTCAGACAACATTGGTGCGACTAAGGCATACTGGAAAGTTATACCCATAATGGTACCACAGTAACCTATTTTTGCCCCCATTTCCTATATAGACTTGCTAAAATCAGACAGGCTAACATTGCAGCGTGAAATCATCGAATGATCCCAATACCTGAACGAATCTAAACTCCAGACCAGGATCACAGACCAACTCGAGCAGCTTTCGTTTGATTGCATCTATGATGATCATAAACTAATCTAATCTAAACACTTATAAGCATCAACTCGTTCCAGCACCTCCCGTCCCGCCAAAAAATTGGCGCGCACATCATCTCAGACGCGGGCAAGGACGACGGGACTCACTGCATCCAGAGGCGACGAAGCGGATATCAACGCCCACGAGCGGCCGCAACCGCGTCGGCGACACCAGGTTGCCCTGCGCCCCGCCCACCACCTTCCGGCCCATGGTGTCGAAGCTCGTCCCGCCGCAGTACAGCAGCTCCCAGCCGGAGCCGCTGCCCTTGGCCTCCGTCTTCTCGTCGCCCTCGGCGGCGGCGGCCGCGGCGTCCTTCTCGGGCTCGGCGCTGGCCGACATTATCGCCGGCGGCGGCGGCGGCGGCGGCGGCGCAGGATTTCGATCGGAAACCCTAGATTTGGTATGAGGAAGCGGGGAGAGGAAGCAAAGGGAGGAGGGATTTGAAACAAGCGACACTCCAGATTGAACTTTTCGCGAGCAGGTGGTCGCAGTGTGGATATATAGTACTGCACTGGGTTCGGCTAGTGGAGCCGGCTATTAAAAGTGGACCTGGAGAGATATTTCAATGGTGCCAGTCTACGACAATGACATGTGGGGCAGCTCTAGTGGGTGGCCCAGTTGTCAACGATTGGTTCTCTTCTCGTGCGGGCTGCCGGCCTGCCACTACCGTTAATTCTTTCACATGGCCATGGCCCATGGTGGTACTACGTTTTTGCCTTTCTCGGGGTCTATCCCAGTTTGTTTCCGTGGGTGCCAACATAAGACTGCCTTTGGATCATATTTTCTCCATTTTTAATAAAAGATGAGAATCCAGCGTGATTGGTTGAGTGTTTGTGGGATGCAAGAATCAGCTGTTCATTTAATGGGGTTCACGAGCTAAACTTAGGCTGAGCAGATGAAAACGCGCGTGTCCTGGTCTGGCTATACACAAACGCAAATGAGTACTGTTCCTATTTC